>CM053582.1:249454323-249488379 GCA_028627135.1 Pseudochirops cupreus
ATCAGGGCAGTTTTCCTTGAGAATTTCTTGAAGGATGATTTCTAGGTTCTTTTTCTGATCATGGCTTTCAGGTAGTCCAATAATTTTTAAATTGTCTCTCCTAGATCTATTTTCCAGATCAGTGGTTTTTTCAATGAGATATTTCACATTGCCTTCTATTTTTTCATTTGTTTGGATCTGTTTAATAGTATATTGATTTCTCATAAAATCATTTGCTTCCATTTGCTCCACTCTAATTCTGAAAGATTTATTCTCTTCAGTGAGCTTTTGAGATTCTTTTTCCATCTGGCAAATTTCACTTTTTAAGGTATTCTTCTCCTCATTGGCTTTTTGGGCCTCTTTTGCCATTTGAGTTAATCTGTTTTTTAAGTTGTTATTTTCTTCAGTCAATTGGCTGACTTTCTTTTCATAATTTTCTTGCATGATTCTCATTTCTCTTCCCAATTTTTCCTCCACCCCTCTTATTTGGTTTTCAAAATCCTTCTTAAGCTGCTCTATGGCTTGTAGAAAGTCTTCACGTTTCTTGGAAGCTTTTGGTATGGGAGTTCTTACTGTGTTATCTTCCTCTCATTCCATGCTTTGATCCTTTTTGTCCCCAAAGAAGGAATCTAAAATTAGGTTGCTGTTCTTACTTTGCTTCCTTTGCCTGCTCATGTTGGTCTGTCAATTACTTGATTTTTTAGCTCTGTGGAATTCTGCTTCCAGAGAGGAAAGCTCTGTCCCAAATCACTGGGGTTTTTGCAGCTGCCAGAGCTATTGGGAGGCCACTGCATCCCCCACCAGCTTTGGCTCACTGAAAACTCACCCCAGGACCACCACCCAGGACCATGATCTGGATCCAGGCTGCTCAACGCAAAAGCAGTTAGCCTCTGAATGATCACTTGGGCCCCCTGCAGTCTGCAGGCCAGGAGCTCTGAAGCAGCCATGTGGAGGCAGCTGCAGGCCACTGCTTCTGCTGCTTCCTTGCCCTGGAGGCAGTTTGGCTGGACCACTTTTCTCCCCCAAATTTAGCTGAGTTCCACTGACCTTTCCCTTTGTCCTTGTTTCTTATGGCTTGATAATTCTGGAAACTTCCACAGCTGCCGCTGATCCACTCTCCTGAAGGCTCCAGCTGCAGCTCATCCTGGCCACTCCTAGGGCCAAGCCACGGTTTCAGGCTGGGCTGGTTTTGGCTTCCAGCGTGCTGCAGTGAGCTCTTCCTGCTGAGCGGCCTTCAGTGGGAGATGTGTTTTTCTGTATTTTTGTGAGTTTTGACCCCTAAAATTTGTTTAGAGTCATATTTTATGGGTATTTGAGGTGGCTATGTGAGAGCTGTGGAACCTTGTGGCTTCTGTGCCACCATCTTGGCTCCACCCCTGGGGAAGCTCATATTCTAATGGCTATAAAGAAGGTTAATGAAAACTGGTGAAAAGTCTAAACTGAAGAATATTTTTGATGAAACAGAGTTTTGTTGCTTCTAAGTACAGTAAGTCAAACTAGATTAATATCTTTGAAGCAAGTGCTGCTGCCAGGAAGGTGCAGATTAGGGGTGTATGTGTGTGAACTGAAATGTACCCTTGGGGATTGGGGCTTCTTGCAGAAGTTTGTAAGTGGGCATTCAACAGCAGAGGATTGCTGGTAATTGGACTGGCTGTTGTCATTCTGCAGTGGCAATGCAGTATTGATCATTTGGTGCCAGACAGAAGAGCAATTCCCACGTAACAAGTGGGCAGCTGTCAGAGTGCCCCCCTGCACCCCCCCCCGCCCCAGTGATGCTGTTCTGGGCTGCAGAAGTAGGTGTAGCCAGAAATCAAGACCTTCATATACATCAAGGGAGCTTACCTGTGATATGAAGAGAAGCTACTAGCCTGGCTCTTATTGCTTGCGACGACAGCTTCCTTTTCCCCTCCCTCTCCCATGGCCTTTCAGCTTCAATTGAGACATTTCCTATACCCCATGGTGGACAGCTGCTGGAGCAGCTCTGAGCCCCTGCCCTGTGTTGCCTACCTGAAATCCCTATGGGCCATAGTTAGTGATTGCAATCAATATACTGTAGGATGTTCTGAAGTGGTTATAGGTGGTAGTTTCTCTTAGGTAGTTGATACCTTCCACATGCCTGTAATCTTACTTACATGGCTCTTTGCTGTCAAATACTCTTTGTCATTTATTCTTCATAAATAGTTAGCATGTTCATTTCAGCCCAGAACATCACAAACTTTAAATTAGTGGAGTTAGAATTTATGAGTCTATAATGTAGGTATGAGTTCTTTTAAATGTAGTTTGAGAAGCAGTGTAGTATCATGGATAGAGCACTGGACTTGGTTTCAGAAGGACCAGCATTCACATCCTGCCTCAGAGATTTTGCTGTGTTACACATGTCTCTTATGGGGTCATCTCTACTCATCCTGATCTATGTCTTGCCACTGGACCCAGATGGTTCCAGAGGAGAAATCGAGGCTGGTGACCTTGCATAGCCCTCCCTCACTTAAATCCAGTTTACTTGCAAGTTGTGGCATCATCTTCCTGATGTCATGGTCCTCTTAGAGAACGAAGGACAAACAATAAGTCACTTAACTCTCTCTGAGCTATAGTTTCCTGTTCCAAAAATAGAGACAATATCTGTAGTACCTTCCTCACAGGGCTGTGAATAACAAAAGAGATAATAAATGTAGAGTGACATAAACATTATTATTATTGTGGTATAACTTTGTTAGCATCTCCCCAGAACCCTAAAGCATTAGAACTCATTCTTATGTAGCCTGAGATTTCAAAGAGATACCTTTGCACAATGGAGTTTTCTTTTGGTGAACCTGGATGTAATTGGTGTGTTGGTCAGCACTTCGCCTCCTTGGGAGAGGCAGAATAACTTAGTGGATGGTTTCAATGAGGATTTTTCTTAATGTTGTGTCTAGGAAGACACAGTTGGGGTTTACATTTCTATTATTTTGTGATTTAAAAAAGTATTCTGCCTTATCTTCTTTGGCCACTCCACTGCCTTTGACAATGTTGGCCACTCCCGTCTTGACACTCCTGTCTTATCTGGTGTCCGTGATGATGCTATCCTCTGATTTCTTTGCTTCTTGCTGGGTTATCATGCTTTAAGTGTGTGCATGTGTGTGTGTGTGTGTGTGTGTGTGTGTGTGTGTGCATGTGTGTGTATGTATGTGTGTGTGTGCGTGCGTGCGTGCGTGTGTGTGTGTGTGTGTGTGTGTGTTCTCCCCAACCCTCCACCTTCTTACTGTTCCTCATTCCTCCTTCTTCCTCCTTGGTCTTTCTCTTGCCCAGCTTATCTTCTTCAACTTCTCTGTTCTGGACAGAGGCAGAGAAATAAATGGGATTACTCAGAGCCAATATTTACACCCAGACCACCCTTTTTTCCCTTGGAAAGTGCATACTTTTATTTTTTCCTCCAATTTAAGAAAAACATTTTTATTTAAAGTTTTGAGTTCCAAATTCTATTCCTCCTTCCTTCCCTCCCTTCTTTCCTCCCTGAGATGGTAAGCAATCGGATATAAGTTATATATGTGCAATTATGTAAAACATTTCCATATTAGTCATTTTGTATAAAAAGACTTAAATAAAAAAAAAGAAAGTGAAATACAGCATGCTTCAGTCTGTATTCAATCAATATCAGTTCTTTCTCTGGAGGTGGGAAGTATGCTTCATCATTTGTTCTTTGGGCTTGTCTTCAATTATTATTATTATTATTATTATTATTATTTTGCTTTTTGGAAGGGACAGGACAATTGGAGTTAAGTGACTTGCCCAAGGTCATATGGCTTGTAAGTGTTAAGTGTCTGAGGCTGGATTTGAACTCAGGTCCTCCTGACTCCAGGGCTGGTGCTCTGTTCACTGTGCCACCTAGTTGCCCCTTGTCTTCAATTATTGTATTGCTGAGAATAGCTAAGTCATTCACAGCTCTTCATCGAAAAATATTGCTATTACTATGTACAATGTTCTCCTGCTTCTGTTAACTTCACCATGCATCAGTTCATGTAAGTCTTTCTAGATTTTTCTGAAATCATCCTGCTTGCTATTTCTTATAGCACAAGAATATTTCATTACAGTCATATGCCACAACTTGTTTAGTCATTTCCCAATTACTGGGCTAATAATGTGCTTCCCTGCTTCTAGATCAATTCTTAGGTAGTTTTCTAGTTTTTTGAAGGGGAATTTTGGAGGGCTTTGGAGGGTTCCTTCCTCACTTTGCTATACCCATTCTCTCCTCCCTTCCTCAGGTCTCGTACATGTACTTGGATGATACTCCAGTGCCAAAGAATCAGCAGTTAAAAACTGAACTCATCCAGTTTTTTTCACCAAATCTAACCTTCTTTCAAGATGATTTCTTTCCATGACATTACCAGAATCAAAATCTCAAAGCCGTTTTAAATTCTTCCCACATAGTCAATGTTTGACTAAGTTTTGTCAGCTCTACCTTTAATATATTTCTCATATCTTTCCTTTTCATTCATAGTGCTTCCCATATTGGTTCATGCCTTCATCACCTGTCTCATCTCAACTAATATCCTCTTCTTGAGTTCAGCCCCTCCTCCACAGTGGCTGTCCTTGCCTCCTCTCTCTCCTCTTTCTACCCCATCATTTATTGAGTTGCTCACATTATATTTCTAATGCACATATCTGACCAATCCCCTTCTTTCTTCAAAAAACTGAGCAACAGCTACCTTGCCTTTAGGACGAATAAATGAATAAATGAAGTATTTCTCAAGTATTTACTGTATGCAAAGCATGTGCTAGGCATTGGGTATATAAATAGAAAAGTAAGACAGTTCCTACTCTCAAGGCACTGACATTATAATGAAGAAGACAAAACATATGAACAATTTCACCTATGAGTCAGATGGAAAGGTCTTTAGAGTGCTGTGGCAAAGTCCTTTAAAATTTTATTTCCATTGATAAATCATATCATTTTCTGCTATTGAATCATTTGGCATTTGGTAGTGCTGTTTTGATTATCCTGGCACATACTGCCTTCAGAATGGCCTTGCCTACTTTATGTGTGGCTGTTGGGTGGCACTGTGTAGGGATGATTGACCCCATCTCCAAAGAAGCTCCTATCCTAGGTGGTGTCTATGAGCTCGGCTAGATGCAGGGCTGGTGTGTGAGGAGGTGCTATTATTTCCAGAGTTCCCATTCTCATCTGCCCATTAGTCTTAGTTGGCCAGCAGTTATTGCTTCTGATGGGCCCTTTTCCACAATTATTTCTCCACTCAATAATGGTTCTGGGGAGCTGGTCCAGAAGCAGGTTTGATGTTTTCTTGGGGACACTTCTCTTCCCAAGGCTCTTGGGCTCAGGGTCCTACAGTTTTCTCCATCAGGGTCTGAGAGGAGAATGGAGGACAGAGTGGTGATGGTGGTTTGACTAAACAAAATTAAAATTTGCGAGCTTAGTATTCAAGGCCCTTCCTACTCTTGATTCGAGTCTATCTTTACAGTCTTATTTTATACCCTGTATTTCAACCAAAGGGAACTACTACCATTTCCCTGATTGTACATTCCCAGAGGATATCTATTATAACTGGGATTCACTATCTCCTCACTTCCACTTCTTCCATACTAAGATACAACTTAAGAAGGTACCTCAGGGACCTAGTCCAACTCCCTCATTTTATCAGAGGAAATTGAAGCACAGTTTAAGTGACTTGCCTGTCATTATGTAAACATTCAATGTCAGATGTGGGGCCTTTCAAGCCCACCCCTTAATTGCTAAGGCCCTCCCCCTTTAAGCTACCTTGTATTTATTTTTTATTTAATCTGTAAGTATGCATATGTGTACATTTTATTTTCCCTAATAGGATACAAGTTCCACAAGAACAGGAACAGTTTCATTTTTGTCTCTGTATCCAGGGATGTGCTGATAAATCTTTAACAATCAGCTCTCAAAAAAAAATGCACACATGATATAAGTATTATTAATTCTCTCCATCACCCTGTTAAGTCTGGACAATGAACAAAACAATAAACCAAATCCTGATTTGTAGCATTTGCCAAACACCATGTATTTGCTCACACTAAAACATTAACAATCCTCTCTTGGCGATTCAAGTTGGCTCTAGCACACTCCTGTCTGTACCCCTAGTGAATAGCACAATATGTGGTAGTTGGTGACCCTTAAAAAATGCTTGTTAATTTATTGCCACTGGTCAGGTAATCAATATTTGTTGAATTTCAAATTTTACCTCCATGATCAGGAGCCTTCAGGAAGTGAGAAACTGGACAATGGAGAGCAATTGCAATCCGTACTGGTAAATTAGTGATATATAGGCAGCTCATAGGCTTGTTCTCTCTTCATGACCTTCATCTTTGAATCTTTCCTTATTTGAATCTCAGGCTTTATACAGCTCCACTATTTCTAGATAGCTCATGCTAAGGATAGAGGAGTGAAGGGAGGGAAGTAAGGGAGGTCCCAATAGTTGGGCATCTGAGTTAGTGGGTTATTTATTTATTTTCTCTTTCTGTGTTAGTGGGTTATTTATTTATTTTCTCTTTCTGTGGTCTTTGAAACTAATTTGCTATAATGACTTGGTATGGAGCCTATGTTCCTGATATTGTGATGGGAGTACTCTGCTTGGAGAACTTGCTTTGATGCTAATGGGTCGAAAGAAAGACCAGAAGAATAGTTTGACTTGTCTGGTCTTTTCTCTGAAGTTGAGTTATTGAATTTGTTGAATGAATGAATGAGTAAAGTCAAATGTGTCAGAACCACTTAATTTCACCAAAGCTTATTAGGGGTACAAAGACATCAAGTCTGCTATAATTCGGCAGAAAGTTTTTTCCACCCATGTTTCATTAAGGCAATTAGCATTCTCATCCAAATGAGAGTAAAGCCATTGCTGCAGGTGCTGGTAATGGAAAACAACTGCTGTATGTTTTAGTTCAAGCTGCAGTTTTAAAAGTCTTTAAGCCTGGTTGACAATTTCATAGCAACAAAGTTAAACCACAATTTGAAATACTGTGGAAAAGTGGAGAGGGGTGTTGAGCTTAATTTGTAATGAATGTATGCCTCTGACTTTCCCTTACATCAATTATAAATGTTGCCTAAGGTAAATCTTGACTCTTTTCTCACAGGTCTCCCTGGAATTGTTGCTCATAGGGAATTTGCCTTTATTGCATTTGTGTCTTGATGTTTACATGAGCAGAGAGAGGTCTAGGGATGGTATTTTTTTTTTCCGGCAAGCCTTTGTGATTAAATTCATTATGGATTAATGTTTATGTACAGTAGATAAAAACAGACGGCAAAGGATTGACATTATTCTAATATTTTGCTAGGTTGTTCTAAAAGATTTATGTTTTTCTCCAGTATGACTTCCAATTAAGAATAGACAGCTTTCTGGTGTGCCAGACTGATCAGAGATTTGGCAGCGAGGTGGTACCATGGATAGAGTACCAGGCCTGAAACTAGGAAGACCCAAGTACAAATCCAGCCTTGTCCCTTTTCAAATTACTTAACCTCTGTTTGCCTTGGTTTCCTCAATTATAAAATGGCACCACCTACCTCAGAGGGTTTTTGTGAGGATCAAATGAGATAACATTTATAAACTGCTTGGTACAGTGCTTGGCACAAGGAAGTACTATTTAAGTACTTACTCCCTCTCTCTCCACAGATTAATCCTCCCCCCAAATAAGTCCAATATACATGAAACTTTAACACTCTTGAGGCAGTGTTGTATAGTAGATAGATAGAGAGAGGGCCTCCAAATTAGGAAAGCCTGGGTTTAAGGTCCACTTCTGACACACGTTATCTGTGGGGCCCTGGACAAGCCTCTAAGACCAGAAGTTGCAGAGTAAAGGTCATTGTACATTCATAGAGGGAGATCCTCATTGATGAAAAATCACAGGCATACTCAAGATTCAAGAGCTTTCCATTTTGAAGATACTAATATTTTGTAATTATAAAGATAAAAATTCTAAAATTGACCTACTACATGTATCTCCAAAGCTGTGTAGTTGGTATTAGTAGTTTAGCTCGCCATTAATGGGAATTTAGTATAAAATGTTGGTGCCACTGTGAGAGAACCGAGAGATTTCTTATTTTAGATCTGTCAGTGGTGGTTGATGTTCTAATGAACTAAGTCAGAAAATTGGTCTACTCAGTAGCATTGTGTTTCTGTCAGCGCATTTTGTAGGAGCGGATTGTTCCTTTCCATGAAATCAACTTTATAAATTAAGGGTATATGTAAACATGTTCACCTTTGCAAAAGAAATTGCTTTGTCTCTAGAATCATAGAAGCCTGAGCTAGAAGGACCTTTAAGAGATCATTTAGTCCAGTGGCTTCATTTTGCAATGAGGAAACTGAGGCCCAGTAAAGTGAAGTGACCTGCCCAAGGTCATACAAGTAGTAGTTTGTGGAAGTGTTTTGTGAAACCATGTCTTCTGACTCCAAATCCTGTCCTCTTTCAATTCCACAGGGCTAACTCTCCCCTGAGTTACCCTAAGGCTCACAGAGTAACACATGGGAGAGGGGTGGTCTGACCACTTCAGGTTTTCACCTCTGTGCCCATGGGCTACAGCTCATGTGGGCTCAGAAGCTGGCGGCCAGCAGTGCTGGTGTCTGCAGATATCTTTTGTGGTGCTAAGGCACACCTGGGCTTCTGGTGTTAGGGCTTGCTGGCTCCACTCTCTTGGGCTTCTGGATCTCCTGCTGGTCAGCTGAGTGGAGCTTGTTGGGAGCCCTCCTGCCTTTCACTTCAGACTCTGTACTGCTTCAGTTACACCCTTTCTCTAGGTTTCCCAAGCCTGAGACTGTTTCTACTATTTCAGGATTTTACACTGGGTGGGACATTTATCTCTGGGTTTTCTGGATCAGGGAGGGGGAATCAGAGCAGCTAGAGTTTACTCCACCATCTTGGCTCCCAGAGGTTCTGGTAGGTGTTTTTTAAATAATAGTCTGTGGGCTGATAGCCCCAGGAGAAGCTGCTGTCACTGCTGCAGACCCTGTGCTTTCTCTTACCCAGCTCCCATGGATCCTCTGTCCTGCAGTGAGATGGCTACACTAACTCTCTTCAAAATGCTTTGGAAACCCAACTAGAGTAAAGTTCATCCCAACTATTCAGTTTAGAAATAAGCTAGATATAGCCCATGGAAGCAAATATTTAAAAGTGACTTACTCAAATGGGGGGAATGTTGAAGCAGAAATAAATTACTTGTTTAGCCTGGGTTTCATACCTGATTAACCACATTAAGGGACTCTAGAGAAGCCTCCATTTTCTGTTTCCCTCCTTGATGCCCAAATTTGGGGGAGGGAGAGAAATGTTCATTGTCTCTTACATTCTCTCTAGTTATCCTTTGATGGTATTACAGAAAGAGCACTAGGTACAGATTTGAATGTCCTAAGACTGCTGCTATTTACAATACCACCTATTGTCCCAGGAAAACCAATGAACTTATCTGGGATTCAGTTTCCTAATCTACATAATCAAGGGTTGACCAGACAGTCTCTAAGTCTCTAAGGTCCCTTACAACTCTATATCCTTTGATTATAATTTTTCTTGGATTTGCATGAATCTCTCTTTAATCTATTTATAGTCTATACCAACTCTGAGAGAAGACAGGTTATATGTTTGCTAGAACTGTGTTACATAATGTCTTATTTGTCACTAAATATGCACACAGCAACCTTTTCAGGACCTTCTCCAGTTTAGCTTATGTTTTAAGGTGTCATAAGAACTGTGTATAAGGCTCCACATGTAGATACACTATGATTTTGTGTATGAACAAGTTTCAATTTTATTTGGAAACTTTTTTCGATTATTCTCAATGTTTCGTTGTTCATGTTATTTTTGGCCATGGTATCAAATTGGTCCAGTATTTTCATGTACATTCTACATTGTCTTCTGATCCTTCTCAGTCTGTCATCTTTTATATGCTATTTAGATTATGTTCTGCCCCCCCACACTGTATTTTATATGTATCTTCCTTCAACTCTCCAAATTACTAAATCATAAAGGCTTATGCTAACTTCTTTCAGGTTTGGAGTTCTTTATCCGAGATCTGGGAACTTGTGTTTAAGAAACATTTTGAATGTATTTTAATACCTTTTCAATCTTATGTATTTTATTTTATGTATTTAAAAGTCTAATTCTGGGACAGGGTCCCTAGGTTTTACCAGACTGGGAAAGGGTCCACGACGCCCACAAGGTAAGAAAATCTTATTGGTTCATTGTTTTAATACCTTGAAGAATTTAATATCATTTGCCAATCTGGAGATTTCTCTGTTCAAACCCTCTTTCAGGTAATTTTAAAACATGCTAATTAAGACTGGCCCTAGCACCATTTCCCCTGAGATCTTGCAGTTAACATCAATCTGCCCAGAAAGTGTTAATTCCTTATGCTATTGTCTATCTCCAAGTCAGTTCACAATATGTGAAAAAGCATTTCCTCCATTCCCATGGTAACTTCGCTTTTTTTTTTTTCTGCATGTGAGTATCTGTCAAAGTCTTTTTGAAAATCATTCAATTCACAAATATTTATTGTGTCTACGGTTTGCAAAGTGCCATACCTAGTACCCAGGTTTCAAAGATGTAGGGGAGAAGAACACAGAAACCTAGTTATCAAAATAGCTATGATACCAGACAGAGCATAATTTGTATAGAATATAGAATGTAGAATATAGAATATAGCAAAATAAAGATTTCTTCCTAAGTGCTCTAGGAAAATCTTAGAAGGAAGAAAGCACTTTTCAGTGGGTAGAGAGAGTGTCAGGCAAAGTATGGAGATGGTATCTGATTTGGTTTTTGGAGGACAGATTTCAGTAAGCCAAGATGATGAAGGAGTGCATTGTAGATGAATTCATTGTGGTAGGAGAAGGGGGATTGAAGGATGAGGTTGACAAATGACTAGTAGTCTAGTTTGACTGGAATTTAGAATACATGAAGAAAGGAATATAAAATAAGAAAGGGAAGGTAGGTTAGTGTCAGACACAGCTAAGACATTTCTTATTTTATTTTTAAAGCTAATATGTCACTGCATCATTTTGGATAGGAGAATGGAATGGTCCAACTTGTGAATTAGAAACATACGTTTAGCCGCCATGGGAAGGTTAGATTGGAGAAAGGAAACACTTGAGGCAGGGAGATCAGCATAGAGCTATTATGTAGTCCAAATGAGAAGTGATAAAGGCCTGTACTAGGGTGAGTGGAAAGAAGGATACAGATAAAAGAGATATTGCATAGATAAAATCAACAGGACTTGGCAGCTGATTTGATGTGAAGGATTGAGAGGTGAAGGTGGAGAGTCAAAGATGCCAGTGTTTCAAGAATGATTGAGTGGGAAAGGGGCAGTGTTAGCAATTGGAACAGGGGATTTGGGAGGAAAGGAACTACTGTTTTTGGCAGCAGGAGGCCAAGATGAGTTTAGACAGAAGCAACAACCCTTTATAGATGTGATTTTTTACTTTTTTTCTAATAAGTTCTTCTTGCCTAAGTTTTTAATAATAACAATGATAATAATGATCATATCCTTTATCATGGATCCCACCAGCATGGCAATATGAAAGTTCAAAAAGGATTTAAGTGCCTGATATATACCCGTCATGATACATATTAGGCTAATGATATGATTACTTCCCTTATAAAATTACAATTTATTGGTAAAACGTAAAACAATCTAAAAACAAAGTAAGACAGCAAATCATCAAATACCACACTGTGTATTATATTAGGAATTTAGGGAACAGAAATATTCAATCAACAATCACTTATTAAGTGCCTACTGTATATTTGGAACAATTGAGGTTGGAGTAGTCTAGAAAGGCTTCACAAAAATAGTGGTTCTTGAGCCAGACCTTGAAGGATAGGTAGAATGTGGATGATCAGATAGGAGTAGGGAGGTCATTCAGGTGAGAGGAGACAACTCAAGCAAAGGCATTGAAGAGAGATGAGGGAATGTAATGCAAGTGGAATATGACCAAGCTGCAGTGAAGATGTTATAGGTAATAGGAGCTAAGGATAGGAGAGATACAGTGGAACTCATCGCAGTAGCAGCCATCTCTCATTCCTATAGTCCCCGACAAGGATTGTAGCACTTCTTGTGGATGAAATTTATATTTTCCATTTGCTAAAACTCTTAAGACATTTCAGGCAACATGCTGCTCCCGTATTCCTTCAATGCTTGAAGAGATGACACCTAGACTTGATTTTCATCCTATGACATCTCTGATTTCATCCATTTGAAGAACTCCTGGTAAGAAAAATCCTTCTAATGTAGCTTGGCACTTACCCTGCAACTTACAGTCATAGACAGGTTACCTGGGACACTGAGAGGTTAATTGACTTGCTCAGTGTCATGATATGTCAGAGCCAGGATTTGGACTGACATCTTCCTGACAGGAAGACCAACTCTCCATCACTCTGGCAGGCTGCCTCTTTAGATCTCATTACTTATATCTAATCTGTACATTGTGTCTACAAGATTTCTATTGTATAGGTCAGCATTACTAAATCAAATTTCAATTGACTTCAAAGGTAGTTTAGGAGTAGGAATTTCAGGCTTCCTCTTTGAAGAAACTCTTTAGGCACTATGCCCATCTGTCAATATGTGCCTCAGTTTCCTAGGACTATATGTTGCTTTTCATTATAGCTTGAGAAAAATTTTTATTTTGCCATCCTATTAATAACAAATTATTAAGTTAGGATTCAGACTTTTCTCCTTTTGTTTCCTCATTTAGGGCCTAGCCCCTGTAGAAGGTCAGTTGGTCTCTGAAAGACATGACTGATTGATCAGATTGCTCTAACTCTCAGGGAACATGTTCCTCCATCTTGGGCTGGACTCCACCCACCTGGGAGAACTTATTTCTGCTTAGAGTGTAAACAGAATCCACTTTTCCTCTTTGAGAAAAGAGCCCTGTCCTTATAACTTTCCATTAGAATTTAGGGCGACCCAGCTAATGAAGTTGAAAACCAACCAGAATCATTGGCCTTTTAAACTAAGACATTTCCAATTTTATTTTCAAAGCAATATGTAGCCATTGAATTATTTTGGCTAGGAGAGTGGAATGGTCCAATCTGTGAATCAGGAACATACTTTGACAGATGTGTGAAGGTTAGATTGGAGAAAGGGAATACTTGAGGCAGGGAAATCAACTCACAGTGATTATGGATTCCACCATCCAGATTACTAGAGATGCTGAGTGTCATGATCAAGTCATTTTTAGGAGGCAGAGCTGAAGACTTCTAGCCCAACCCCTCACTAAATGTCTAACAATCAGGCTTGATTTTTACTTGTCAGGGGCATCCCCTTTTCCAAAAGTCTATTAAAGCTTTCAGCCTCTCCATAGTTTTGTCTTTGGTTTTCCAAGAGAAACCACTCACCATCAATTTATTGATTACCCAGAAACTCTGTCTCTTGGGTTTTTTTCTTTCATCATATGCTATGTGACCTTGTAGGAACCACTTAACCTCAGATTTAAATGAAGGAATTGGACTAGGTGATCTCTAAGGTGCATCTCTAAGGTGATCTCTCTTGTTGATGCTGAATCATATTCTCCATTTGACTTTTTCACATTCTTGTAGTATATAATCCCAGGTTCACCACCCATACTCTCAACAGCTAATTAGAATCCACTTTAGTGAGAAAATCGAACCCATTCAATGTCAGGTCCCTTATCTTTCCTTTTATCTCAAAATACGTCAATATTTCTCCACATGTTTACAGTTTTTCCCCTTACTTTCTCTCACAACAAATATGTCTCCTCTTATTTAAGGCTAGCTCCTCTCCATGTGTTCTTGACTTCATCCTCCATACCCTCCACTAGGAATTTTTTACCTTTCTATCTTGATTCTTCAGTCTCTCTATCTTTTATTTTCTTCTCCATTTCTCAAAAATATATTTACATTGTTTCTACCCTAAAACATGCACAAAATAAAACAACACTTTTGTTAACCCTGGTGCCTCCTTAGCTGAGATTAATTTGATAATTTGGCAAATACTTGGTTAAGTGCATACTTTATGACTGAGGATACAAAGATGAAAATGACAGTTCCTGCCTTCAAGGAGCTTACAACTTAATATGAAAGGAATAAAACATTAGAGATCAAAAGTATTTTGAAAAATTTGCAGGAGGTAGAGGTCACTTTCAACTGGGAAGAAGGAAGGAGGAGAATGATCAGGAAGGCATACCTAGGAGAAGGGGCACCTAAGTTTAGTCTTGAAAGAAGAGAAGAATTTTAGGTGGTGGAGAAGTATTTCATTCCAGGTATGGAGGATGCCATGCTTCATTGCATGGGGTTGGGAAAGGACAGGATGTCAGTAATTGAAAGTCCAGTATGACTAGAACCTAGAATTAATGAAGAGAAATAGTATGAAATAAGGCTCGAAAAGTAAATTCAATGGTGTGTATATGTCTTTAATGGAAGAGTGATATGATCAAACTCATCCAAAAGATTATTTTGTCAGTAATGTAAGGATGCACTTGAGAGGGGTAGGGATTGGACATAATGAGAATATTTAGGAGCCTATGTATGTAGTCCAAAGAAGGAGTAACAAAGGCTTGAACCAGAGTACTGGCAATAGGAGTGGGAAGAAGGAAAATGGGTACAAGGTGAATGTATCTTTGCCATTTACTTTTACCACCAAACTTTACAATAAGAACAATGAACACTAAAGACATGTTTTTCTCTTACCACTCATTGACACCTTTCCATATGACTTCCATCCATCCTTTTACTTCATTGAAACTACTCCAGAAGTTCATCTATGATCACCAGGTTGGCAAATTCCTTTCCTAAGTATACATTTTTTTTTTACCTTCTGTGCAGCATTTGGCAATGTGGACCACCCATTTCTCCTTGAAACTCTCTTGAATATGACTTCAGAGAGATCATTTAACCATCTTACTTTGCAGTTGAAGTCCAGAGAGTTTAAGTAATATATCTATTGTCATAGAATTAGTTAGTGGCAGAGCCATAGCTAAAAATCTGGTGACTTGATTTTTAATCCAGTGCTGTTTCTACTACAGAGTGATGCCCATCTAGAAGTGCCTTCTCAGTGACAAAGACTGAATCATTATCCTTAAAGTTTGAGTTATTTGCATTTGATTTTATTCATTGAACAAATGTTTGTCCATTATCGTTACATTCAAGTTGTCATGTTAAATATTATTCTGATTTTCTGAAATCTGGGCATCCATGAATTCTATATTTGGTGACTCTAGGTTAATGAAAATTTTGAAATGTACCCTAAATAGACAATCAGCTTAGCTGTCCTTAAGGACCCCAAGAGTGCATAGCTGAAAGCTTGCATGGTGGCATCTAGGTGATATAATGGATAGAGTGCTGGATGAAGACCTGAGGTCAAGTCCAGCCTCAGATACTAGCTGAGTGGTCCTTGAAAAATAATAACCCCTGTCTGTCTCCATTTTCTCATTTATAAAATAGAGTTAATAATAGTACCTAACTCCTAGGGCTGTTGTGAGTATCAAATGAGATAATATTTCTAAAGCATTTAGCAAACTTTAAATCACTATATAAGTGCTACCTGTTTAAAAAAAAATTAGTGCTAGTTAATGGCTCCCTGTGGAGGATACTGAGGTTACTCTTTGTTGACCTGATATAAATATGGCAATAACCTGCCTTCTTGGGACCTGTGTCTAGGACATGGAAATATTCTCAATAATTATGATACCTGGCAACTTCTGCCCACCTTTTGTGATTTATGTGAAGACAAATGAAACCAGCAGAAGGAACCTAGAAAGCATTGCTAAGGATTATGAAATCTGAAACAAAAAATGAGGACCTTGAGGGCATAGTAATATTTTCATTTCCACTGCCAATGGAAGAAATGGAATTTAGAAGAGATGGGCAGCATTAGGAAGCGAAAAGTTGACTAATTATATCAGAGAATCAATATGTTGCCTTATGAACCAAGGTTTAAAATATAAAAATGATGAGTTCTTGACCAAGGATAGATTGAATAAACCTAACCATGGTCAATCTGCACTTACCTAGAGTCCTACAAATCTAAGCAAGAAGGCTTTCAACTGAAAAAGAAGGAGTAGGTTGAAACCTATCCACATAAGTCTGATAAGGCTAGAAAGTAGAAGGTACAATATGAGGAAAAAGAACAGTGTAAGAGAAGACCAGTGTTTACACGGGAAACAAAATACCCATGATTAGGCAATAATAAAACTTATGGCTTAAGATACAATACCTTTTTCTACAGATGCACTGAACCTGGTTAGCAAACTGGGATTTGGCGATCTTAGCACAAGGAAGTAAATTGGGCTTCACAGATGGTGCTGAGATTTGATGGAACCCATTGTAGGGATATAGCTTTAGAAGAATAGTTCTTGGGGCAGCTAGGTAGCACAGTGAATAGAGCACTGGCCCTGGAGTCAGGAGGACCTGAGTTCAAATCCAGCCTCAGACACTTAACACACACACAAAAACTAGCCATGTAACCTTGGGCAATTCACTTAACCCCAATTGCCCTACCTTCCCCCCTCCAAAAAAAAAATAGTTCTTATTCAAGAATTATCCCCCTGCCTAAAATGGTTTCCTTCTATCTACCTTTGCTTCCTGGCTTCTTTGTCTTCCTTCAACACACCTGAGGTTTGAGTTAAGTCTTGAAGGAAGACAAGGAAGACAGGAGGCAAAGGTAGCTAGAAGGAGACCATTTTAGGCAGGGGGATAGTTCTTGAATAAGAACTTGAATAAGCCACCTAGCTGCTCTGTGTAACATAGTACCACATAGTAGACTCTTAATAAATAAACTTAAAGGAACTTTAGAGATCATTTAGTTCAATTCCCTCATTTAACATATTATCATAACTTGTCATAACATATTATCATATGGTAGAGCGAATATTATTTTCATGTATGAGGTGAACTGGATAGCTTCTGATGTTTCTTCCAACTCTCAAATTTTGTGACTCAGAAACTAAGGCCCAGAGAGCTTAAGTTGCTTGCCCAAGATCAGATGGATGGCAAGCATCAGAGGCTAGATTTGAACCATCTTTTGACTCCATCGCTAGTGTTCTTTCCGCTGACTGATTGAGAACTTTTATGTAAAGATCAAGGGAAGAAGGAAGAAAAGTCATATTGTTTGGAGGAAGAGTATATTATAGATGACCTAAACAGTAGAAAGAACTGGAAGAGATATTTAGGAAATAATTCACAGATCTGTAATGAAAATATTCTATTGCACCAATGAGAGACCTCGACTATCTACACATCTGCTGAAGCTCTCTTTGCCAAACATAGAGCATCTGATAAATTTGTCACTTGCCTTAGTGATAATTTCATTATTAAAATGGTAGCACAAGTGACAAAGAAAATGTTATTCTGGATGTGATTCCAACCAACAAAGTGGAACTGGTTGCTGAAGTAGAAATTATAGGGGCAAGTGGCCAATTTTACAGGCAAGTGGCCACTCCATCATATAATTCTTGATAAATAAAAGTCTGACATAGGATGGTAATCATCCTGGTTTGGAGACAACATATTTCAAAGCTTCTAGAAAAAGGACTGATTGTGTCCTATGGCATTATGCTTTATAGAGGAAGTCAGCCCAAGAGGCACGGGAACCCTTAAATAATGAAATTCTGAAGGAATAAGTAGAAATTATTCTGATGAGGAGTAAAAAAGGGAAGCTGCCTAAAGGCACTGACAAGAATGCACAGGAAACTCATCCAACTCAGACTCTGAAACATGGAGAGAAGATGAAAGTAAGATCAAGTTACTGAGGATGAATATGAAAGGAACATGTAGGAATGGTGTTAAAGTCTGAGTGAGGGCTGATGGTGAATACTAACACAACACGTGTTTTAAACAGATATTTTGAGGGCAAGAGATGTATCAAGTAAGGTCTAAGACTGTTGCTCAAGGTATATTGGATGACAATAGACAATGGTAAGAAGACTGAGCACAGTTCTTTTACTTTTGTTTTCTGAGACGAGTCTTTAAGAAAGGTCTCTGAGAGGCTGAGTGTACTGTAAGCTCACGATGAAGCAGTCAATATGATATGGCATTCTGCTCTTCTAGGATTCATTAAGAAAGGTGTATTATTCAGAATTAGAGAAGTAATAATGTCATTCTATTCTGCTCTGGTCAGACCACATCTGGGCCTTAAGCATCTGTGTGTGAATCAATTTGCTAAGTTCTGGGGATACTCAGAACATTTGGGGTTGAAGGGAGATACAATGGTGTTATCAAGTAAGTTGATTCAAAGTATCTACAAAGTAATATAGAGTGATTTTCAAAAGAACAGAGAGCTCATAACTGTGGAGAATAGGAGATGCCTTATGAAAGAGGGGCACCTGAGCTATGCTCTGAAGGAAGCAGAAATTCTATAACGATAGAATCAGAGAGCAAATTGCAGAGATGGGGCATCAAGGCATGAAGATAAGAGATGGTATATATGGGGAACAGTCATCCCAGTCAGTTTGACTGGAATAGAGAGTAGGTAGAGGAGAATACTATTAAATGTAACTAGAGATTTAAGTAGGATACTGGATGTTTAGGGCTTTAAATTCCAGGCTGAAGTTTTTGTTTTTGTAAGAGGGAGCCACTGAAAATTTTTGAGTTGGGGGGAGGTAACACTGTCAGGTCAGATGTGTAAGAATATCAATTGAATATTGAGATCAGAAGTGAGATTGTAGAGAGTTAAGGAACTGTAGGTACCTATTATAGACAATCTTTGCAAGGAGCTTAGATGCAAGAAGGAAGAGCATATCTGAAGGATTTGCTGATTCTTCAAGAACTGGACTTGGCTAAACCCTCACTCAATTAGAGAATTCTCCTTGCTAATAAATCTGGCCCATTTTCAATTTAAGGTGTGAATTCCCTTAATGATAAGGGATCCCCCCCTTTCTTCCATTCCCCACTCTCCCCCTACTCCCTGAGATTTGGGGTAGTTTAGCTGCTATGTTACAGCTACTGATATTACACTTTTATAAGAGTGATTGTACATTTGTTCATCAATACTTGATTAGGGAGGTATTATGAGTTATTACCGTTTCAGATATGGAAACTGAGGCAAAGAGGAGATTATAGGATTATAGGATCTTAAATTTAGAACTGAATAATCATAGAACCATAAATTTAAAGGCTATCAAGTCTACCCTGATTTTACAGGAGGAAAAGGAGGCACAGAAGGTTAAATGATTTGTTTATTTTATCACAGCTATGAAGTATCAGGGTCAGAATGTGAACCTAGGACTCTTGTCTAAGTTTAGCCCACTTTCCATTACACCACGCCACCAGAGCCAACCTCCTGTTTGCTCAATTACATTGAGCACTGAGCCTTGTCTCTAGTAGTAAAAGCAGAGTGGAGCTTAATGCCGATGATCTAGTCCATCCACGTTAGATACTCATACCTAGGTCGCCTGTATATTTTGATAACCATGTCTACCTTCCCCATCCACACAAACACACAAATCATCCAGGTAATTGCCTTTTGATTCATCATTTTGCTCATGAATGACCTGATCTTACCGAGTCAATGTAGTTCTTTTGTTTGCAGTTTTTTCCCTTGAGCTTTTTTGATAACTGAATATATAATTGATCACATATACATATTCGCAATGTAGTTCAAACTTGTCTCCAAATGGTTATCTCTATCTCTCTAATCTATTCTATATCTATATCTGGGAATCTATTCTATATCCATTCTTCTTCTCTATCTATCATCTGTTTGTGGTCATTGAAGTCCCTTATCTTGCACACTTGCTACTTTGCCACAGTGGCAGCTCTAAGCTCTCAGACAGAAGATGAGATGATGAATTGAGGTTTTTATTCTATAAGACTTTGTGTTATATGTAGGCTTCAAAAATACGCCTTATTTCCCCTTTTCACAAACTTGGCACTTCTGTGGATTTTATGAAATGACATTTACTTGGTTACTATCTGAAATAAGGAGATGGAAATTAACATAAATTCATAAAATAGGCCAACGGAATCTCTTTCAGTGTGTGTCTCACCCCCCTTTCCTCCCATTTAAGTCTAGCATACATTTCTACAATATCTTATGCTAACAAGGAGCTGGAGAGAAGCTTTTCGTATCACATATGTCTTTGTTTTTATCCTGCTGTGTGTGTGTGTGTCAGATCACAGTGACAGGCAGCATATAAATAGCTAGAGTCTGTTTTTATTCTGGTTGGTAATGACTTTTTTTTATGAAATAGGATTTCTTCTTTAATAAGTTATAGGATGTAATTACCACCTAACAGAAGCCAAACTGTCTCAGAATAATCTTGGAGCTTTCAGTGAAGTTAAGGTTCTCCTGTAACAATGAAAAAAAAATGTCACATTTAGATATGTAGTAGTGCAAATGTGCACTAATGTTTGGCATTTAATTCTTTGTTTTTTTTAAATGCAAAAGGAAAAGAAATAAAATAAAATTTGAAATGTGCCATTGCATACTTCTATTGCTGCCACTGTGTAGTGGGAATGGTTTGCAATTGCTCAATTACAATCCTTTAAGAACTGCAGATACAAATGATATTTAATACATCTATATTTAACTCCACCTCCTGAAAACCTCTAAAATTCTTTAGCTAAAGTTCTTAAGACCGTCCTAAATCACCTTCCTGACCTTTCTTCTAGGCTGACCTCTACTCTTCCCTTCCCATTACCTAGTATGGAAGTATATGCTGTTAATGTTTATGTGGGAGAAGGCATTGAGGGCCAACATCTTACTGGATTAAAGCACTGCATGTAAAAATCCCAGTGTCAGAACTGCCTTCAATTTTTTATGAATCAGGCTTCTAGTCATCAGACACTATTAACCCTTAGTGGTGGTGCTGGCTTTCAAAGCAAAGCTTTCTATCTTCTGGGATTTTCATCCTGAATATAATACGTCGTTTAGGATTGTTCCATACCCCTCATAGGATTTGGAGTGCCGAGAGGAATTATTCTCTTAAGAGTTGTTTTGTTGGTTCCCTGAATCTGGGTGAACTTGGCTAAATTGAGGAGGTTAATCATCAAAAAGAAGGTGATTTGTATTCTATGGAGATTTGGGGGTGGGGCGTAGATCTCTTTGAAAATGGTTCCATCTCTGTAATTACCTCAGGTTCTATTGTTGAATTGCTGGACTCTGCTTGAGAAATGAGGTATTTAATTTAAATTTAATTGGATAAATTTAAATCTGTAGTGGCACTTTTAGGGAATTATTAATAATCTCTAAGGCATGCCAAATGCTGACAAATGTTTTAATTAAATCATATGCCTTCCTTCCTTTCCACCCATTCATTTCATCCTCTTCTTTGAAAAACAATTCAAGGCCTACCTCCTGTATGAAACTTTCTCACATTGTTTTAGCCTACACAGATCTCTTCCTTTCTTGACCTTTGTTTGTGGTAAAATTCATTGTGTATTGGTCCTTTTGGGGTGTGTGTGTGTGTGTGTGTGTGTGTGTGTGTGTGTGTGTGTGTGTCCTTATATAATACACCTTGAAGTATATATTTCCGCCAATGATTTAAAAATTAGAAGAAATTTAGAGTCAGTAAATCAGTGAAAAGCATTTGTGGGAATATAAAGAAAGATGAAAAACAGTAGCTGCTTGTAAGGAGATCACAATCTATTTGGGGGTGATAATATTCAAATAACAATGCACAAACAAGATACACTTATCCCTTCCACGTGGGGGGAGGGGAGGTTTTAGGAATATGGTGTCCTTCCCAAATCTGGAAAAATCTGTATAAAATTTTTTGGCCCTCCCTTCATACCAGAGAAAAAGTCTGAATTTTTTCTTTTTCATTTATGGGGGTGTTTATAGTACCTTAGAATAAAATTTAGATTAAATATTTGGTCATAGGCTCTGTATCATCTGCTGGCCTTCCTGTGTCATTTTTGGTTTCCATATAGCTCCCCCCAAAATTCCCACTTACTTTCTTATGCCAACCCATAATATAGCAAAACTGCAATGGAGAAAGTAGAGATGTGGAAGCCCTCAGGTGATGTTGGAGATAATCAGCAAAGGGACTAGAGCACTAGAATTAAAGGGGATCAGTAAAACCTTCTTGTAGAAGATTATAGAGTCTGTTACCCTGCTTCATTCAGAAATCCTTTCTTAGTCAATGCTACCCTATAAGTAGGCTCCTTCCGAATAAACACTAAAAACACATGGGAGATTATAGAAAAATCAGAGCCGTAGAGAACCACAGAAATAGATAAAGTGACTTGCCCAGGGTCACAGATATACTAAGTAGCAGAAATGAATTTGGAGTTTAGGTTCTCTGACAGTAAATCTTGTGCTCTTTCTCCTATGCCACACTGTATGTGTATATACACATGTATATATACGTGTTTATACACATATATGCATGCATTAGAGACATTATAAAGTTCATATAGTTCAAGGTATCAGAGCTTTCTGAAATCTGAGATGTTTAGTAAATGTCTAAATCAAATCCTCCCTACTTTGCGCCACCATTTTGTGGTGATGACAGTTATATCTCTCAGGAAGAGACTGTGTTGTTCTGGCTCTGCAGGTTTCAAGCTCCATCCAAATAGTATATCTGTTATTAGCTGTGTTGTCCTGAGCCTCTGCTCTAAATGTCAGCTGTGTTTCCATTTTGCCTACGGTAGGGACAATGGAATGGATCCCAAGGTGGCAATTGTCCTTTGGTTTTGGCCTTACTTCCTTGACCTGGATATATGTCTGTGCTTCTCATTCTGGAGCTGCCTTTGGCAGATGCTGATGGAAATAGGTTCAATCTTTGATTGAGAAAGGGCTATTCACTTCCTTTTACTTTCCTTTCTCCACTGGCTCTGCCTTTTATGTGTGCTTTTTAGACCTTTTTAATATGTGAAAGAGGACTAAAATCTCAGTGTATTAGAATACAGCTCTCAGAACGGTATGCATCTACTATTGGAAGACCAATTCTTGGTTTAACATGTAATTGGGGGAAAAATAAAATATTTTAAAAAATTCTTGGACCCGGGGGTGACAATCCTTGGTTACAAGAACAATCACTGCCTAGGGAAGTCCTGTAGGCATCTCAGTGATGCTAGATCACCTTGTGGGAGAAGCTTTTTTTATTTGCTGTAACATTTTACTTTCTTTTGAGGCAGAGGCAGTCCAGAGAGGCTGTGACTAAGAAAGAAATGAATTTTTTTCCTGCAACAGGAAGGAAAAGAAGATCAACAATTTCTTTCCTTCTGAAAGACAATTGAATGAATAAAATATGTTTTGTGGGGCACAGGTATACTCCAGAAAATGTTGTTCTATCCAACATTGTTTTGTTTCAATATTACTAATGTAGCATAATTAAAATCCCAAAGGAATGTCACAAAGCCCTACTGAAAAACACATTTGGCTGACTGATTGCCTGAGATGTTAAACTGAATGGTGAGTGGTCTTCCTACGTAGTGTATTAATAGAAATAATATGAACTCTCCTAAATATCATTCTTTTGTTTATTGCTAGTCTGCTTACTGGTTGTGTCAACATTGGTATTAAAAAAAATAATTTCTCAAATAAAGTCAATTTGCCACAGTCCCTAATAGGGTAAGATTGAATCTAATATAGCAAAATGATATATATTCCTAGGTCTTAGTGAAGACCTATTTTGAGGTGATTCATTTAGTGACTGTATATCAGTAGTCTAATATGTGAAAAATACTGTTATTGGCAATTGGGCAGTTAACAATAAATTAAGTTACAGTCTTTTCCTTTCTTTCAATGTAGAAAAGGAGACAAAGCATATATTAAAATATGCAATACTTGGGTGGTTCTGTAAGAGTTCATTGAAGTGGGTCCTCTATCCATCACTAGGAATAACAACTCATTTGTGCTTATTCATTCTTTGCTAATTTTGTCTGTATCCCTCCAGAAAACCTGCTGTAGGGAATCTACCCAAAGTGAATTTATGAAATAAATATTTCATGTTATTCAATAAATATATGTAATGTGTGAGATGAAAGAGTTCAGAGTCTGAATCTAAGGTCAGAAAAGGTCTTTATTCTTTCTCATGAGAAAGGACTCTGCCTGCATGGCGTCAAGGAGAGAGCAATAGGTAGAAGCCAGCCTATGGTTATATAATCTTCCAATGCAGAAACCCAACTCTCCCAACTGGCCTTCACTCTTATTGGTAGGGGGGCTGTCCCACAACCTAAGCACAGGAATCTCTCTGACACAAAGGACCCGGAAACATGTGGGTGTCCAATGAAAGCAATCTTAACCTTGTTTGGCATATCTTCTGCTGAGTTGGCTCTGGGAGAGGGTCTCTATTGCTCTAAGCCCCAGATTGCTTGAAGGTCAGATGATCTAACCCTAGGCCTAGTGAATACTGAAGCCATTCTAGATTTGATTTTTTCAGAATAGGGAAACTTCACTATAAATTATCCCTCACAGTAATCATTATTGCGAAGAGTAAAATATAATAAGAGCACTATAGGTCAGAGGGCTGGATTTAGACTCGCTAGGTGCCATATTACATTCTTCCTTTGAAAGTAATAGGTATTTGTATTATTTCAGTTTGTGATGCATTTGTGCATTAGGTGAAATATATGTCTACAATTAAAATTTAAATATGACTCTTTCCTAATTTGCATAGTTTCTCTTTATTAACTAGCTGGAGGAAGTCAGTAGAGTCTGACAAATCATTTGTTGGGGACACAGAGAGAGTGGTCTGAGCTGCTACTTAAGTAAGGTTCATCTGGGTAAACAAAGAGAGATTCAAGCAGCAAGGTGAGCACTCTGCAGGAGCATGTGGAGGGTTTCCCTAAACTAGAGCAGTGCCTTGAAATTTCACTACATGTGTCAAGGAATTGATTCACCAGTGTCTATATTTATTTTTAAGTTTCTATTGATCTTTTGAGATTTCACATAGATATCCTTTTTTGGACATGCTGGTAATCTTGGGAACTATGAGCAGATAAAGCATTAAAGATTGGGGCAAATGGTTTGCCACCCCTGGACACCCTCTCAACACCCCTGGAAATAAGTTTGGGAAGTCTTGGGAACCTGATGCTATCCAGGATTCTTGGGTGTATTGAATAGTTCAAAACTCCTGGGACATACTAACCATCTTAGATTTTGCCATGTACAAGGGAAAGGACAGGAAATGAAACTCAAATGGGCACATTATCTCTGAAAGAGATAAAATAAACATTTCAAATTATCTGGGTATTTAAACCTACTAGTTTCATTCTCCCTCTCTTCCATGACTGATTCACTGTATTTGTGCTTACATTAATGTTATTTTAGAATAAAAGTGTCTAAAGGTAGGGACTGCACCCTCATTCTTAGCTCTTCAGTTCTGAACATAAATGCTATGTATATTCAGATGCTCAGTGTGCATTACTTACTTCTACTCTAGAATTAACTGGCCCTTTCTTATCTAGTCCAAACTGCACCGCTTACCCCTTCATCCCATAAGAGGTTTTTTTCTTTGACAACATTCTGTTTATTATGGTTCTCTCTGTAGAGAACTCTCTACTATGACCTGTCTATCTTTGGTAACCCTGCATGGCACAACTCAGTTTCATTGAGTTGTACAAACCCCTCTCCCACAATAAGGCAATGATCCAGGGATGTCATTTTAGTGGCACTCCACAGCAAACCATTAAACACAGTACCTATTGTAGCAACAAACCTAGATTATTCCTACCATCTATTTCTTTCCCCCTACTCTTGGAACATAGTAAGCCCTTATCAGAGATGGAGAACCTGTGGCTTTGAGGCCACATGTGACCCTCTAGGTCCTTGGGTGCAGCCCTTTGAGACTAAGTTTTACAGAACAAATCCTTTTTCAAAAAATTTTTTTAAAAATTTAAATTTATTTATTTTTAGTTTTCAACATTTTTTCCACAAGATTTTGAGTTACAGTTTTTCTCTCTCCATCTTTCCCCTACCCCCACCCCAAAATAGCAAGCCTACTGAATACCTCTTTCCTTACTCTGTTCTCTCTTCTATCCTCCCCCTTCACCCCCTAACTTTCTAGTAGGGCAAGATGGTTTTCTATACCCCAGTACCTGTATATCTTATTTCCTAGTGGCATGTAAAAAAACAATTTTAAAACATTTGTTTTTAAAACTTTGAGTTTCAGATTTTGTTCCCCTTCTTCTCTCTTCACCTACCCCCACTGGGAAGACAAGTAATTCAATATAGATTGTACATGTGTAGTTACCCAAATCATTTCCATAGTGGTTATAATGTGAAAGACTAACTATATTTCCTTTCATCCTATCCTGCACCCCACTTATTCTATTTTCTCCTTTGACTCCATCCCTTTTCAAAAATGTTTGCTTCCAACTACCCTCTCCCCCAATCTGCCCTCCCTTCTATCCTCCCCCCTCTTATCCGCTACCCTTCTATTTTCCTGAAGGGTAAGATACCCAAATGAGTGTGCATGTTATTCCTTCCTTAGGACAAATTCAATGAGAGTCAGGTTGTCCCATTCCCCTTCACCTTCCTGCTCTTCCCCTCCATTGTAACAGTTTTCTCTTGCCCCTTTTATATGAGATAATTTACCCTAAACTATCACTCCCTTTCTTCTTCTCCCAATAAATTCCTCTCTCCCCTCTTAATTTTATTTTTTTAGATATCATACCTTCATATTCAACTCATCCTGTGCCCTCTGCCTATGTATATATGAACATACAAATGACCACACTCACATATATATTTATATACTCATACATCCTCCTATACATACATATATATGTATGTATACATACATATATATATAATCTATGTATATATCTATATATATATGTATCTATAAATATAGATATAGATATAGATATAGATATACACGTATATATTTCCTTCAGGTATCAAAAAATAAAGAGAAAAGTCTTATGAGTTACAATGATCATTTTTCTATGTAGGAATGTAAACAGTCCAACTTTAATTAAGTTCCTTATGATTTCTTTTTCCCATTTACCATTTCATGCTTCTCTTGCTTCTTGTATTTTAAAGTCAAATTTTCTGTTCAGTTCAGGTTTTTTTTTTTTTTTTTTACCAACAGTGCTTGAAAGTCCTCTATTTCATTGAATGACCATATTTTTCCCTGTAGCATTATACTCAGTTTTGCTGGGTTGGTGATTCTTGGTTTTAATCCTAGTTCCTTTGATCTCTGGAATATCATATTCCAAGCCCTTTGATCCCTTAATGTAGAAGCTGCTAGATCTTGTGTTATCCTGATTGTGTTTCCACAATACTCAAACTGTCTCTTCCTGAGTGCTTGCAGTATTTTCTCCTTGACCTGGGAACTCTGCAATTTGGCTATAATATTCCTAGGAGTTTTCTTTTGGGAATCTTTTTCAAGAGGTGATTGGTAAATTATTTCACTTTCTATTTTGCCCTCTGGTTCTAGAATGTCTGGGCAATTTTGCTTGATAATTTCTTGAAAAATGGTGTCTAAACTCTTTTTTTGGTCATGGCTTTCAAGTAGACCAATAATCTTAAAATTATCTTTCCTGGATCTATTTTCCAGGTCAGTGGTTTTTCTAATGAGATATTTCATTTGCCTTCTATTTTTTCATTTGTTTGGATCTGTTTTATAGTATCTTGATTTCTCACAAAGTCATTAGCTTCCAATTTCTCCAATCTAATTTTGAAGGAGTTATTCTCTTCTGTGAGTTTTTGAAATTCCTTTTCCATCTGGAAAATTTGGCTTTTTAAAGTATTCTTCTCCTCATTGGCTTTTTGGGCCTCTTTTGCCATTTGAGTTAGTCTATCTTTTAAGGAGTTATTTTCTTCAGTATATTTTTGGGTCTCCTTTAGCAGGCTGTTGACTCACTTTTCATGATTTTCTTGCATCGTTCTCATATCTCTTCCCAATTTTTCCCCTACTTCTTTTACTTGATTTTCAAAATCCTTCTTGAGCTCTTCCATGGCCTTTAACTAGTTCATATTTTTCTTGGAGGCTTTTGATGCAGGAGTTCTGACTTTGATGTCTTTTTCCCACTCCATGCCTTGATCCTTTTTGTCCCCCAAAAAGGATTCTATCATTTATTTGTGCTTCCGTTGCTTGCTCATATTGGCAGCCAATTGCTTAACTTTTGAGCTCTTTGCCATGGTAGAACTCTGCTTCCAGAATGGAGAAAGCTATCCCAAATCACTTGGGTTTTTGCAGCTGCTGGAGCTATTAGATAGGTACCATCTCTACAGCTCCCACACACTCTGACTTACTGGTTACACCCTCCTGGGACCACCACCCAAGATTGTGATCTGGATCCAAACAGATCAAAGCAAGAACTATTACTCTCTGAGTGGTTGCTTGGTCGCCCTACAGTCTGCAGGCCAGGAGTGCCAGAAGCAGCCACATGGCAGTGGTTGCAGCCACCATGCCTCCTCTATTTCTTGCTCTGGGTGTAGCAGCTGGACTACTCTCCCCCTGTTCCAACAAAGTTCTACACTGAACTTTTACTTTGTCTTTGGTATTTGTGGATTGAGAACTCTGGAAACTGTTATAGCTTCTGGTGATTTAGTCTCCTGAAGTCTGCTCCCACTGTGGCTGGTTGGGGCTGCCCAGGGGCTAAAACTGTGGCTCATTTAGGACTGTGCTTAGCTCCCAGCCCTCTGTGATGGACCCTTCCTGCCAGCCTGCTGGGCTTCTTTCAGTGGGAGATTTATTTCTCTCTGTCACTTTGTGGGTTCTATAGCTCTAAAGTGTGTTTAGAGTCATTTTTTACATGTTTGGAGGGGGTGGAAGCTGGAGCCATGTGGAAGTCCTGTTTCTACTGCACCATCTTCAGAACAAATCCTTTTATTAAGGTGATTTGTTCTGTGAAGTTTGGATTCAGTCAGAGGGCCACACTTGAGGACCTAGAGGCTTTGAGATCACAAGTTTCCTGCCCTTGCTAAATACTCTCAGGCTGTTGCTGAACAGAGCTAGACAAAGTCATGTAACTGGGCTAACTGGATATGCACAACAAACTTATGTAATTCTAACTGGGTCTTCGCTGTAGCAAAGCAATTCTTTTATTCCTCACTAATTAACTCCTTATCCTATTCTCCATAGAAGCTATTCCAAAACTTTTCTCTCCTCAGGTCTTTCACATCTCCTCCATGCCTTCTTCACCAGCCTCTCAATTGAGGATCTCGCCTCTTATTTTTCTAGGAGAAATTGAGGCCATTAGCTAGGAGCTCCATGTTCTCTCATTGTCTTCATCTCAAAACCCCTTAAATTATCCCCTACTCTTTCTTCTTTTCCTTTAGTCACTAATGGTGGGTCTCCCTTTTGCCTAGGCTAACCTCTCTACATGTGCCCTTAAATTCTTCTTCTGTCTTCTCCAGCAGATTGACTACTACTATCTATTTCTATTCACTTTCTATTTCTAATTTTCAATCTTCCCTGATCTACTAGTTTCTTCCTTACTGCCTTCAGACTTCCTCTATCTTTAAAAACAAAGGAAAAAACCTCCATTAGATCCCAACATTCTTTCAAGTTATAAACCTATATCTCTTTTCCTTTAGCCAAAATCAGAGTAAAATTTACCTGTATTAGTTGCCTCTACTTTATCTCGTCTCACTCATTTCTTAGCCCTTTGTGATCTGGCTTCTAAACTTATCATGCCAGTGAAATTGCTCTCTTCAAAGTTGTCAATGAATTCTCAATTGAATGATCTCCTGTGTTTTCTCAGCTACCCTTTGTGACCTTTCTGCTTCATTTAACACTGTTGATCATCCTGTCCTCCTGGATCCTCTCTCCTCTTTGATTTTTTGTGACCCTACTATAAGTATTCCTTCTAACTGTTGGACCACACCTCAATCTCCTTTGCCTAGTCATCATCCATTTCATAGCCTGTAACTTCAGGTGTACTCCAAGTCTCTGTCCTGGGCTCTCTTCTTTTCTTTCTCTATATTCCCTCTCAATACATTTATTATCTCCCAAGGGTTTAATTATCATCTCTATTACCATGACTTCAATATCTATATAGTCTCTCTCCTGAGCTCCAGTCCCAGATCAACAAGTGCCAGTTGGACATCTCAAACTGGATGTCTGAGACATATCTCAAATTCCACATGTACAAAACAAAACTCATTGCTTCCCCCCTCCCCAAGCCTTTCCTTTATACTGTACTTATCTATATTTACAGAGAGAACCACTAATCTTCCTGTCTCCAATGTTCATAGCCTTCCTTGGGGTTATCCTTCACTTCCCTTTATCATCTCACATGGTTGACAAGTTGACAAATCTTTCCATTTCTACTCCACAGCCCCTCTCATGCCCGACCCCTTTACTTTTCTTTCTTAAAAAAGTTATTTACTATTTGTTTACAACATTCAGTTCCACAAGATTTTGAGTACCAAATCCTCCCCCTCCATGGCAGCATGCAGTCTAATATAGGTTCTACACATACCTTCACATTAAATACTAGTCAAATTGTAAAGAAGAATTATAACCAATGGAATGAACAATGTGGAAGAAGAAACAAAACAAAACAAAAAAGAGAGAGAGAGCAGGTAGCTTGTTTCAATCTGTCTGTCTCTGGATGTGGATACCCTTTTCCATCATGAGTCTTTTAGAGCTGGTTTATAATTTTGCATTGGTGAGGGGAGCCCAGTCTATCAAAGTCAGTCATCACAGATACGTTGTGTCTGTAATTGTATACAAAGTTCTCCTGGTTCTGCTCCCCTCATTCAGCATCAATTTATGTAAGTCTCTTCAGGTTATTATGAAGTCTGTCTGCTCCTCATTTCTTGTAGCACAATAGTATTTCATTACATTCATGTACCACAACTTGTTTAGTCATTCCCCAATTGATGGGCATCCCCTTAATTTCCAGTTATTTGCCACCACAAAAAGAGGTACTAAAATATTTTATACATACTGGTGCTCATCCCACTTGTATGATTTCTTCAGGATACAGTCCCTGACCTCTTTTCTCTATTCACAGCTACTACCTTAGTTGAGGCTCCCTTAACTTTTTGTTTCATGGACTCCTTTGGCAGTTGGCGAATCCTATGGACTCCTTGAAATAATGTTTTGTTGCCTACCTTAGTAATTGAAGGAGAATCCAAATTTCAGTTAGAAGTCAGTGAAAATAAACATAGGTAGTACAATGGATAGAATGCCAGGCCTGAAGTCAGGAAAACCTGAGTTCAAATCTGACTTCACACACTTACTAGCTTGTGACCCTAAGCAAATCACTTCACCCGTGTTTGCCTCAGTTTCCTCATCTGCAAAATACAGATGATAATAATACCCATCTCCCAGCATTGTTGTATCGGATGAGATTACAATTGTATAGCACTTAGCAAAATGTCTGAACATTATAAGCGCTATGTAAATATTAGCTATTTTAAGTTATTACTTAAAATTTTTTTCCATCCAAGCTTATGGGTCTCCTGAAATCTACCTAGGGACCTTTTGGGGTTCCATAGATGCCATGTTAAGAACTCCTATTCCAGACTATTGCAATAGACTTCTAATTGGTTTCCACTCTGCAAACCTCTCACTACAATTCATCTGCCACAGAACTGCCAAAATGGTTTTCCTTAAGTATAGCTCTGACCATATCATCCTCCTGCTCAATAAACTAAAGTAGCACCCTACATAGTTTCTCAGATAGAATATAGACTCCTCTGGCTTTTAAAAGCCCTCAGAACCTGACCTGGACTACCTTTCTAGCCTCATTCTATATTACTTCTCTTCCCATATTCTTTAATCCAGCCCACCTAGACTGAAACCTCCTCTTTGTTCCTCACACATAGATTTCCATCTCTTGCCTCTCTGCATTTGCATTGGCCATCCCCTGTGCCTGGAATCATTCTCTTCTTACCTCCACCCCATGGAATCCTGCTCTTCCATCAAAATAAAGGTTAAGCACCATCTTCTACACAAAGCCTTTCCTGATGACCCCTCTCAAGTGCTAGTGTCCCCTTAACTGCCTTATATTTGTTCTCTATATATTTATTCAATATATACTTCTATGTTTACATGCAGTCTTTCTCCATGAAATGTAACTTCCATTTCATATTTTATCTTGGTATTTGCAAAGCATAGCATAGCGTCTGGCCTATGGGTGTTTAATAAATGCTGCACATAGTAAATGTTCAGCAGCATCTGTTGAATTTGGTTTTGACCATTCCAAAATGCTTTTTTCATAGAAAAAGGAGTGAGAAAACTACATTATAAGCTTTTCTTGTGATATTTATTTCACCTTAGACTTCTGACCATCTGTGATTTTATTGAGTAGTTGTTAAGTAATAGCAGGAACTTATTATAGGGCAATGAGAGGTAGCCTACGCAATGATAATAAAAGCACATTGAACTTTCAGAGCTTCTCAAACTTATTTGTTCTCAGGATCCCTTTATGTTCTTAAAAGTTATTGAAGATTCCTCCAAAGAGCTTTTATTTACATTAGTTTTATCTATTGCTATTTCTATATTAAAATTAAAACATCTTATTATTATCATGAAAATAGTTTTGATGTTGTGGATTCTTTGAAAGGGTCCCAGAGAACCCCACAGATTTCCAGACCAATCTTTGAGAACCACTGGTTTATATAAAGAGGAATATATGTTTCCATCTCTTGCCTCTCTGTGCCTTTGCATTGGTCATCCCCTGTGCTGGAATCATTCCCTTCTCACCTTCACCCCATGGAATCCTGTTCTTCCATCAAAATAAAGCTTAAGCACCATCTTCTCCACAAAACCTTTCTTGATGACCCTTCCCAAGAGTTATACAATTTAGAGCTTGGACTGTAGTCATCTCTAATAAACTTGATGGGGCCCACTTTTTTGGAATCATGTTGGTTTGGTTGCAACTGAGGCATTCTATCACAAGGACTGGGGAAGCTATGGCAGAGATACTAACGCTAGGAGTACAACAGTCATATAAGAGGCACAAATGAAATACTTTACAGGCATGGTAATGTAATTTGGTTCTCATTTGAATAAGGCTCATTGGTGGAGATTGACTATAGCACTCCAGCTTTATGAGGATTAGGATTAGTGAGAGCTCCAGAAAAGAAGAATCTTAATCTTCTGGCTTTCAGCTTTGAGAGAGAAGACATGTGTGTCCAGTTTCTCCTTAGGGATACATCTCTGGGAGCAAGACTCTTGGAAAAAGCCAACGTGATGGAATCTGGTTTTGTTTGGCAAGCCAATGAAGGCAGAGAAGGGAATTGTGAAACATGAAAAGACAATTCTGAGTAGAGTCCTCAAATGGTCCCTAGCAGGAGGTTTTCAAGTACAGATTACTTGTTCAAAGATATTCTAGAAGGAATTCCTGTTCCCTCACAAGTTGGACTAGATGACCTCTTGTAATGGTTATTTCAGCTATTTAGTTGACACCTGGTTTCAGTTCAAGTTTCTTCTGAGCCTTGCTCATGATAGAGAAGTAGAACTTGTGAACCCCACAACTTGTGAACCCTAGAACTTGTGAACTCCTGTTGCCAATGCAACAGGAAGGGAAGGATCTAATGACCATGAGTCTGGAGAGAGCAGATTTGAGAATAGAACTTGTGGTGGCAGAACTGAGAAGAACTGAGAATTGAAAAGAGAGAACTGAGAAGAGAATTGAGAAGAACTGAGAAGGGAGCTCTTGTGGTAGAGAAGGAGAAAACTTGTGATATCCTGGCGGTCTATGTTTGCTGTTCTGTCTGTGTTGATGTTTCTTTGCAATACTTTCTACAGAAGCTCTGGGACCTTACTGGAAGCCCTGAAAGAGGATTTTCTGGTCATCTGTTTACACAAGTCCTGGAGGAGGGTTTTGGAGGTCCTGGGACTTTACTGATGATTTGTATTGACCTCTTGGACCTTGTTTGTGGGTTTGTGTTGATTTCTATATGAGATGATTAACCCCATTCTGTCTCTCCCTGTCTCCTCTCATTCTATTCCTCTCCCACCTCTCAATTTCACCTTTTAAAATATCATCCCTTCCTATTAAATTGATCCTGTGCCCTCTGTCTATGTACACATATATACACACACTCAGATATGTATTCATATGCATACATGTACTCTCCTATATAGACATGTGTGTACATATACATATATATACATTTATATTCCCTTTACCTATCCTCATACTGAGAAAAGTTTCATAAGTTACAATTATCATTTTTCCATGTTGGCATGTAAATAATTCAACTTTGATAAGTTCGTTATAATTTCTTTTCCATGTTTACCTTCTCATGCTTCTTGTATTTGAATGTCAAATTTT
>CM053582.1:249488879-249522781 GCA_028627135.1 Pseudochirops cupreus
CTATCTATCTTACAAACACTTCTAATCAATCCACCCAATATAAATTGGTGGGGAACTTATGAACCACTGTCAGATGTTTAGAAGAGAAAATTACTTTTGTGTTGAGCTTTGGATAGCTATTAAAAATTCTGCTTGCCAGGAATATCTGTCTGATGGTATGGAAGGTGAATTCTGGTACTGCTACCAAAATAAAATTTTACATAATGTCTATGTCACACACACAAACATACACACTCACAGAGATAATACCTACATAATTAAAAAAATAATAATTAACAAAAAGTGGTCAACTTGCAGTTATCCTAAGAGTTTTTGGGGGGAGGAAAATCATTCATAAGAGTCATTTTTATTTGGTTTTGGAAAATATTATGGAAAATATTTTTTCAGACAATTAATCTTTTCTGAATTTTCTTAGACTAACACTGAAAAACTTCATATTTTCAGAACTACTGGATGTCAGACTATGGTAGGTGGGTATATGCTAGGTGGTAAGGGTTGAAGATGTTCTCCAGAGGGTTGTTTGCTATGAATACTCTCATGCACGGCATGGTTTAGGAAAATGGATTTTACTCTAATTTCATTTTTATCCCCAAAGTTCTCTATGAATTTTTTTTTAATTTTAAGCTCCCACCTTTAATTGCAAGAAGAGTAATGAAGGAAGAAGACTATTCACAATGTCCCTGATAATATAAATAAGAACACAATAAAGCAATTGAACTACATTAAATGTGATGTCCAATTATAATCCCAAGAAAACAGATAAAGAAACACTTTCCTCTATACAGTGCTCAATATTTGGTAGGAGCTTAATAAATGTTCACTGCTTGAGTGTTGACTGAATAATTGAGTGTAGAGAGAAATGGGGGGAGATGAGGCCACAGTTGTAAAATGGAGTACATGCTGCCAGACATCACCATTTTTTGCTTAACTCATTTATTTTGTTACAAGGAAGCATCCAGTGGATGGGAGGTATAGATGTGGTATTTATAAAGGATCAATACTTTTAGAAGAAATAGCTAATCAATTTTGAAAGCCCTTCAAAATCTGATCAGAGCAGTTGAATAACAAGTTTGGGGTTACTTTTTCTTCGTTATTTGTTTTTGAAACTGGGACCTCCTATTTTGTTGGGGCTGGAAATGCAGAAGATATTCAAGGGCCCAATCCCACACAGGAGCTTTTGACCTGCTCTATGTTTGACCTGGACTGGTTTCCCTCTCCTTAGGAAATCTGGAGGGTCTCAGTTCCAGAGATTTACACCACATAAATGTCAATTTAGGGCTGATACCCTAACTGTTTATCCCTCTGCAGCTCAGAACTCATATGCTGAAGACATTCTCCCAATCTCAGCCTCCCTTGGAAGTAGGGATTAAGCAAGTACTGCTAGCAACAAAAATGATTTTAAAAGACAGATGATGAAACATAACTCTAGTCTCTTGACAGAGAGGCAACAGACTAGACGAGATGGAGAATAAGGTTTACTTTATCCAGCCTAGCCAATGTGCTGATTTGTTTTGTTGGATTATACACAGTACAGTTATTATAAGAAAGGTTTCATATGAGGACTGGGGATGGAGGTTAAGTGATAAATTGGATACCAAATGGATGGATACCAAATGATGGATCCCAAAACCCAAAAAACTAAAGGCACCAATAAAACTTATTTGAATGCATAGAAGAGAAAAAGTGCAGAAAGGGACACAAGAAAATAGCAGAGGGTTTTTTTAAATTTTGTTTTACCATCTTCTTAAATATAGTATCAAAATAGTTAACATTATATAATACTTTCTATATTCCAAGCACTGTGCTAAAAAGCTTTACAATTATTAATTCATTGTATCCTCACAACCCTGGAAGGATGGGTGTTATTATATCCATTTTGCAGATGAGGAAACTGAGGCAAACAGAGGTTAAATGGCTTTCCCAGAATCACATAGCTAGCAAGTGACTTGAACCTAGGCCTTTCTGACTCTATCAATTGAACTACCTAACTACCCATAAGATATAATGTAACATGATATGATACAACTGATACAATAAAAAACAACATAATGTTCATGCTACACTATAAAGGTAGTATGTCATATCATACACTTAATAAAAATGCATTTTAAAACAAACTATACATAATTGAAGTCCAATTTCTTAAACAAGTCACTACCTTGTTCTTTCCTTATATTGAAATACTTGTTGATGATTAAATTCACAATAAAAAAGAAAATGTCTAAGAAAAAAAGAAAGAGCTAATAATGCCAACTTCCCTCCAAATTCTAAGAAAATCACTAAATTCATTCTAAGAGTAATTTCCTAAATTAATCTACTTTCTCTTTTTCATATTGAGAATGTATCGAAGGAAGGGAAAAGCAAGGAAAGAGTCAGCACCAAAAATATCTTATCACAATTTGTTCCACATATATGCATTTTGAAAGCTACCACTTGGTTACTACATGTGACTACTCTGATTTCTATTTAAGCTCAAACTAGGTAGCTTCAGCATCACTCCATACCATCAGACAGACTGCATACTAACTTAGAAAATTACAAATTTTACTATTGTAAGAAAGTTCCAAAGGACAAATTATTAGAGTACTGTGAGCCTCTTCTACTAAAGGGATTCTTGATCTGGGGTCCATGAACTTGTATTTCTACATAATTGATTTCCTGTGTAATCCAAAATATTTTATCATCTGAATATAAAAACATTCTAAGAAGGAATCTATAGGCTTCAGCAGACTGCCAAAGGGCTCCCTGACACAAAAAAAGGTTAACCCCTTCCCCCATGGTTGACCAATCATTCTGTTTTCATTACTCATTTCTGTAGTCAAGCACAATATTTCATGGGAACCCACTCCACAACTGTATTGCATTACAAACTGGGTAAACGCGTCAATATCAATGAGCTCTAGGTGCATTTTTCTGGTTCTTAGGTTTTCAATGTGACAGTAAAACATGAAATCAGACAAGGAGCAAAAAATAAGGTTGCTTAACCTCTTCAGGGTACATCACATCCACAGACTACCCACCGACTTCCATTTCTCCTAAAACTCCTCATTATAAATGATCCAATAATAGAATAGAGAAAACTGTAAGGGAAATTACTGGCCTAGCATAATGAAGGCAGGTCCAATTTACGATACACAGATTCTTAACTCTCTATAACAATGTTAATCATTCTCCACTGCTTAAAAATTTCACTCATGGAATGAATATAATTTTGAATCTCATAACACAAGCCTTTCTCTTTGAGAAAGAATAAATTTCTGACTAAATTTAATTATAATTGAAAATACCAAGCTCATTATAACCATCCAATTAATTGGTACATGCCTGAGCATACTGTTGAAAATGGTAATATATTAGTGGCAATGCGGATAAATGAAAGGTATTCAAATAGCTCTGTACCAGCACTGTTAGTATCTCTCCTTTCTCACCTAATCATCAGGGGGAAAAAAGAAGCCTACAAAATATGGTAGCTTAACAAAGAATTTCTCTTTTTCCTATGAGCAAATAACGGTTCATGTTGAATACACTTCCATGTTATTTACAAAATATTTTCCTCGCCATTACCCTGTAAGATAGGTAGGACATGCATTTTCATGCATATCTCTAATGACCTCTCATCCTGTTTTGCAGATGAGAAGGCTGAAGTTCAGGAAGGGGTAAATGATTCAGCAGTCATACTGTTTAGTGTCAATAACTCAACACAACTTCTGACTCCAAGACCGGTGGTCTTTCCCCTATACCAGTGGTGCCAAATTCAAATAGAAACAGATCCCTGTGGACTGCATACTGCCTTAGAAAATTACAAATCAATAGTATCTATGTCACATTGTATTTTATTTCATTAAATATTTCCTAATTACATTTTAATCTGATTTGGGCCACAATGGGGAGTTTTGCAGGCTACAAATTTGACACATCTACTTAATATTATGTTCCTTTTTCAAACCCCTAAGTCATATCCCACTCCTTCTTAATCTTATGTTCATTTTGAAGGATGAGCTATCATTTCAAAGCAATGTCACACCAAAAATGTGTGGGAGTGTTAGTTGATCACATGCCATTCAACAGGAATCAACCAAGTAACTATTGCCCAATACTTCAATGCAATCTCAAGCTCCATAAATAGAAGCATATTATCCAGATGAAGGAGTTTCCATTGTTCTCAGCCCTAGTAAGACGAAATATGGAATATTGTATTGTATATATTAGTTGTTATTCAGTTGTGTCTAACTCTTTGTGAGCCCGGGAACCATACTGTCTACGGGGTTTTCTTGACAAAGATACTGGAGTGGTTTTTCATTTCCTTCTCCAAGTGGCTTGAGGCAAACAGAAGTTGAGTAACTTGCCCAAGGTCACTCAACTAGTAGGCTGAATTTGAACTAAGGTCCTCCCCATTCCAGGCGCAGCACTTTATCTACTAAGTCACCTAGCTGACCCTATTCAAACCCCAATTCAAAAGGGACATTAATAAACTGACTTGCGTCCAGAGGAGGGAAGCCAGGGTAGTAAGGAAGACTTGAAACCATGAAGAGATGATTTGAAGATACTAATATATGGATATGAAGAGGAAAGAAATGAGACCACTAAAATTTCAGAAAGGTAGACCAGTTCAAAATAAGTAAAAATGTGTTAAAGAGTAGAACTGCATGGGGTGGATGAGGAGGGAAGGAGAGAATCTGGAACTCAAAGTTTTCAAAACAAATGTTAAAAATTGTCGTTACATGCAACCAGGAAATGAGATATACAGGCAATGGAGTGTAGAAATCCATCTTGCCCTATGAGAAAGTAAGGGGGAAGGGGGGAAGGGGAGAAATAGAGGAGAGTATATGATAGGGCAGACTGGAGGAAAGAGTAATCAATATGCTTGCCATTTTGGAGTGGGGGGGTTGGGAAAAAATGGGGAGAAAATTTGGAACTCAATTATAGAAATGAATGTTAAAAATTAAAAATAAATAAACAAATTCTGATAAGATATAAAAAGGAGGAAAAGAGGCAATAGTATTAAATATTGTGATATTCTAAATATTCAGAGGTCAGAATTAAACCATCTCAACAATCCTGAACACAAACACACACAAGGAGATAAACTGGAGTTGTTGGGCTTGTCCCCCAACATTTTTCATGTCATGGACCACTTGGACAGTGTGGTGAAACCTGTGGAACGCCTTCTCAGAATAATGCTTTTAAATATATAATAATTATAACAACAATAAAAATTTATGTAGCACTTACAAAAAAAAGAGTAAAACTGTAGAAAACTGTAATTAAATGTCTCATTAAGTAATGAATTCTCTGTCAAGCAAAGGCTGGCAGTCACTTGTCAAAAATGTTACAATATAGATGGGCTAGATCAGTGGTTCTCAACCTTCCTAATGCACGTGGGGACCCTTTAATACTCGTATGTGGGCATGTCTGCATGTGGGCGGACCCACCTGGAGACCTATAGAGGAGCGGTGTCTCAGTTCCTAAGACAATCGGAAATATGTGTTTTCCGATGGTCTTAGGAGACCCCTGTGACCCCTGTGAAAGGGTCATTCGACCCCCCAAAGGGGTGGTCACCCACAGATTGAGAACCACTGGTCTAGATGATACAGTATAGATGGATAAGAATTGGCCTAGATAACCTCCAATTTCCCTCTAATTCTAGATTTGCATAATCCAATAATGAGGCAATATTTGTAAAGCATTTTGCAACCTTAAGGTGCTATATAGATGCTAGCTATCATTAATAATGTTCTCACTATTACGAATGCCCTGTGTCGTGGCATATGCTTATAAATTCTGCTACTAGGGAGGCTATGACTGATAGATCTTAGAGGTCAGGAGTTCCGAGCCGCCATGCTCAAAATTGAGCAGGTATCCACATTATGACTGATACCAATATGGTAGGCCTCCAAGTGGAGGGAGAAGGAGAGCTTTAGGCTGCCTACAGAGGAATGACCTGGCCCAGGTTAGAAAGGGATTAAGTTAAAGCTCCCATGCTGATCAGCAGGGGGATTAGGCTGGTGGGTGGACACTTTCATATGCAGATACCCAGTCTCAAATACATACATATACATGGGTATATATATGTATATATATATATATGTGTGTGTGTGTGTGTGTGTGTGTGTGTGTGTGTGTGTGTGTGTGTGTATACACCAAATTAAATGTGCGCAACACAAAAAATTAATAGGTGATTCATGAGGCCACTTCCTTAAGCATGTTGGTTTAAAGGATTTAGGTTGTTCAGAGACCACAGTTAAGTTCCTATTGCCAGCAATGACACTTTAGTGCCTTCCCAAATCAACATGCCACAGTATTCATCTATACCTCATTATTTTTAGGAAATGAGAGACTGTTATGATAATCTAACACCCCATAGCCCTCTGAGGCCCAGTAAGAAAATGTGGCCAATTGTTATGCTTACTTAGATGCCTTGATACCACTGTGACTTCTCCCAAAAGAAGAAACCTGCTCTGCCATAGCTCAGATTTTCTGTTTGTCGGGTAGCCTATTGTTTCTGCTGAAGACTTTGTGAGTTATTAATCCCCAATAGTATTTCTGCAGCAAGAGAAAATTTTAACAAAGACCAGCGGGCAACAAAATGTCACTGACTAGAGCTGCTGACTAAATGTGCCATAGATGTGTATAATCTTGTCCCAAAGAGACTTCTCCTTTGTCTAGTTGTAACAATTCTATTTAATGGAACATGAGAGAAAATGAAAAAGAAGCTGAAGATGAGAGACCACATTTTACCCTTCTTAAAGTTGAAGATACTACAAATTAATTTCAGGTCATTGTTAGAAATATAACAACAAATTTTCCACTGAATATTTCTTAACATACTACTAGGAAGAAGAAAACAATCCCCTTTGGCAAGTGGCTTCACTGAACCTGTCAGCTAATTCTGTATAGCACCTTGCCTGAACATTAATGATCTCCTAATTTACCTTCTTCTGCTGGACAGAATCAGCTGGTAAAACTGGATTACTTTTTAATCAAAGAACCTAATCATTCAAACAGTGATTTAGCCATGTCTAGAGAAGGAAAAGGCAAACTACTCTAGTGTCTTTGCCAAGAAAACCCCAAATGGGGTCACAAAGAGTCAGATACAACTGAAATGACTGAACAACAAAAGGTTCATAGATAGGGTTTCCTTCTATGCTCCCTCTCTTTGTTAATAAACAAATCCACCACTTATTTTGTCTTTACATTAGCTATGAATCAATCAGTACTTCCAAGAGCAAGTGACAATAGATCAAACTCATAGTCATTTCAGGAAAATATGAAATATAAAATCAGGAGGTTGGTATGGAGATTAATGTCAGGGGTTTAAAAAAAAGAATAATATTTTGTTCCATATTTTCTAACTGACTTACTTCCAGATTTTACTTGCTATATTTAATCATCTCAAATATACCATTGTAGAAAAAAAATATATGAGCAGCTTAAAGGAGAAGAATGACTTTTTAATCCCCCAGCCCCCAAAATATAAAGGAGTAAGCTTAGAAGAGCTAATGGAAGAATTAAAAAAAGAAAGGAAATCAAACAGCATCTCAGGATTACTTTTGAGCTGACTTTTTCTTTAAATTTTGGGACAAGCACATTTACTTGACCAAGTAGTTGGCAGGAACTGGAATTCTGGGGGGGTACATACAGCTATATATGAATACACATGTATATATATGTGTATATATAAACATATCAGTTAGAAAATATTTATATATCTAATATGTGCAAGGCACTGGGAGGGGAAGGGAGTACAAAGACAAAACTCAAACACTGCCTTTGAGAAACTTATTCTGTGTGTGTATGTTTACGTGCATGTGTATGCTTGGGCAAAATCAAGGCTGCACCCAAGACACCTAAGCCTAAATAACAAGCCCTTTGCAAAGTACTTCATCTACTAAAGAACTGAGAGAGTTTATGCTCTGTATTGGAAAAAGGAGCATAGACATCTGTAAAATCATAGATCTATTGAAGTATTAAAGGTCTTGGAGAAGCCTGCTTCTAGCTAATTTCAAATCTAGTCTCAGAAACTTACTAACTATGTGATCCTGAACAAGACATACCATCTTTCTTTGCCTCAATTACCTCATCTGTAAAATGAGGATTACATCCTAGTGTTATTATGAGGTCAAAATGAGATTATTTGTAAGCTGCACAACCTCATAGATTCAGTGGCATGCCTGAAAGAGGGTTAGGCTAATAGTGCAGAAACTTTCACTTCCAGCTGTTACCTAGAACAAGTTACTCTATTGCTCTGTGCCTCAGTTCCCTAATCGCTAAGGCCTCTTTGCACCATAAGAATCTATGAACCTGTGATCAGACTATTAGCCTTCTGAAATAGATAAGAGTAGAAGATGTGAAAGTTTCAGTTAGCATATGTTGAAGGTCCCTAAAAGAACAACTCCCCAGCTGGTGAAAAGTCATCATATTTACATTTCCCTTTGAATCAAAGACTTAAAAAGAAACCTTCATTACAAATCTGAGTTGTAAGTCTAAATGTAGCTGCTTTTAATAGGCTTTTCAAAATATAGATCAGTACATGATGCGCAAGACTTCCTTTCTGCCAAGTATATGGTATTGTACTATCTTTGCTTATTTAACCCTTGTTAAGGCAGCAGATAAATGATTCATTTCAATCAGACCTTAAAGATGAACATCAAAGAATTTCCAAGTTGAAGAACATCTTGCCTGACATCTAGTCCAACCTAGATCTCAACAAGAATTTCCTCAACATCCTCCCTGAGGTGTCAGAGATGCTCTTTTGGCCCCACCAAATCCAGTCTCTTCTCCAGTGAAGGAGAAGGCACCTTTTCCCAAGGAAAACTCTTCCACTTTTGGATACCTTCAATGATATGGATGTTTTTCCTTGCACAGAGCCAATATCTCCCCCTCTGTAACTTCCAGTTTCTTGATTTTGACCTTTGGTGCCAAACAGAACAAGTCCAATTTCTCTTCTGTATGTCAGTCTTTAAAATACTTTAAGGCAAACAGTATGTCCCCCATAAATTTTCTCTTCTCTGGTTGGTACATAGCCTTGTTTCTCAATAATTTCAATTCACTTTAATTTAAAGCCAAAGAGGATTTTTTTAAGGAGGACAGAGAGAGTAGAGGAAATAGAGAAAGAGGCAGAAAGGGGACAGGGAAGGAATTTGTCACAAAATAAAATAAATGTAAAAACTCCAAATTATTTAACTATTTTATTTAACAACCATTTACTGTTTCTACTACATATAGTACACTAGGCAATGGAAGAGATCCTAATTATCACAATAATAATGAAAACTGAATCTCTGTCTGCAAGGAGCATGTTAAAGGAAAAGAAACAAAAACAAAAACAGCACTGTATTTTGAGCTAAGAGGACCTCAATTCACATCCATGGGCTACTTGGCATGACCTCAGGCAAGTAACTTTGTTTCTTTAAACTTATTTCCTCTAAAATATCCATAACAGATGCTCCTTGAACCTCTTCCCAAAGATTCCTCTAAGCAAATCCACTTGTTCCTCTTTTGGGATACTTTTGATAGTTAAAAGATTTAACAAATTGCTTCATTAGGACTGAAATTATTTGAACTATAAAAATATTTAACATTTTAAATTTTTTGCTGTTTTATGGATTTAAAATATTGTTTGCTTGGGACTGAAATTATTTAAACTAAACAAATTTTTTTATTTTAAATTTTTTTTAAATTGATATTAGACAAGTAGGTATTATGCTAAATGGTGTGTTTGGAAACCAAAGAACCACATATTTCACTTGATTTCTTACTCACTGACAATCTACTCACAATCAACAAGCCATCAATTTTAATCAGCAAGCACCTACTATATACTAGGGTGTGTGGAGGTGGAATGTTCAGGGACGGCTAGTACCTCTGGTGTGAGGACTTGCCAAGTCTTTACAGATTGCTCATCCACCTAACACTCAACTCTCACCTGAGGCTCCAAAGAAGTTGTAGCATGTACAGTGGGCATACCCCAGTATAACCTTCTTAGGAGATGGGCTAAACCAGGTTGAGAGTAACTGACAGACCTCAAACCCAAAGGTAAATTGGGGAGCTATCTACCCTAAGCATGTGAAGTCTTCCTCCAGAAGAATGGGTGGATGAGAAAAATTTGCTCCAATGACCATGAAAGAAGCTGAAGCAGGCACTGAGGAGCACTTAGAGCTTGTTGAGGCACTGAAGACACTGCATCCCAGGTCATTACCAGTCATCTTGACTTCTGTCCTGACACTGGGTTTCGGTGACTAGAAGAGAGAGTGAGGCTGACAACTTTGTGCAACTCTGTCTCACTTAAATCCAATTCATGGGCAAGTCAAGATATCCCCCCATCTTGTCACTGGCCCTCTTTGAAAAGGAAGGACAAATAATAACAACTATATGTCAGGTACTACATTAAGCACTGGATATACAAAGAAACACAAGAACACTGTCCCTACCTTCAAGGAGCTCATGTTCTAATGGGTGAGACATGCAACTAGACATAGAAGATATACATAATTCAAATGAGGAGTAATCTTAGAGGAAAGGCCCTGTCAGAGGAAAGGACTGGGAAAGGCCTCTTGCAGAAGGTAGGATTTGAACTGAGCTTTAAAGGAAATCAAATAAATCAGGAGGCAGAAATGAGGAAAGAAAGCATTCGAGGCATGAGGAATGGCTAGTGAAAAAGAATAAGGGGTGGAAATGAAGTGCCATAAAGGAAGATTAGTAGGCAAGCCAAGGTCACTGGATCATACAGTGCATGGAGGGGAGTAAAATATAAGAAGACTAGAAATGTAGAAAGGGGCCAGATTCTAAAGGGTTTTAAATATCAGATGGCTTTATATTTGTTCCTGGAGGCAATGGGGAGACATCAAAGTTGGGAGGTGAGAGGGGCATGGAAGTGATATGGTCAGACCTGTGTGTTAGAAAAATCATTTTGGTAGTTGAGCAGAGGATGTATGGATTGGAGCAGAGAAAGACAGAAGGAGAGCAATCAGAAAGCTATTGTAATAGTCCACATATGAGGTGATAATAGCCATGCATATGGTAGTGGCTATGTGAGTGAAGAAAATGGGACCATAGGAGAGCTGGTATGAAAATAAATATGAAAAACTAAGTATAATGAGTAGGAGGAAGGAGTTGCAGATGATAATCCTGATCCTAGGGTTAGTAAGATTAGTTAACAGTTAAAAAGGCTAACCTGTTGGGAGATCCAACAAAAGAGACTGAGAAGAAATAGGCAGACAGGTAGATATTGTTCTTTAATGAACCAAGAGTGATCAGTGTCACAAAAACCTAGAGAGAGAATTTTCAGAGGAAGTTGATCAGCAGTGTCAAAAGTGTTGGAGTCAAGAAGAATGAAAACTGAGAAAAGGCCATTAGATTTGTCCATCAAGAGATTACTTGTAACTTTGGAGAGAACAATTTTAGTTGAATAATTAAATCAGAAGTCAGACTGCTTAGGGGGTCAGAATTGAGCAAGAGGGGAAATAGAGGCAATGAGTATAGGTGACTTTCTCAAGGAGGTTAGTCAAGAAGGAAAGGACAGATATAGGACAGTTTGAGGTGTGGGATCAAGTGAGGGTTTTTAAAGATGGGGAGGCATGGGAATGTCTATAGGTAAGAGGGAAGGAATCAGTCACATAGTGAGATAATGAACATTAGAGAGAGAATGGATATGATAGAGTCGGATAATTTGCTAGAGAAGATGGTATGGAATGAGATCAAGGCTGCACGTAAAAGACGTAACCTTGGCAAGGAGAAGGGACATTTCTTCACATCAAACATTGATAACCATCTAAATTTATTTTACTATTTCCTTCAGGTATATATTTTTAGAATTCTATATATAAATCCATCAGGAGACAAAAATAATGCCAAAGAAAATCAGTCATGAGAATGCACAGCAAAGTCACAAGCAAACAAACAAAAAGTGGGACTTTCTATTGAAAAAAAATGCAGTCACAGGATAAACAAAATCAAATAAAAAATAATCCAATTTCTACTTTATTTCTTGGAGAAAAAATTTTGATATTTCCTTTGCTAATATCAGCAGGCAACAAATACATTTTAATTGATGGGGGGAACCTAGAAACCCTTCAACCTAAGTCAAATAATTAAAGTTCTCTAAAAAAAGAAGTTTTCCCTAGCTAATACAGGGACATAAAGTGCTGATTCATGATTATTATTTAAGATTCATAGGTCTAAAGCTAGAAGGAACCGGAGAAGGCATCAAATCCAACCAACTCATTTTACAGATGAATAAAGTAAGAACTAGCAATATCTTGAAGGCACATATAACTAAGAAACAGCTAAATACTAAATTGGATCTCCATACAGACTAGCTAAGTATTCCTAATCTAATCATTCCATAGCAGTTTCATTATCTGTCAAAGAAGAGTGGTTAGACCAAATAATCTCCATGGTCCCTTCTATTTAGAGTTAAGATTCTTTGCTTCTCTAACTGTGTATTTGACCTTGGTTTATTAACATGGCAGAAAACGGAAAAAAGAGCCTCTTTAGCCAAACTCATTATCTTTCTAACCCACAGTTAGTAGGTTTTATTGTTTATTTCTCTTAAAAATAGGAGTTGTTTTGCAAGATCACAGAACTGGTCCCTCTTGAGACCAACAATATGCATGTGAGAAGTAAGTACTATGGTTAAGTGTATATAGTCTGTGGCCATGGACTAGAACAGAACAAAACCACCTTGACCACATCAGCACCACGTTCTAGCGAAGGAACTAACTAGGCACAGACTAACTTGCAGATATAACAACAAAGGCATTTTTGTCCAAGACCACAACAATAACAAGTTCTGTAAGATGAAAAAATGATGAATTATTTACCTGAGAATTATTTACAGAAGTGATGCCATTAGAAAAGCTGCATATTCCATCTAAAAGCACAATTTTCAAACAATGTATTATTTACAAGACGTACTGAAATGGCCTTGCCAAAGAACTCTGCAAAATTCTAATCCAATGCTTTCAAAACAAAGGTATTGTTGCTTTTATAAATTCAATAGCACTGACATCATCTAAGGTGCTGGAAAGATAATTTACTTACCTCTATGTTAATTCATTCTAAAATTTTACACTAAAAACAAATAACAGTGCACTAGTTTTGCTGTTTAAAATCTTTCTGTTGTGCTTTTATGGTATTGTGGATTTTAAGAAGTGCACATAATCACCATAAAAAACACTACATGCTATAAAGCCATTCTAATTCCACTGCAAAAATGTCATTTAAATTTTGTTCCCTTTCACATATTAAAAAAATCAATAAAGATGCCAGCTTGAAAGGGGCTTTTGAAAGTCGCCAAGACAAAGAGCCTGGAGGTACCATAGATCTTTCTGCCTAGTTACAAGCTCCAGAAGAGAGATTTTTAATGAAAGCCATCCAAGGAAATGGATAGACATAAGTAGCAAACTTTTATGATGCCTTTCAAAGAAGCCCCCTAAAGGTTTTAATTCATTCACCTCCATGTTACAGATTTTAAAGTTGAAATGTTAATAGGGGAATAAAAACTAAATAATACATGGTGTTATATTTGTCTAAGATGAGAAAATGACCAGAAAAGTGATCTTCAGTATGGGGAGTGGAGAACTGTATATCTTGTAAAACTTGTATATCTTACATTTAAAAGTTCACAATACGCATTCTTCATTTCCATTATGTTTTGTGATATGCCAGTGTAACACCTCCTCGGATATACTCCCTCAACTATTTTAGTTGTTTGTCCTTTGTTCTCTACAAGGACCATAACCTCAGGAAGGTGATGCCATGACTTGCAAGTGAATTGGATTTAAGTGAGGGAGGGCTATGCAAAATCACCAGCCTCTCTTTCTCCTCCCAAGCCATCCTACTCCAATGTAGAAGAAGATGACTGAAAATGGTCCTCTACCCAAATAACACTCACACTGAAGGGTCATGTCCCCAGAGGAAAGTTGAAACTCTCAGGTTTGAGGCATCTTGTGGGTTCAGGCTCCTACTACTGTAAGTCACTGGTACAATTCTACTTTATAGTCACATCAATTGACTCAACTAATTCTTAGTAAAGGCACTTACTACAGTGGCATAGTAAGAACAGTAGCTACAAAAACATAATGCCATGCCCCCCTTAATCTGGAATGGACTTCCCACAAGTTGTTGATAGAGTGATAACTAATTTAGCATACAATAATAGTAAGACACACATATAGGGTACATATGCAGCCAAGCCAACTCACAATTCTGTAAATGCATGACCCTAAGGTCTTTTCTCCGGTTATAATCTTCTTGGTAGCTAGATGTTGAATTGCCAATGCTAACTCTCTTGAGTCCATAGCTGGCACTTTTTTTTTGCTAAAAGTCCTGCTCCTTCAAGCTGCTTCCTCCCTTCTCTCTGTCTCTATGTCTATCTAGATCATATGTCTTGTTCCTCAAATATTACTTTATTCTCCTGAACCAATAGCTTTTCAAATTTCTGGATAGGATGTCCATCTGGGTAAGGAACTCCAGTGCTATATGCCATAGCCAAGGTTGGTGGAGGGTGGAGGGTGGAAATAGAAATGCCTTCTCCCTCTCAATGCAAGGGTCTCCTCTATAAGAAGCTCATTTGAATTGCTAAACTTTCTAAAGCCCTATAAGAGAGACTTCTAGGTAACATGACCAACAAGTTAGAGGTTTAGACATATTCTCTAATGCTCATGGCCTCCCAAAACCTCTCCCAAATAGGAATTATGCCCAAGAAATAAAACAATTTCAGTTGTCTCTATAGCCTAGGACACCAAGAACTAGTGTGAGGTATCAATTCAGTGAACTAACAGCAGATAAAGCTACTCAACTAGCCCCTAAAGTGTTCTGTCTGCATCATCTTTCCTATCCTCCACCAATACACATGAGCTTGAAACAGAATTGAACTCAATCCTCTTCCCAATTCCTTCTTCTGTGACTCAAAAATCCAAAAGGCAGAAGCTTGCTCAGTCTGTGACAGCAGTATTAGCAGTACTCTATGCTTCAACAAAGCTCTGAAAGAGAACTAAGGAGCAGGGAACTGGGGAAATACATGTGTGTGTAGCTGTGTGGCACTCAATTAAGTCAGAGAGAAAAAGTCTGGCATCTATCTAGGGCCAGTTCTAGACACCACCACCCCCTCCAAGAAGTCACTTGAGGAAGAAATGAAAGCTAGTGAACCATGAATTACCACTTGGGAAGAGGCTGAGAAAGCTGTGGTGTCCAGCCCCTAGGGAAAGAGTCAGAAAGTAAACAATAGGGCACCATAAGAAAAAAATTGCTGAAATTACCAAAGATCTTAGGAGGAAGAAAACTCAGTAAAAGACCTTGAGTGTAAATAGATAAGCCAGTAGGAAAGATATTAACAACACAAGGAAATATGACCTCCAGATCAGGTAGAAGAGTCCACAAATCTATGAACAAGACAAAGAAAAATTAATCAATGCCTGATGCACAGATGATCTTGTAATTGGGATCATAGACCCACAGAATGATGTTTTCTGAATGGTTTCAAAGAGAAATAAGAATTGCAAAAAAAAAAAAGCAATTTATGGACTTCATAGAAGAAATAATTGACAAAATAGAAAAACTTGAATCCATAGTAATAAGTCTCACCAAAAAAAAATAAAATAGAGAATAATTGAAATGCAAAGGCACAGAAGTGAAGGATGCTCTAGAAGAAATAAAGCATGTAATAGTCCATTATTTTTTTTGTTCGTCTAGTGTTCTGACCTAACAAAATAGGTATTCATACTTTGTAAAGAGATAACAGGGTGTTAACACCTGCTAACACATTAATTTTTTATTTATTTCTCTTCTAATCTAATTTTTATGTATTTCTATTAATTTTTTTATCTGTGTCTTTTCTTTCAATCTAATTCTTTTCATCTATTAGGACTCCTTATAACTACCTCTGAGCTGGGTTTAAGAAAACAATCAATGCCTCTTTATATTACCAATCAATCAACAAGTACAGGTTAGGAATTTGTTCTGTGCCAGGGACTCTGCTAAACACTAATGATACAAAGAAAAGTCAAAAATAGTTCCTGCCCTCCTAATGGAGAAGACCACATATATATAAACATCAGTATATTTTCCCTTAATTCTGGTGATGTATTTCGTTTGTTTTTCAGTGACAATCAAACATTATATAGGTAACCAACGTGTAGTTATCCAGAATTTTTGTATTTAGTTTATGTGACCATCCTGAGTTATTGTCTTCCTGGTTATTATCTTCATTAGTGGCTTAGAGGACATTCGTCCACTGAGTAGTGTATTGTATGACTTCTAAAATTCCTTCCAACTCTATAATTCTATGGCTCTAAGGTAAATAAAATTCTTCCATTTTGACCAATACTTCCATCCAGAAATTGGCTTTGGGAATGAAACAAATTAAGTAATAAAATAAATGAGTGCAAAAACTCAAATAAACTAAGCTAAAAATAACAATACCTTGGTCTGGTTTTGTTAAAACAACAGCACTTACTCGCTAGAATTTGTGTACCCAAATAAGTATTGTCAAAAAAAAAATTTGACAGTCAATTTGACAGTCTATCCTCATATCCCAAAGATTCTATCACTCAAAATAATTCAGAGACTCCTATAGAAATTGCCAGTAGTCAATGTATAAGCTATATAAGAAAGCCAACCTCACTACATGACAGTCACTATTTTAAAACCAAAGTAGTAATTTTCCCTCATTTCTAATGTTTTATTGATTCCTAGGAATTAGATTTTTTTTTAACATCAGTATTACTTTTGAAGAGCAATCCTGACTCCCAAGAAAACCCATCCTCCCTTACAAACCCACCCTTCCTGTAACAAAGAGAAACAAAACCACGACATCCACTATATCCATCAGCATATTCAGCAGTCCCATCCAGAGGGTACTGCCTATTAGTGGGATAAAATGTGTTTATTCAGAAGTCCTCTGGAAGGCATACAAGTCATTGTTTTAATGATTTCTTTCTTTGTTGACATTTATACAGTATGGCTTTACATAGATTATCTCATTTGATCTTCACAACAAACCTCATAGTAGATGTTACTTTATTCTCAATTCTAATGTGTGTTAGTTTTGTTTTCCTTTACATTATGGTGATCATTTTATACACACACACACACACACACACACACACACACTCACACACACATACATATATATGTAAAAATGTATGTGTGTATATGTATATGTATATGTGTATATAGACATATATATGAGTTGAAACCACCCCCACTTTTTATTAGCTTTGTTATTTTAACAAATCAAGATCATGTCATAGTCAATCACTCAAAAGACTTTAGACAAAGTAGAAAAAGTCTATGAAAGTCATTGGACAAAGTGAAATTATGCCTGTTCTCATAGACTAGGAATCTTGGTCACACCTTCAAGGTTCCTCTATAAATTTTTTAGTAAGTTGAAAAGAGAATGAATTATAGAAATTAGAGCATGTGACTTCCCATCACATCCCTGAGAAGGAACCAAGAATGGGGCAAAAGAAATAAGGCCATCAGCCTCAAATTGATCCTTGGCCAGGTCTCCTTCTCTGGTCCAACTTTGACCAGAGGGGACCATCTAGCTTTCCAGCTTCTAAAGTCTCAAGGATCTTGAACTCCTCATCTTTCCACTGATATCCTGAATGGAATCTCCAGATCATTTGATAGCAGTGTCTGCATCAAGAGTCAAGGACAAACTGGATGAAGATCCACCATGTTTAAGTGGAACATCTTGAGCATCCTACACTATGAGAGAACAGACTTCCAGAAACTAGGGGTTGGGAGCTACATCTTTGCCACATGAGTTCTCTAAGCTTAAGCCCCACTCTCCCCCTAGATTAGCATTTGTAAAAGAGTGTATCACAAATGTTTGGGAAGAGATTTTGAACCAGCTTTCCATATTACACTGCTTAATACCCCTTTATAAAAAACTACTTAAGTTTGGCTGACTAAATTATTTTCAACTTTCAAGACAATTGTTCTAAGTCACTAATTAAAATGTTGGAATAGATCTAAGCCAAACATAGAGCCCTTCAGTACTCCATTAGAGCTCTCCTTCAAAGATGACATTGTTCCATTAAATCAATACACTTTGACTATGGTCATTGAGCCTGTTCCAAATCAACATAACTATATTCTCATCCAGCCCACACCCAGGAAATACACTGTTCTTTGAAGATTTGTATCTCAGTTGGCATCCCAACATTTACTAGGTATGCGAACTTGAGCTAATAATGGAAGGAAGAAAGGAAAGAAGGAAGGAAGGAAGGAAGGAAGGAAGGAAGGAAAAATTATTAAGTAGCTGCTGTGTACTAGGCACTGTGCTAAATGTTTTGCAAATATTATCTGATTTGATCCTCACAATAATACTGGGAGGTATCAGTATTATTTTATTATTTTTTTATTTCTTACAGATTAAGAAACTGAGGTAGTAGGCACTTAAGTGACTTATCACACAGCTAGTAAGTGACTGAGGTTAGATTTGAACTGAGGTCTATACACTGAACTACCTAAAGCCTCTCTGAATCTTGGTTTCTATGTGTTTGAGTTATCTGAGTACATTATGATGAAATTTCTCTGGACCAGATGACTTGATCCTGATTTAGAATCAAAGTATTTGGAGCTGGGCTCAATCGCTTACTGGCTGTGTGACCCTGAACAAGTCACTTAAGTGCTTACTGGCTCAGTTTCTTAAAATTCTTGCTGTGCCATCTCTCTTTAGGGAAGCTAACTTGCTCTGATTTCAATTCTCTCCAAACTATTTTTTTTTTACCATTAGGAATCTAAAGAGTCTTCTCCTTGCTTGAGATAACAAGTTTTCAACTATATTCAACCATATTCTGGGCAACACAGATTTTTGTAGATTTCTGCAGTATTCCACTAGTACCCTCACCAGGTCAGAAGAAAGTAAGGAAAGCATCCTGTATGTGGAACAACTCCCTGTGGGAAGAAAAGACACCATGGGCAAGATTCACACAGAATAAGCAGGGATGGATGGGTTGAAATTTAAATCACTAGAAGGAACTTTCAAGTCTGTAAGATCACAGACAAATTTGAGCATCTGAGATGTTTATGAATAGCCTGAGAACCTAATTGACCTTGTTTTATACCAAAATTTCCAAAGTGTAGTCCACTAAAAACCTCAGGTTTTTTGTACATGAACTGGACTTGTAGAAACTGATCTATAAACATACTGCATTTGTAAATGTTTGCAATCGAACCCCACTAGAAAATGAAGACTTCCTATTCTGTTGGCTGAGGACAGTGATAGGGACTAAATCTGTGATTTCATGGATATGGTGTGGAGGATCTTTCTACTAATGCAAGTCAGCATTATTACTCTGCATCTTACAGTCTCAAAGAGTGGCTTAAAACAGAGGTGTCAAACACATGATGACATGTGGCCTGTAATACTCCTGTGTACCCTGAACCAAACAAAAATATAATTGGGTAATATTTAATAGAATCAGTAAAAACACTATAAAACATAGATAACATTGCATTTTTAAATTGTTGATATGCAGCCCATGGGGATCCACAGGTAGGGATTAGTGGTCTCCATTTCTTTTTGAGTTTGATACCACTGCCCTAGAGCACTGAGTGGTTAAATGACTTTGACAGGGCATCCCATCTCAGACAAAAGTTCTGTTCACTAAGAAAGAATAACATTAGAAGAATTTGGATTATTATTTTGAACTTTCTCTACCCAATGTCTAATGAAGATGACAACTAGCAAAGAAATGACCCAAGGATTTGAAGCAAGAGAAATAAGATGCCTGAATAATCTACACAATAAATCAAATCCTAAATAATGTGCAATCAATCCTACACTGTGATTTTCATTAACATCTTTGCACCTGGAATATTCTAGAATATTGCCATGATATATAAGCTGTAACTTCACATGCAATCTTCCTTCACTTCAGTTCATCATCATGAACCACCTAGTTTCATGCCTTATCATAGTGTAAGTTGCTAATTACTAATGTTCAGATAGCCTTGGATATTTGAAGGCAAAGCCAGTGAGTGCAGGCTCTGGCAGTTTTTACCAGGCTAGGAAGGATGCAAGTACATGTGCCATAATGGACATGGATCATAATGGATCAGAAGATATGTCTATCATCTGAAGACCAGCCTAAGTTCAGGGAGGTTCATTTTCAAGTTTATTAAAAGATGATGATTTTTTCAGTGACAGCAAATTACTTCCACTAATTAGTAGAGGGGTGTCAATTGGCACCCAAGGAGGAAATGCCCACCTTGGCACAATCAAATAACCTTGAAATTGAAATAACACCCCAAAGGCACAGTAGGAAGGGAAATAAGAACTAACCAGGGCATTGTAATTCACACCCTCCTTTGAGCTTGTTAGTCCAAAACTAACCCATTTACCTTCCCCATATTTTCTGATCATTCATCCTGGCCATTCCTGCCATGTTTTTTTTCCTTGCCCATTTTTTCCTTGACCCAAAAAATATGATCTATAGTAAATACACACTGTAAAAAATAAACTCAATTATTTCTATGAGAACCAAACAAAAAAGAGAATAGAGTTTAAAAGGAAGCAGCATGTTTGCAGGAGAAAGATAATTGAGTTTGATTATCAGAGGAACTACCTTTAAATCTCTACTACCTAGATATGCAACTTATTACCAGCTACTTGACCTTGGATAAATTATTTAACTTCTCTTGGTCTCAGTTTCTTCATCTGTAAGATGAAGGAATTGGAATAAGTCATCTCTAAGTTTCCCTCTTGTTTAAAGTCTATGATATTCACAAAGTCAATGCAATGTAGTGGGAATAACATTGGACTTGGAGCCAGAGGACCTGTGTTAGAATTACAACTCTACTGATGACTAGTTCTTTGATCTCTGGCAAGTCACTTAACCACTTTGATGCTAACTCTCCAGCCTGTAAAAGTATTTCTTTCAGGCAAGGCAGAACAGTTCTTATTTTTCTGACTGTATCTGAGAGATCAATGGCCAAACCATTTCCATCACTATGCTCCCACTTTCACAACTTTTCCTGAAGGAAAACCAATAGATTCACACAAAGAAATAAGTCTATGAATTCATAGTCCCCAGTATTTGCTGGATAAAAGAGAACACTAAGGAACAAATCAAATAAGAAAGACCATGAAGTTAAACACATCCTTCCTTTAACCACAGAGCATCCTGTCTTACACAAGTGAAACCTTCAGACTCCTTTCCATAAAACCTGAAAAGGAATGGGGGGGGGTGGGGGTGGGAAGGGGAGGATCAGAAGGATAGAATTATTTAAACACTGTAGACACAGGATGGTATGCTGGAGGAAAGTATTGAACTTGGAGTCAGAAAATCATGATTCCAGACCTGACCCTGCATCTTTCCTTTGTGAACAAATCACTCAATCTATCAGAATGTTTCTTCTTTTGTAAAATGAAACTAGGGCTTGCACTATCTACTTCATGTGTTTGTTGTGAGGAAATCACCTTGTAAGTTATAAAGCACTATAAAAATGTGAACTCTTATCTCAGAAAGCTCCATACCAATAAGAGTGGAAAGCATGATGGATTTGGAGTCACAGGTCCTGGGTTCAAATCCTGACTCTGCTTTTTACTACCTGTGGGACCTTGGGCAAGTCACTTCATATCTCTAGGCCTAATTATCTTCATCTATAAAAAGAAGGGGTTAAATTTAATGATTTTTTGAGTTCTTATGTCAGTAATTCTCTAACTAACTGTTAAAAAATGGGAGCATTTAAAAGTACATTTCAGTTGAGATCAAACATTATATATAGAAATAATACCCATATGGGTGCTTTAAGGTTTACACAAAACTTTTACATATAATATCTCATTTGAGCTTTGCAATAAACCAAGATAGAGGAAATATAGTTATTATCTCCATCTTATAGTTGAGGAAACTGAGGCTTAGTGAGAAAAATGGCTTGTTGATGGCCATACCACTTGTGTCAGAAGCAGGATTTGAACCCAGGCTGCTTTGTGACCAAATTCAGCATTCCATCCATTAAGCAAGGTTGCCTCTCAAAGAGGAACATACTGAGAGTCAAGAAGTAAGAGTTCTGTTTCCAGCTCCAACATCACCAAACTGTATGACCTTGGACAGGGCATCCTCTCTAGTCGTCAGTCTTCTCAAGTAGAAAGGGTAGACAAAATTATCTCCATGTCCCCTTCTAGTTCTAAAATCCTGTGGTTCTGATCCTCATACACTTTTTAAAAACCTGTATGTATATCCCAAAGCCTTTACAACCGAATATATTACCTTACCTCTGAATATAAAACCAAGCACCCTCACCTTTAGAATCAAGCTTATTTCTAGTGATATAATACAGTTGACAATTTTAGAATTGAGATTTGAGGGATTTTTTTGAAAGGGTTAAAATCTACTGAGAGAAAAGAGAGAGAAGGAGAGAGGGAGAGGGAGAGAAAGAGAAAGAGAGAGAGAGAGAGAGAGAGAGAGAGAGAGAGAGAGAGAGAGAGAGATGTGGCTCTATGGAATATATTCTAGTCACACTTAAGAAAAAGAAAAAACCTGTGTTAGGGTTTGGAAGTGGTATAAGGTTTGTGCAGGGTGGGGGGAAAGGAAGGAGATAATGTTCAGCTGAAGGGATCCAAATGCTAAATACCAGGAATCACAAGTGCCTTCTAACTGATGACCAAGCAAGACAAAAGTATCAGTCAGTAGAAATCTGAGATCACCTGCTCCCCCCTCTATAACATGAGACCTCTCCATAAAAAGCAAATTATTTGAAATGGAAGTCCCTAAGTTAAAAGGACTCTGAAACCTATACTACTTATATGCTCCCATAAACAAATGCTATGCTGGCTCAATCACTTCCCTTTGAACACTGAATTTTTTTTCCTGATTATGCCTCCTAGGTAGTCTAGATGAGCCTGTGACCTCAAAGTACTGTATAGTATGTACTCATGCTGTCTGAATAGTACATAATTCTTAAAATCCTTTCATTCTAATAGAAATTAGTCTGAGCCTTTGGTTGTGTGTGTGTGTGTGTGTGTGTGTGTGTGTGTGTGTGTGTGTGTGTGTTTACTAACATCCTCTTACAAAGTCATTTCTACAACCCTACTCATTAGGAATTGTATTGATGTGTTTATGTGTCTTTATTACCCAAACCATTGCCATCCCTTAAAAAATACTAATACCAAGTCATGGTGAATTGAATTACAGACCCACAATGCTCAACTTCCTAAAGGCTTCAAAATCACACTTGCATTTCAGACTTTCCTCTTTTTGCAAGGCTAATAACAAGGGACTCTAAAGTGCCAATGTGAATCATTGAAAAATGTGGGCAGGGAGCTTCTGGGGCAGAAAGCAAAATGATTCATCACCAACTTTGTTACTTTGCTCAAGATTTGTTCAGGGGTGGATTGGGAGGAGGGGGAAAGTAGAGAAAAGAAAATCTCCCCCATTGCATAACAGTTGCAGATCACTGCAGGGAATATCAGGTATCTTGATGATTTTCATTTTAGTTTTTTTCACTACTTAGAAATAGGGCTTCTTTCCAAGTTGTTCTAGAAGAAGAGTAATGAATGTCTGTCAAATTGGGGCACTCCTCCTTTTACGTATCTATATCTATATCTATATCTATATCTATATCTATATCTATCTATATATATCTATATCTATATATATATACACACACATATACATATATACATACACAGATATGTGTGCATATGTATATGTACATATATACACATATGTATATATGTACACTTGTGTATATATAAACATATATACGTGCATACATATGTTTATATAATATTTTGTATATATATATATATATTCATTAAATCTCTAAGTTCCTTTGTGGCTCTCGTGCTCCCTGTTCATGATAACTGTTCATTCCATTTCTGTCTAGTGTGTTTATTTGCCTAGAATATCTAGTTGTCCCTTTATGGTCTACTTTCCCCACTAAATTTCTGCAAATGGTTTTGTCAACCTCTAGTACCATCCTTTGCCAACTGTACTACAAGTTATTTACTTCCCAACTTTCAAATCATCTCCCTATAGCCATTTCTTTCCAAAATCATCTGGTATCATAGTAAAGAAAGCATTGAACTATAAGCCAAATGACCTGGGTACTAGTTATGTATCCATCTCTCTTGAGCTTTTTTTTTAACTTTAGGCAATTTAACATCTGTTAGCCTCAGCTATAAAATGGAGCTACTTCTCACTACCCATTTTGCTTCCTTTCCAAGGTAGTTGTGAGTATCAAATAAAATAATATACAAATGTACTTGAAAACATATAGTATTATATAAATGGGGGGGGCTTGTCTTTTTTTCAGTCAAATCTATGATTTCCAATGGTGTGGGAAACTCCTGTTGAGCAAAGTTCCTCTACTAATACAATCTGCAACAAATTTGCAATTTATAATCATAGAGAGTCTCCTGTAGCACCCTTCCCTGGCCACCGTGCCTCTATATAGGAGTTAAGATGCACCATTAGAATGTTAGCTCTTTGAAGCTGAAGCTTTCTTTTTCCAATTTTATCCTCAGTATGTACAGTATCTGGCATGAAGTAATGACTTAAAAAATATGTATTCATTCTTAATAGGGAATATGTGGCAGCTAGGTGACACAATAGATAGACTACCAGGCCTAGAGTCAGGAAAACTCATCTTCCTAAGTTGAAATCCAACTTCAGACACTTACTAGCTTTGTAAGTGTCTGGACAAGTCACTTCTCATCTGTAAATGAGCTGGAGAAGAAAATGGCAGAACACTCCAGTACCTTTACCAAGAAAACTCCAAATGAGGTCATAAAGAGTCAGATGTGACTGAAATACCTAAACAATGATCACACAATAACCTACTCGAACCTCCCATTAGCCTTTCTACGGACATCTCTGCGGTATTCATTTTTAATTCTTCAATATATTCCATGTCTCATTGCCATATAGTAACATCAGTAGAATGTTACTTCTGAAAAGATGAACCTTTGCTTTCAGGGGAAGCTTGGGGGTTAATAAAAGAACTTTGCCATTTCTCAAAGGTAATCCAGATTGTTCTCCTCCTTCTATTCAACTCTGGGCCCAACTCATTGTCTAGATATGCTGTCTGTCCCAGAAATATATACTGAGGGACAATGCCTATAGGATATTCACCCAAATGTATGGGCAATAGACATTCTTCGTCTACTTGGTATTTCCTGTGTGGATAAATGGGTCAGTCTCATTTGAGGGATTGTAGGTATCTACCAGGAGACTCTGCAATGTTCTTGGAGTAGATTGCAACCAGTACAAGGTCATCTCCCAATGGAAACATTAATGCACCTAGAGACAATAATGTAAATGAAAAGAACCACCACAGCAAAACAATTTAATGCTTGGTCCCAGGAAGAGATGAGAGAATATACATCCCTCCCATCTATGCAGAGGTAAGGAACTATGGGTATGGAATACTATATGTGATATCAGATGTGGGTTCATATATTGGTTAGTTAAGTTTAACTTTTTTCCCTTTTTTGTTCTTTTATAAAAAAAAATTATTCTCTTGGAGGAGTAGGGTGGGGGAAACAAAATATTGGAAGCTTATATCTCAAATGTAGATGATGTAAAACAAAAGAAGATCAATTTTAAAGGTAATAACAGCTCACAATTCACCTTGGAATTAGAATGAAGAAATACAAACTCTTATCTTCTTAATTATCCTCCCCCTCCATTACCCCCCTATGCAGTCATAGGTCTGTAATGCCAATGCAATACCCATAGCAGCCACTAGGAATATGCATGCACATTTCCAGGGTAGATTCACAAAATATGATAAGCTCCCTTCCTCAAATGCAAAACCAAAATATTTATTTGGGACATCATTAGAATACCAGGAGGTAAGATTTAACAGGGTACTTATCACTAATTCAGAGAGTGTCAACATCCCAAGCCTTCTTTCTGTCAGGCATCCCCACAAAAACAAGTTCCCCTAGGCAAATTCTTCCCTCTGCCCACTCACAGCTTGCTTCTCTCTCTCTGTTCTGCCTCACTATCATTCTGCTCATGTTCTCTCTCTCTCTCTCTCTCTCTCTCTCTCTCTCTCTCTCTCTCTCCCCCCCCCTCTCTCTCTCTCTGTCTCTCTGTCTCTCTGTCTCTCTCTGTCTCTCTGTCTCTGTCTCTCTGTCTCTTTGTCTCTCTCTTTCTCTCTCTCTCTCTCTCTCTCTCTCTCTCTCTCTCTCTCTCTCTCTCTCCCCCACCTCCTTGGGCAAGCTCCACACGCTGAACTCCATGTGACTCAGATTCCATGTGAGCTGGCACAGAGTTCAAAGCAGTTCACATAGGCCTATTAATGGGCAGGGAAGATCTTCAGAGTCCCTTAACATTACAAGGTCTTAAGATGTAACACCTCACAATGACATTGAAATAAATTATCTGAAAACTTCAACATTCAGAGTTAATTGTGTTACATTATAGAGGGTAGATGGAATGCAGGGAAAAGTTAATCTGACAGATCCATGTTGTAGTAAGAACAGTACTGAAGCTGAGTTAGGAAAATTGGGTTTAAATTTAAGTTCTGAAACCATCTTGTGATCTTAAGCAAATCACATAACCCCTCTGATCCTGGTTCCTCTTCTATAAAAGAGGATAATAATAAAACTTGTACTATCTACTTCATAAGATGTAGTAAGGAAAGTATAAATATCAAGAACACCATATAAAGATATTATTATAATTTTCATTATTCATTCTGTCTTGGTAAAAATATTCCCACTAGCCCCAACAGAGAATATAATATCCAAGAAATTTATACTCTAGTAAGGAAAAAAACCAAATACACAAATACTTACTATGCATCATAGGACGAGAAGCAGTACAAAGTATATAAATAAAGTATATAAAACACAATCATAAGATATGGATATAGAGATAGATAGATAGATAGATAGATAGATAGATGTAAGACTCCAGGCAAATCATGTAATTTCTCAATAATCCCCGAAGATTCTCTAAGAATATATTACAGATAAGTTGCTGATCTTTATTGCTGAATGGAGTTTCTGATGAAATTAAATTATAGTGGAAGGGGGAGAATCAACAATATATACAGTATCATAAGAAATTAGGATGGGGGGAGGGGGAAGGAGGAAGGAAGAGAAGTCATATAAAGGCCTGAGATTTCATTTAACTATATTTTAACAAATCTTAAGATTATCTAGTCATGTTTCTGTTTATCAAGTACACAATGATGAGTAAGACTGTATTAAACTCTATATAAGGAGAAAATTAGTGATACCTTTGAGTTAGTATTCCATCTCCTTGGTCTACTTTCTCTTCTACTCAACTAGGTATCACAGTGGAAAGAGAGCTAGACCTTGAGTCAGGAAGATCTAAGATGAAATTGAGCTTCAGATACCAGATGTTTAACCATGGGTAAGTCATTTAACCTCTGTCTTCCTCAGTTTCTTCATCTGCAAAATAGCACCTACCTACCAAGTTCATTGTTTGGATAAAGAAACAATATTTGGCTATCCACATTCAGAGAAAGAATTATGGAGTCTGAATGAAGATCAAAGCATATTATTCACTCTCTCTTTTTTGTTTTGTTTTGTTTCCTCTTTCTCGTGGATCATTCTTCCTTGCAACATAACTAATGTGAAAATGTGCTTAATGTGAATGTATATGTAGAGCCTATAGCAGATTGCATGCTGTCTTGGGTATGGGGGAGGGGAGGGAGGAGAAAAAATTTGGAACTCAAAAGCTTGTGAAACTGAATGTTGTAAACCAAAAATTAATTAATTAATTTTTTAAAAAGAAATAATCATTGCAAAGTCATTTGTAAACCTTAAAGTGCTTTATACATTCTAGAGATTATCTATTATTATTATTATTATTAATTTTATTATTATTATTTTCAGCCTTCCATCCGTATGATGGCTTTCAGTTTTGCAGGATCTAATTGCCATCTAATTGTTGACCTTACTACAAGCTGTTGACAAATTGAAGCCCAGGAATTACAGTAAGATAGTGTAACAATGATTTCTCAAGGGACAAATAGAAACAGCATAGCTTGGTTTAGATATGAATTATTCAGATATTTCCTGTCTGAAAAATGACTTTCAGACAACTAAGCCTAAATCAGATTGAATTAATTAAAGCTGATGAATAGGGACTAAAGCAAATTCAGTTCTTTTCATTCTGATTAATTTCACAGATGACAGAAACAGATTTTTATAAGTTCACAAAGGATGATTCCCAAGAAAAAGCAGCACACATATGGAAATTTGGCCTCCACATCTGGGGAAGGGGTCAAAGGGTTTGTTTTCTTTTTTTGATTTTTGCTATTTTTGGAGGGGGAGATGGGCAATTGGAGTTAAGTGACTTGCCCAAGGCCACACAGCTAGTAAATGTTAAATGTCTGAAGCCGGATTTCAACTCAGGTCCTCCTGACTCCAGGGCCCATGCTGTATTCACTATGCCACCTAGCTGCCCCTGGGTTTGTTTTCTTAAGGCAAAGATGGCACAAAGAGTAGCTTCAATGAAATTGTCTATCAATCTGTCAGGGACTCTTACAACAGTGTGGGGTAGGAAGTGAAAAATAATAGAAACATCAAGACCTTAAGACCATGGTTACCAAACTGTGAACCCCATAGTAACACAGGAAACACAGGAAATTTCAAAATCTCAAAGGAAATATAGCAATACTATACATCTGCCAGACACTGCACTGCTAACTCAAGATAGTTGACAGTTGCAACATTAAATCACAGCTACTTTCCTTTTGATGACTTTCTCAAATGTTTGTGATATGTTTTCATTTATTTGTACTTTCAGGTATGCCTATAATTTCTCAAACTTTGTTGTTTGTAAAGTTGCATCTTTACAAAGCTGAGTTTTTTGTGATTGCTGTGATGAAAAATAAGTACTGTGTAAAAGCGAATGTGGAGTAGGAAATAAAAGCAGTGGTGCCCAGTCTGATTCCAAGGTTCAAGAAGCTGCACAGTGCCTGATAAGGATACATACCAATATTAGTAAGTCACTGTGATTATTGAAGAATGAAATAAAAATATTATTTTTCTCCTATTAATTTATCTGCTATTTTTTCAAATAGTTATTATTGTTAGGGCATATTACTTATTAAGTTGTTGCTACTTAATGAAGGGAACTATTAGGTATTTCTTTTAACATAAAGATGTCTTGGAAAAAAAATTACTAAAACACCTAAGGCACCATGAACAAAGAAAGTTTGGGAACCTCTGTTCTATAAGGAAACCACAACTTCTCCCCAGCCTCCAAGAATTGCCACATAAACCAATATTCCTCTAAGCAGAGAGTATAACCACAGTAACTGAATTCCAATTACTAGAGACAAGTCTGGCCTTCTGTCCATAGATCATTGGCTATATGGGTTGTCCTTTGAAGGACTTTGGGCACAATGAAAAGCCCCCATCACAAAACTCTTCTGTCCTCAAGTTTCAGAAATTCTACCATGAGGATTTATTCCTGTGAGTAAAACATGCCTTGAGGGACTCTTTTTAAAATATCCATGCCAAAGGAGTAACATATTAAGTTATTAACAGCAAGAGGTGAAATCATTTACCAGTTCATTTTCTTCTAATGAGGAAAGGCAGCATGACCAGTCCTGGGTCAGAGTGGTAGGAATGATGGAGGAGGAAGAGGTAAGTATTGCTTTAATAGAAGAAACAAAGAATGGTACTAAAGAAACTCAACCAACTTCACAATTTTGCCTGAGTCAAGCTACTGAAGCCCTTACAGCTTCAGTCATTCCATTATTTAGAAGCCACCCTATAGTCTGCCCTCATAGAATCATTGAACATTGCAGGTAGAAGGAGCCTGGGAGATCATTTCACGTATATACACATAGATGCATATATACATAATTGCAGAAAGAGAAAAAAGGAGGGGCAGAGAGAAGAGAAGGGAAAGAAAAAGGAAAAGAGGGAGGAAGGAAGGAGAGAGAAAGAGGGAAGGAAGGGGAGGAAGAGAGAGAAGGAGAGAGGCAGAAGAAGGGGGGGAGAGAGAGAGAAGGAGGGGAGAGAAAGACAGAGAGACAGAGATAAAAAGTTAAGTGACTTGCCCAAAATCACACAACTAGTTGGTATCAGGATTCAAACCCAGATATCTTCTAGCCCAGTGTTCTTGCCACTAAACTATACACCCTCAGCCACTTCTGTCTAAATGGCTTATAAATGAAACATTAACTGGAGAACTAAGAGTAAAGCACACTCTTTGGTTTTTCTCTTTCTCCAAAAAACAACCTTATCCTAACAACAATTACTTTGCTCTGTGCTGTTACGTCCTCTGGATTTCAAAAAGGACCCTACTGAGTTGTTTCAAGTTTGTATAAATATGTCCTAATCTCCTTCCCTATTTAAAAAGCAAACCAAAATACACAAAGTTAACCTGTGTCCATCCATTCTACAAGAGAAATGTCACCCCTAGACACAGACTCTGAGTGGTGATGCTAAACCATCTATTTATGGTCACAAAAATACAAAAGATGATTATATTTCCAAGATAACAGCTACAGAAACCTAAACACAGGAAGGGAAAAAAATTATAAACAGCCTATCCCCTACTCCTACTATTAACAAAATGCCACCTTCATTTGCTACGTACAACCTCCAGTTGCATATTCAGATACTAAAAAGCCCAGAGATCAAAGAAAAAGGAAGAGTATATGATGTTTATAACATTCATTTTGTTAGGATCCTTGATAATAATTCTTTGCTAATTGCTTTATAATGAATTCTTATTAAAATGAAAGGTTTGGCCTACTTCAACAATTTTCAAATTATGGTTGACAATTGACCCCTAGTGGTCCCTGAGACCTTTTCAGGATAACTGTGAAATCAAAAATATTTTTATAATAATACTAAAATATTTTAATAATGGTAAATGTTGGTATATATAACCCACATAAACAAAATATTTTGGGGGTCTTCCATATTTTTTTGAATATAAAGGGGTCCTGAAAACAAAAAGTCTGAGACCCACCGATCTAGATGACTTCTAAAGTACCTTCTGGCTCTAACTTTCTGTGATTTTGTGATTCAAATCTTCTGAACAATTGTTCACCTCTCCACTCTATCTGAATAAGCATGAAGTACTGTGAGACACACTAAAAAAACTGACTATTCTAAATAATAATGCTAGAAATACACTAAACCCCAAAATGTCTACAAGTATATAAAACATAAAATGTAAACAAAGCAAGATATTAAATAAATAACTCTGTAGCTACTTCTACTAATACTTCAAGGATTCATTGTTTCTTCTACATGGATACTCTCTCTAATATGACCAATCAAAACCCTGCCATATGCTATGAATAAGTGACTTTCAAGAGTCATGGTAGTTGGGAAAAAATTAACATCTCCTGACAAGTTTCTCTTTTGAGGGTCTCCATATTTTGTAAAAACTAGTCTTCAGATAGCAGACATAGACCTCAAGGATTTTCTAGTTTGTTTGGACCTGTCAGAGCTTGAGCCCCAGCAGTAGATGCTAAAAGAACACACAGACACTTCTATGCCACAATAGGTCATTTAAGTCAAATTCTAGAGCAGAAGTTGTTTCTTTCAAGCCAAATCCAACCAACTACTTCTTATCGTATGGCTAGCAAGTTACGATTTTTACTTTTTTTTGCTTTTTTTTTGGAGAGAGCAAGGCAGGGCTAGTGGGGTTAAGTGACTTGCTCAAGGTCACACGGCTAGTAAGTGTTAACTGTCTGAGGCCGGATTTCAACTCAGGTCCTCCTGACTCCAGGGCCAGTGCTCTATTCACTGCACCACCTAGCTTCCTTCAACATTTTACATTTTAAAATAAAGTTGTACAAATAAATAGTAAATAAATAAAATGTTATTTATTTTTATCTTTAAAATAATGTTATAAAGATTTAAAGTTTATAATAAAGTTAATAAATATAATAGTTTATTTATTATCATAATATAATAAAATAAAAATATAATCATTTGTAAGAACATAATAATTTGACACATGGACCAGAGTGGGCCAAACCCTGCTCTATAGTGTGATTGTTCATGGAAAATCAAGTCATCATATACCAAGAATATCAGAAACATGACTTAGGTTGTTCTCTGTGTTTATGTGACTTCAAAAAAACATGACTATCTTTCTATCGACTCCCAACACAGCATCCATACTTTTAGCCATATCACTTTCTTTTATCAGTCACATCTAATTGACTTAAATGTCCATCCAGAATTCTTCCATAAACACAAATTCCTAAGAAATCCCCACCAAAAAAATGATGAAGTAATGCCACTGTTTGATTAATTTATGTGAACTGTGTGGCCTAATATCCATTATTCCCAGTCTAAATTTCTTGAGGCAATTAATGCAAAGACTAAAAGTACTTACCAGACTATGTAGCTCCAAATAAGTGTTAATGAATAGAAAAATGGAAATTCCTTTGGCAAATCTCCAAACATTTATAAATCTTAATCAAGTAAATGGTTGCATGGGAAAAGAACTTCATAATGATTTGGAGTAAAAATTAAAAATAAAGCAACAAAAGGCTTTTTAAGTAGTGTTCTAAATAATTAAAAACCATTTTCTTTATTGGAATTCTCATTGCAAATGGTTCTTTTTACAAAAGGTAAATATTAAATCCCTCAAAAATATTTTTAAACAATCAAAAAAAGATTTTGCCCCAAAGTAAAGAAACCTATATATCCAACACCATATATCCAAATCTACAAACAATAAAATTTACATTTTTGCTCTTACGATAATACATCAGTATTTTAAAAAATAATTTTTCCCTTTGTAATTCCCAGTTTCAAAATACAAACTTCCTAGAAATTCCAGTGTTTAATTCACAAAATCCTAATTCCCTAAGTCAGACTTCAATGCATTATTAGAGAATTTTATCCCCCTCAGTTTTCAAAAGTTATGCTAGTAGAGGTCAAGGTCCAAATTGGAGAGACTTCCAGTATGGAACCTTGAATGGACTATAGGTCTGTTGTTTGATTTAGCTAATTTCAGAGAGGCTCATCACCAGAGATTTTGCTCCCAGGTGATTTTTTAAAAACATAATAACTAATGAAATCATCTACTATGGAAATGTGGAGAGAATATCAAATGAAATAGAAGATGATTAAAGTACTGGATCTAAAAATTATCCAATTGCTCTCCACTTCAAAAGAAGTAAGTAAAATACTATCTTCATATTTTATTGAAAATACCTCAGTTGCCCAAACTCTCCTCTTTCCACCACCTGAGTATCTGCCCAGTGCTATCCATTGCACACAAGCCCCATCAATGTTTCACGTTCATGCAGCCAACAGTAATATATGAATAAAAAAAGGGCAAGAGTTACATATTATAAAGTGGAATTATTTCCCTTTTTAACTTTTAAATAGCTTCTTGTATATAGCAGTGTGAGAAAGATGTGAAATTTTTGCATTGTTGGAACTCCTTCTGCCAACCTGCCAATAGAGATGCATAACCAAACTATATAATTTACTAGATCAATTTTAGAGAATTGTCTACTGTTCAGAGAGCGAGAGGGACCTGTCTAAGCTCAGAGACCTGGTGTCAAGAGACAAGATTTGAAACTTGATCTCCTTAACTTGAAGTTCAAAATTTTATCCACTACACCCCAGATTCTTAACCTGTCAAATGTACATTGTAAATTGCCTTAAAATCCATCCATGGCTTGAATTGCTTTTTTATTTGAAGTCAAAATTATTTTCATTATTAGCATCCTGAAATATCAGTTCATATAACTAAGGCTAGTCAGACTTGCTCAAATTTAATACATGAATTCATAAAGAGATTTTTAAAAATTGGTCTCTGATAACATTGAGAAATGGCCATACTTCTGAAAATCTATAATAGATTCTGGAAAAAAAAACAATAGACATTAAAAAGCAACTAACAGAATTTTAAAAATAAAAGATACCAGTTAATCTTTTTAGATTGGTTTTTTAATACATTCACTCA
>CM053582.1:249523281-249538797 GCA_028627135.1 Pseudochirops cupreus
CCCCCCCCCCAACTTGTTTATGTAGATATCTGCCTATGTTAGATAATTTTCCCTGTCCTTTCCCTTACTTCCTTCTCCCCTCCAATGTATTCCTCTTTCCCTCTCTTTCCGTTTTCCCCCTTAAGATCATCAAGACATAAGAGAGCCAATCCCAGGCCTTATCTAATTGGATTCTCTCTTCGACCCCTGGTAATGATAGGGTTTTAAGAGGACACGTATATCATCTTTCCCTATTTGAATGTAATCAATTTACCTTTGTTTAGTCGTTTATCATTTTCATTTGTTTCCCTATTTATGCTTTTCTGAACTCTTGGTTTGAACTTCGAAGTTTCTTTGCAACTCTCATCTTTTCATCAGGAATATTTGGAAGTCCTTTATTTCATTGAAGTTCCATTTTCCCCTGTGGTATTATATTAAATTTTGCTTCGTAAATTATTCTTGGCTGCAAGCCTTTGTCTTCTGGAATATTGTATTCCAAGTTTTTGGTTCCTTTATAGTGGTGGCTGCTAACTCATGTTTGATCCTGACCGTGGCTCCTTGGTACCTTAATTCTTTCTTTCTGTCTGCCTGTGGTATTTTTCTTTGACCCAGAAACTTTGCATTCTGGCTATAATGTTCCTGAGAGTTTTCATTTGGGGGTTTCTCTCAGGAGGTGACTGGTGGATTCTTTGTATTTCCACTTTGCCCTCTAGTTCTAAGAGACATGGGCAGTTTTCTTTTAAGAGTTCTTAAAATAGTTTTTGTAGGCTCTTTTTTTGAGTCACTATGTTCAGCCAGTTCAATGATTCTAACATTTTTTCTCCTCATTTTGTTTTCCAGGTCAGTTTTTCTTTACTATGTAATACCTTACATTTTCTTCTTTTTTCAGTCTTTTGACTTTATTCTATTATTTCTTATTGCTTCATGAAGTCATTGACTTATATTTGGCCCATTCTAATTTTCAGGAAGTTTGTTGGTTGTGCAAGGTTCCCATTCTCTTGTGGCAAGCTTTCCTTTTCCCTTTTCATTCCCTCTTTCTAGATTTGTATCTTGAATGTTCATGCCACCATCATAGCTCTTTATGGTGGACTTCTTTTTGTTTACTTGTTCTTCTCGTCTGCTTCCTAACTTTGGACTTGATGTTAAGGGAAGTCTTTGAGGCTTTTCTGGAGGGAAGGTTTAGACTGGTGCTCTTGCTGCTTTCTTAGGGTATTGAATGTTCTTTTATTCTAGGATCTCAGGGACAGGCTGGAAACCTGCAAACTTTCAATGCTTTGAGAGAGGTCTGATCCAGGGGAAAGTCTGATCGTTGTTTCCCTGGCTTGAGCTCTGCAAGTTCTTGACCTGGGTTTGGGTCTAGTAGACTGCAGTTGGTTTTAGCTCCTATCAGCCAGCTGGAAAGCTCTATTAGTTCAGTTAGAAAGAGTTGTAGGTTCCCCTTTGATCTGGGATTCCTGCCCTGATGTTTCTATACAGAGTGGGCTAGATTCTGGAACTGAGATCCTGCACCAAACCTGGGTCTGTACCACACTGCTGCTGCTGCTTGGTTCTGAGCTGAACTCCCTCTTTTCTTAGTATACTGCCCATGGCCTCTGTACTTGGGAGTACAAGCCCCCTGTGGCTGGGTCTGTGACAAAGACCTGGACAACAAAGGTGGGTAACAAAGCCACCAATTCACACCTGTCTCCATAGCAATGCTACAATATGAGTTTGGTAGAGCCCAGGTACAGATTTGGGACCTGCTCTTACTCTGGTACACAGCCATGTCCTGGGTACTAAAGTGCTGGGGCATGTGGTGTGTTTATGACCAGAATCATCTCCAGTGTCCACAGACTTCCCTGTCTGTCTCCTTAAGCCAACTTGGGCTGGAAAATGATGCACTGTGTCTTTTTCCCGATTTCCTCATCAAGATTCAGATTTTTCCAGATCTATTTAGAGGAGATTTGTGGAGGGGAGTTTGATTGGTTTGAACCATTATACTCTCTTTCCCTCCCTTCAGTCCTCAGGGGAATAGATGGACATACTCCTCATTTGTGTAATTCTAAGAATGAGATTTCTTAAGGCAATTGTGGGAGGAAATAATAGCTTTAGAGAGAGATGACTGGATTCTGATATCAACCTTTATGTCCTTTGACAAGAAGAGTACATTCTTCCATATTTCTACTGATAGCCCAATAAAGATAGGAGAGTTTAAGAATATTAGTTGAGCTTGTTGTAATCATTGGAATGTAGTTTTAGGGGTTTTTTAGGTGCTTATATCTCACCCAGAGAATCCACTGTGAAATAGCAAAGGTAGCTTCTATTTTGCTCTCAGAATGACTTCATGAATTGTCACCTAGATGGTTTTTCAATCAGGCTGCTTCCTTTACAAATTTCTTCCTTTACATGATCTCTTGGAAATTGGATAGAAGGAAAAGGAGTAATGCCGTTTGGGAGCCTTATGCTGACAACTTTCCCTGCTCCTTGTCCCTTTCCTCCCTCTGATCATTTCATCAAAGATTTTACTTCCCATTCTCTTCTATCCTGCATGACTAATCCACACCTAATTAATAGCACTCAAACTATTGTGTCAATACCACTCAAATAAACACATTATAACTCATGTTGAAAAAGGCCTAACCTCAATACTTTTCATTGTGCCTTCTCACTGTCCTCTCCATATGTCTGGAATGTGATCTCTCCTCCCCTCTGCTTCTTGGCCTTCCTAGCTTTCTTCAAGACTGAACTCAACTCCTTCTTTCTGCAGGTACCTTCCCTGGCCTTCCCTTCCCCACTATCCCCTGAGTGTCTTCTCTCTAAGATTCCCTTCCATCTATGCTGTATAGATCTTGTATGTCCCTGGTGACTTGCATGTTTTCTCTCCCGTGAGAATGTTAGGTCCTTGAGGGTAAGGATTTTGTTGTTTTTTCCTTTCTTTGTATCTCCAGCCCCCAGGACAGTGCCTGGTATTGAGTGGTGCTTAATGATTGCTTACTGATTGGCTGACCACCGTGTTATTGAGAACCTTGGTGGGCAGCTCTTCCTTAGAGCAACATAGATGATGCAGCTGAGTTTCCCACCATTTCAGATGAATGATGACAAAGCAGAAACGCACTAATGTTGGATGTTAAGTTTCCAAAATCAATCTACAGACAAACCCAGAAATGGCTGCCATAGTGGCCTACATTTTTACTTCTATGGCCTCTCAAAATAGGTTTATATAAAAGTCATTGACACTTTGTTAGGAAAGCACTTCTTCCCTTTCAGGGCTCTCATAGAGCTTATTCCTTTGGGTATGCAGAGGGGAAAAACCAACCAACTGCCTCTTAGTCCTGCTTCCCTTTCTCAGTACATTCTTCACATTGTATTTAATTAAAAGTGTGGTCAGGGAGCACTATTAACAGCAGAGTGTGGTTCTTACACAGAAATGGCAGTGACATATTCAAGTAGGGCTGGTGGGCCTCAGCTGGAATGCAGGGATGGTCTAATTAGACAGGAAAAGGTCTTAACCTCCCTTACGTTCCTGGCCCTGTGTGCTTTATTTTAGGAAACAGACAGGATTCCTTTGGGGAAATTTGTTTTCTTTTCTCTCTCCGCCTCCCAGACTGTTTTCAGGTTCTATTCCTGGCTTTACAATATTTGTAAAGCACGTAGCACAGTGCCTGGTGCATAGTAGGCTATATTACTTATATGTGTATGTATATATAATAACACATATCATATAAATGTTAGTAGTTATTATATTTATTTTCCAATACTGCTTCCTGAGATAAAGGAGACTTCTCAGGTTCTGAGATCTGTGGCATAGCTTTCTGACACCCTCGCTCCTAGTTTTTTTTTTTCCTTTTTAACTTTCTGATGAGAGACATCGTCAAGTATAGGACAAAAGACTACCTTATAGTTAGGGTTCAGGTCCTTCCCAAGCATACCAGCAAGTGTCAGTATCATGGGCAAGTTGCTTAACCTGTTGGTGCCCCAGGCAAATCTCCAAAACTATAAATTGCAATGTAGGTGCTGATGGCATTGGTAAGTGCAGTTTCCTTATTGGAGGTTCCTTGTATCAGTGAAATCAGAGGTCAGGACCAAACTTTCTTATTCAGGTAGTTTCTAGAATACCTGTCCCTTGCTGATAAATTAAGGTATTCTGTTCTGTGAAAATAATGGCTGAAAACAAAGAGAGAGGTAAACCCAAGACTGTATGAATCTGCTTTGTCACATTTTTGATTGTTTGTACAGGTAACTACCCTCATATTTTTAATCTTTTTTGGATTATTTTGTTCATGGAATTTTTAGAGAGTATATACTATTAGACATTGTAGAAGATTCCAAGCAGAAGAAGAAACGTCCCTGTCTTCTCGTTGCTTGTAATGTAGTTAAGAAGATAAGGTTTATTTATGTGAAAAGTGACAGCAGCATAAGAGATGTAATAAGGCAGGATATAACATAGAAGGGGTACACATAATGGAAAAGACTTGAACAGTTATGAAGGTAACTAAGAAACCTTTTCCTATAATGTGGGTCCTGTGGCTTGGGGCAAAGCTTTCAGCAAGAGAGGCTGTGATAAGATGGACAGGGCTTCTGCTGGCTCATAGTAATAATTAGGAATGTAAACTTGGATAGGTAATGTGAACACGTACAAGGTCAGTTAGGGAGGCTTTCCTGAGCCCAGTTAGGAACTGTGAGAGTCACAAAGATCTGTCATTGCTATGTGTAGTGCAGAATTATATTAGATTCTGCATGCCAGCCGATGGAGCACGCCAGTGAGCAAATTGTCCTGCCTTCAGAGGAAGTAGGCAAGGGGGAAGATATAGATGCTGCCCCTCATTGAGATACCCAATTCAACTCATGCTTCTGAGACTTTTTCTATTGGTCTTATGAGTTTGTTTCCATGGACATAGGAGGGGAGAAATTGCACTATTCCTTTGCCAACTGGGTTTGAAGTAAGTTCCATTTCTGTTCTTTCCATGCCTTTATAATAATGCCCAAATGTTTATTGAGAGTATAATGGCCCTAGGGAAAAGCTAAAGATGAACCAAATTTACGTTTTCTTAGGGTCTAATCTCTAAGCATGAAGTGTTCACTTTATCAGAGAGACCTCACAATTAAACCTGCTTGGTTTCTTAAAGAAGGGTCTAGGAATCTCAACTGATACATAAAGAGACAAGTACCACCTGAGTGAGTGGCAGGTCATAGGAATCCAGAAGATGGAGACATTGATGTCAACCAAGTCTTCATGTACAAGTAGGATGTTAGTAGATAGATAGGTGGACATTCTAGGCAGGAGATGAGTACTAAGCATAGTTATACAGATAATAGTTTTCATGATATATTTAGGGGGAGAGTAAAGAAGTAGGAAATAAAGCTGAAAAGATAGATTAAAGTTTATGATATTGAAAACCTTGAATGCCATGGTGGGGTCAGGGCTTTTATTTTCTAGGTACTGGGACATCATTTAAGGTTTAGACTCATGCATACATGCGTGTGTGTGTGTGTGTGTGTGTGTGTGTGTATGTATGAGTTAAAGAGGACTGATGTTACGAAAATGGAATCTTAGGAAAATGAATCTGTTGTTAGTATGCATATATATTGAAGGGGGAAGAATGATTAAGAGGTTATTGTAGTAGTCTAGATGTGAAGGGCCTGCTATAGCTAAATTCTGCTTTTGATATACTGATATACTGAATTTTAGCTAACAATGGGACATAACAGAACTATACAGTGAGATATTGGAAATATTTAACCATTGCATCTCCAACACTAGGCTTATCTGTTTGCCTAAGATTCTTACTTTAAAAAAATTCTAAATCACAGTAGAAAATTAAATTAATAATCAAGGACGTGCATCAGCTGGATTCACTGATTCACAATCTGCATTCTAAAAAATTAACTTTGCAGATCACCTAAATGCTAATTGAAAGAATGCATAGTGGGCATAAGTAGGTTGACTGATTACCAATGAAGAAATGCACAAGAGAAGCAGTGTTAAAAAATGGAGGGAAGGATGTCTGCACCTGTGATTTTATTTGTGTATGGAACTTCTACTGGGGAAATTCTCTCCATTAATATAGGTTAACAATTCATCTGTACCTTATAGTCCTAGAAAGTAGCCTAGAGCTACTGAGAGGTTTAGTGATGACCATAGTTACATCATTAGCTATATGTCAAAGGTAGATCTTGAACCTTTGGGTTTTATTCACTGTGCTATGTTGCCTATGATGTAAAAGATATCAGATAGTTAGTTGTCTGGCTAGTAAAGGAGGCAGATGGGCCATGTAGTGAGAGTGAAGATGACATGATGACTAAGTCTCAATGTTCTACTATAGAGATTTCAAATTCTCAGCCTCCTACAGCCTACAGCACTCCAGAGTGCAGCTTGAATCAGATTAAAGTGTAATTGGGAAATGTTTAACAAAACGGATAAAAATACAATAAAAACTAATGATCATTTGTTGTTTTCTAAGTCAGTGTGTGGCTCCCAGCAATCCTTACACATGGGTTAGTGTTCCTGTTTCTGCTTGAGAAGGAGATCGTTGCCTTACTGGTATCTACACAATGTTGAAAGACATTCAACACTTCCATCACATACATCATAATGCATAAGATTTCCATCATATTGAATGGGACTCCTGTGTAGTATTTATAGGATAGAAAGGAGAGTGAGGGACAGGGAAGAGTCAAATATCTTCAATGTTATGAACCTGGGTAAATAGGAGGATGGTGATATCATTAACAGAAATGTAGATGTCGGGAGAGGTGATAGAGTTAGGGGAAAGATGCTCTTATATTACAGGCATGTTGCAATTGGAGTGTTAGTAGAGCATCCAAGGAAAAATGTCAAGTAGGGAAGTGTGGCACTAGAATTCAAGGTGAGAAATTAGAAATGAATAGCTAAAAGGAGTGTGGTGTTTTGGATAAAGTCCTAGGTTTGAAGTCAGGAAAACCTGGGGTCAGATCCTACCTTTGAAAATAGTCTCATGATTCTAGGTGAGTCACTTAATTTCTCTGAAATGTCCTTATAGCCTTCAAAAGTACTCTGCAATCCAGTCATTTTAGGCTTCTTGCTATTTCTTGAATATTATATTCCTTGAACAAGATATTCCATCTCCTGCCTCAGGGCATTTTCTCTGTCTGCCCCTCATGCCTGGAATGTTATCTTTCCATATCTCTGCCTACTGGTTTTCTTGTCTTCCTTAAAATTTCAGCTAAAATCTAACCTCCTGTGGGAAGCCTTTCCTCATCCCCTTTGATTCAAGTGACATTGATGCTCTCTTATTGATCCTGTATATGTCTTGTTTGTACATAATTGTTTGCATGTTATCTTTTTTACGAGTTTCTTAAGGAAAGGACTATCTTTTGCCTTTCTTTCTATCCTTGGTATTTACCACAGTGCCTAGCACACAGCAGATGCTTAATAAATGTTTACTAATTGAATGATTCTGTGCTTCAGGCAACTTATTAAGACAAATAGTTACTGGGAATCAGCCACATAATATCACAGGTCATTCATAAGTTAATGCTGGTATAGATTTGGGAATAATCTATATATAGAGGTGAGTAGTTAAACCTATGAGGATAGCTCAGATCACTAAAGGAGAGCTAGAAGGACATATTGGACTTACAAAAAAATCAACCTTATCCTCACATCATTTTTGTAAGAACTGTTATTAAACCACATGTCCTCTCTTTAACACTTGTTTGATTGATTAAAAAAATAGCAACTACATGAAGTACTTTATATTCATCCTTTTCAAATTTCATCCAGTTGGTTTTGGCTTTGCATTCTACCTAGTTTATTGAGATAACTTTGACTCTTGCGTCTATCACTGATATTACCATTAATTCTAGCTTTGTAAGGAGGTCTTCATTTTAACTCCTCGATTAAAACATTTAACAGGCCAGCACCATGGACAGAGATCTATGTCAAAGGGATTGCTCAGGAGCATAAAATTGAATTTATCACCAAGTTCTAGCATGGGTTTATCAACACTAGATTATCTCAACTTAATTTCATTGTCCCTTTTGACAATCACTACACTCATATCAAGGAGATGCTTTAGTCACTATATAATGACATTTCAGCAAATTACTTAATGGCAGTTTCTCAGGAGAGACTAAAGATCTAGGATATACAGGTTAGATGACTATTTACTAGGATTGTTGTAGAGTGGATTCTTTTTCAGGTATGGGTTTAGGCAGACGATGTCTGAGGTCACTTTCATCTCTAAAATTCTAGGTCTACAATTCTGTGGCATGCTACAGGAGACCTTCCCTAAGGTTTATTTGGCAAACATTTATTTAGCATCCACTGCAAGACACTGTGTTTGGTCCTATGGGAGAATACATAGATGGTATTTGAGGAACTTTTATGCTCTAGTAGGGGATATTCAAGTAAGTGTAAGCAAGATTTGATAGATACCACAATAGTGATACAGTGTGAAAATAGCCACAAAATCCTATAAATGAAACGATCCTCTAAGAGCATGTAGACCTCTGAGACTATTAAGTAGTCTCCTAATTGTTTTTCCTTCCTATAATTCCTTTAGCCTGCTTTCCTTCACCCATCTATCTTGTCTACTTTTTAAGCATTCTTCCTCATAGAAGCAAAGGAAATAGTTTAATTTTCTAATAATTGACTCTAAGTATGGTAAATATCTATTGCCTCACCTTCCTCATTGGGAAGCTGGATACATTCTCTCTTTAGAGTTCCAGGGAGTATCCCTGAAGGATTGGGTTTATCTCTTCTTTAATGCTCTCATTCAAACCTCCATTATGGGTATATTCCCCTCTATCACTAGCTATTAGTGACTAGCTTCCCACTTTCATTTAGCCAATTAACATCAATTAGTTTTTTATAAAGGGATACTTACTTCAAAGATACAGCAATAACAGACAAACAGACATCCTCCTCCAACCATTTATGAGGGGACACATTTTCCTTTACACCACTTCAGTCTCTGGGGAGAATGGACTCAGCGCAATTTCTATAGATCCAACCAAATTAACATCTAAATGTGGCATTATTACTGTTGGACTGGGTACTGAAGGTCATTCCTTGCTCATCAAGACATCAGTGTTGGACTAGGTTATATTAGGAATAGGATCATGTTGTTTTGTTTCTCCACATACCATCCAGCAAACCCCATAAATGACAGGTGGTTCTTCTGTTCTAGAAACTTATAACCTAGTTAAAATTTATAAATCAATCAGATGTCCAATTTACATAAAACACTTGTCCTATTTTTTCTTTGTTGTCATGTGAAACTTTATTGTGAAATAAGTGAACTCTTCTACTATATTTCTTTTGATCTGACTTAAATATATTTGGGGTTGAGGGGGAAGATCAACAAGGTAACTTCTGATTACATTTTTGGAAATAGAATTTTAAGAAGTTTATAATATTTGATTACAAAAGTTTCTGCCACATAAATTGATGAAATGAGTATTAATTTTCCTAGAAATTCTAAATTTAGTCAGAAGTTTCAGAAAAGGGAGAACTAGTTGGAAAACAATCTTCTCTACATATCACCTTCTTTTTCTCCACAGTGATAGCCTCCATTCCCAGAGAAGATGCCTGGAATGACTGCAGAGATCTAGGCCCTGTTTATTCTCTTGTGGTGGGGACTATGAGGCGTATTAATGACTAGGTCAGGTTTAGAGGCTGTCATTTGTACAGACCTTTAGTGAGCTGACTGTATACATTTACTAGCTCTCAGTTAACTCCTCCTTCCTTCATCTCAGCCAGGGGCTAATTTCTGCTAGAAGCTTCCTAAATAACATGGTGGCACATGAAGCAGTTGCAAGCAACCAGTGTGTCACTTTCATACATATTTCTCCCCCCCCCCCCCCCCGCCAAGTTGTTACATACACTGAAATAATTGGAAGAGTGGAAAGTTGATGTTAGTGGCATAAAATCTACAGGTTAAAAAATGAGTTAACAAGATGGAGAGCTTACTATGTGTTGGGCCTTTCTGGGGACACAAAGACAAAAGTGAAATAATTCCTGTTTTCAAGGATTTTTCATAACTGTTGGGAAGACAAAATGTACTAGCACTTTGTATGATGCTTGCCATATGATAGATGATTAATCTCCTTGACATGAGATATCTATATCTGTATTTATATCTGAGAGAGAGAGAGAGAGACATGTAAAGAGAGATATATAGGGAAGGTCCCAATATCAAAGAAGAATCAGGAGAGACTTCATGTAGAAAATGGACCTTGAACTGAGTCTTGAAGGAAACCAGAGGTTCTAAGAAGTGGAGTCAAGGAGGGGGAGTGCTTTCCAGGCATGGGGGATAGCCATCATCATGGAATGGAGAAGGAAAATGTATGGTGTCATGTATGGAGAATAGGAAGGTCAGATTAACTGGATTATAGAATGATTGAAGAAGGGTGATGGATAAGAAGAGTAGAAAAGAAGCAGGTTGGGGGTAGGTTATATAGGGCTTTAAATGTCATAGAGGAGTTTATGATGGATCCAAAAATTAATAGGGACCCACAATAGTTTGAATAGGGTAGTAGCATGGTCAGAATGGTGCTTTAGGAAAGCTACTCTAGCAGCTTTGTGTAAGTTAATAATACTGACTGAAAGATGGTCAAGATGTAAGTCTGAAAATGATAGGAGTAAATCTTAGGATGCAGATGAGAATAGTTGTTTGAATCTTAGTTGTTTGAATCACTTTGGGAAATGATGATTTGACTCAGTTAAAGGATATCTGTTACAACCAACAGGGGAGAGTTGTTCCCCCATCACAATTCCAAGTGATATAGGTACATTTAAAGGTCTCTGATAACTTTCTGAAATTTTTCTTCATTCACTTAGCTCTCCGGATATGTGATTTCTGATGTATCTCTTGGGAACTGTGCTGACTGAGCATAGGCTGCTACCTAGCTTAATCAATTCTCTTCCATAAGGTATGATACTGTTGGAAAATAAATCCTAGACCAGGATTCTTATCTTTTTTTTTTTTTTTCATGTCATGGACCATTTTGGCAATCTGGTGAAGTCTATGGACCTCTTCTTGGAATAATGTTTTGTTGTTGTGGTGGTGTGTTTTGTATGCTGAGTCTCTCTAACTTGCAAGAATGAAAGTGTGGTGGCTACTCACTAGGTCCTATCCCACTACAGATTGAAACAGGAGCTTTGACCTGCTCTGTTTCCCTTCTGGGCTGGTGCACTCTTCTTTGGGAAACCTAGTGACTCACCATATTGACACTGGACTTAGTTCAGAGGCTCAGTCAGCTTAGCCCACTACAGCTCAAAACTCCAGAGTTCAAGAGATTCACCTGCTTCAGCTTCCAGATAGTAGAGATTATGGGCATGTAATACCATGTCCAACTTGAGTAACATTTTAAAATACTTAAAATAAAATCCATAGAATAACACACACACACACACACACACACACACGTATATTACTTTGTCAGTCTTAAAGTGTTATATAAATTCTAGCTATTGTTTTTATTGCTGTTGTATTAAAAGGGAGACAATTATGTTGAAATACATTATCAAAGGGGCACCTAGGTGACACAGTGAATAGAGCACCGGCCCTGGCGGCAGGAGGACCTGACTTCAAATCCAGCCTCAGACACTTGACACGCTAGCTGTGTGACTTTGGGCAAGTCACTTAACCCCAATTGCCCTCCAAAAAGAAAAAAAGAAACAAACAAACAAAAAAGAAAAACATTATCACAATATTTTTTTAAAACCCCAAGTTCACAGACCTTAATTCATGAGCTCCTGACACCTAGGATTCCAAAGCCATAGCAGAATGGACACTGGACTTGGAGTCAGAATGTCTTGGGTTGATTCTTGACTCTGCTGATAATTAGCGAAAAGACCTTGGGCAAGTCAAGAACAAGAACAAAGCTTCAGTTTTCTTATTTGTGAAATGAAATGAAGCTTTAAAATTCTTTCTAGTTCTAATGATTTATGATTCTATTGTGTAGAGCTTTTCATGTGGCTAATGCTTCAGAGAAAAATTCAGAAGTCCAGGGGTAAAGAAGATGATTATGGATGGGTAAGAAAGAGCTTTTACCTCTGTTTCTAATTGGGAATTGGAGAATTACCTAAATAATTAAAGGCTTTGCATTGATTAGTTTTTTAAAAGCTCAGATTATTCCTATTAAAATTTCTAATCCCCAAATTAACTATATACTGCCTCTAAATTTAAACCTATTCTGAGATAACTTTAAGCTTTAATACATTTGTATTTAGAAGAACTTGACAACTTCTAAGTGAAGGGGACTTCATGATAGTGTACTCCCTCCCCAACTTTGCCTCTTGAAATGTCTGCCCACACAAGGCCTTCCTATTCCCTATCCTCATTTCCCAGTTAACCTTCTTTTTCTCTTGAAATTATTGTCGTTTTTTGATATACTTTGTATTATCTTTTACATGTTGCACACTCTCAGTAGAATGCAAGCCTTTTTAGGTCAAGAAAGGTTTTATTTTTTTCTTTGTATCTCTGGCATTTAGCACGGTCTTTTGTACATAGTAGACATTTAACAAATGTGTACTGAATTGGATGACAAATCTTACATGGACTAGGTACTTTTTTGGTAACGAATCACTTGATTCTTACACATTAAAAACACAAAGGAGTATACAGTCTGTTGCATGTCCTTAATTAGAGTATAAGCTATTTGAGGGAAGGGACTATAGCTTATGTATCTTTGTGTTTCTCACTGGTTCAAGTGCGGTGTATGTACATATACTAAAATGCTCCACAAATTTTGAAGTTAATTTAATCTTTTCCCTCTATGTTATTATTTTTTAAAAATAGAAGTGTAGCATCATAATAACTCATATTTGACAGGCATTTAAAATTTTGCAATAGTTTAGAAAAGTTGATGTTCATAAAAATTCTATGAGGTACATATAGGAGTGCTCTAAGAGGTTTTCAACCATTATTAAAATTTCAATTTGAGTATTTACACCTCAGAAATGAGTAAACTTTATATATCAGGGCTTGATTTATAATTGTGCTGATTTTTAGATTTAAGAAAGTGATGTAGCAATTGTTAATAATTTACATTGTGTGTGTGTGTGTGTATGTGTGTGTGTTGGGGAAGAGGAATGGAGCTGGTTGCTAAACTGATAAGCACATCCCAGGTTAGCATAACTGAGTTGCTTGTTGTGGAGTTTGGCAAAGATCTGCTGCTCTGTGTAATATTTATCTCTGGTCTTATTTAACTCTCAGCCAAGTGATGTGTTGTACAGTTAAGCGTAACTTGAGAACCACAATTACCACCTGTCCTTTGCACACGCTTAGTCACAGTCAATGTCACAGTGCATATTTATTTAAGACAACCAGGTGTCTGCTCTTCTGCCTATGGATAAGATTGGTGTTCTCTCATCAAGGGGAGTATACAGGTTGTTCTTAATATCTTCATATTTTTCTTGCTTCACTTCGAAGTCAGATTATTCCTGGGTTTATATCACTTCATTCTCTACAGACATGTTTATTTGTATAGAAACCCTGGCTCTGTTTTCCAGTATGGGAGTGGGGGATGTAATGCAGGTTCTAATAATTAGTTTGAAAGTGAAAATGTTTGCAAAGTCAGTGCTTTCTGAATCATAGTACTGGTTTATAGCACCTTCCAGCCTTGGTCCTAGAGAGTTAGCCAAGCGATCATCACAACAAAGAAATGCAGTTATCAGTGGAATGGGAGGCAGACTTCTTTCAACCTTGAGACCATTACAGTTTGAGCACAAACACTAGCATAGAGTCATATACTAAGTTGTAGAAAGGGATATGGGACAATTGAAATTTAATTTAATCTTTCTAAATTGAATTGGAATACCTTGTTCAGTAGGATAGCTAGGTGGTACAGTAGATAGAGCATTGAGCTTGGAATCAGGAAGATTCATCTTCCTGAATTCAAATCTGGCCTGACACTTACTAGCTGTGTGACCCTGACAAATCACTTAACCCTGTTTTGTCCCAGTTTCCCCATCTGTAAAATGAACTGGAGAAAGAAAAGTCAAGCCACTCCCCATATCTTTGCCAAGAAAACCCAAAATGGAGTTGCAAAGAGCTGGGCATGACTGAACAACAACAATCACTGAGTATCTATACCTTCATTTGTTGGGTCCCCAATTTCATACTCTTTGTGGTATTTTGAGCCATGAGGGTCTACATACTAGAATGTAATAAATATAATAAACATAACCCCCAGTCTGTTAGGGTCTTCTATTTCAGGGACATATATTCTCATTAAATTTTTCCAGGTTTTTTTCCATGACCCTCCTGGAAAGCCTCTTATATTTTAACTCCTAAGACTTAAACAATGCTAGAATTATACTTTACAGGACATGCACAATTTATTTTTCATAATTCAGCTGCTTAGTTGCTCCCAACACAACAGGAACCCCCAAATTGTCCTTGATAAATGACTACCATATTTACTAATCATTTTATTCTTTGTATACTGCCCATTTATAACCCTTATCAGAAATCTTTGTTGAGTTGTCTACATAGAAGAATAGATTTTTCAATTCTGATAAGAGAGGAGAGGGGTTTACTCTTTATTCTTTCCCCTTTTGGGGGACCTCAACCAAGGTTGGTTATAAAACTATAACTTATAGAGGAATGTATGAGTTCCTTGGGGAGAAAGGGATCAATGAAGCATGGGATTGCTTGAGTTTCTAGCAACTCCTACTTCTTCCCATTTGGTTCAACTCCCCCAGGATTGTACTATATAGTTTATTACTCTGTGGATCCCTAGGAGAGCTAGATACTCTTCAGAGAGGGAAGAAGGGCTGTTTTGATTGTTCATGGACTCAGGTAGAAGTTCACTCGAGTTTTGTATTTCCTGCCAGATTAAAGTCTGTTTTTTATTTGATGTGATTACTACTTGTATTCCTGTAACTTTAAGCCAAGTCACGTAGCCTGTTGTTGAGTGCTTGATCTCTAAAATGAGAGCTTTGGACTGGGTGACTTTTGAGGTCTAAGTCTACGATCCTGTGATATTATTAGTTTGTAAATGTTTCCATGTGAGCTGTAGCCTACTAAACATGACTCCCAATCTTTTGTACTGAGAATAAACTTTTTAGGGGCTTGAACCAGAGTCACTGAGTCAGAAGTCTCTGAGATTGGCTCTAATCCATCTAAAACCCAGAGCTTCAATTCTGGGATTCTGGTTATAGTAGTTAGTGTTGGAGACAGGATTTTAACACCAGTTTCTTGACACCAACATTAACTTTTTTTGACCATATCACTCTTAGTTTCCTAGTATAAAATGCCAATGTTTAGTTACCCTTGTAGTTTCCTAGTGGATCACAGAAAACTGTGTTATTTTGAAATATGAAAACAATAAAATTAAAGGATTTTAAACCCATGGGATACTTAGGAGCTGAAAGTACTCACTCATTTGTTTTCTTCCAAAACTCGTATGAGAAAAGCTCAGATTCTCATCCCCATTGTACAGATAAAGAAACTGAAGCTCAAAGAGATCAAGTGAGTTATAGTCTTGTCCCCATTGTACATATAAAAATATTGAGGTTTAAAGAGGTCAGGTGAGTTATTTAGTATCAGTGCTAGTATTTGCTCCTTT
>CM053582.1:249539297-249594450 GCA_028627135.1 Pseudochirops cupreus
AAAGGCAATGAAGTTGGAGGAGGGGGGCAAGAATTTATTTAGTCATAACAAGAGAAGAATATTCAACAAAGATATACATTAAGGATGCACCAACTTAAACCAGCTGATTGCAATTCTCCTGCCTGAGTTGCCCATTGTGGTCCATGAGCCAAGCATCAGAACCTACCTGGAGTGTCTTGTGGTTTTTTTTCTATTCAGATTACCAGGAAGCGACATCAATAGTCTAGCCCTTTAAGTCTTCTGAGCCAATCAGGTTTGGAGGATAGTTTTAAATTCAGATTGTTATTTTTATTTTCAGGGAACTGCTGTGGAGAAATGTAGATTACTAGAGAGCCTTGGGTGGAGAAACCATCTTAGCCATCATAAAAACCCTAACAATGCAGCATCATAAGATTACTGTCCCCAGATGTTTTCAGAACTGGATCATCAGTTTAGTAACACTGAGAGACTAGAGGATAAGCACATGAATTTCCTAACTTCCAAAAGGAGGAAAAGAAAGCTTCCATCTTTTTGTTAGGATTGGAAAAACCATTTCAAAAAGCAAAAATCAAAATGGGGCAGTGATTGTAGAATTCAGTAGGTTGACAATAATAGCAGCTAGCATTAATACAGTACTTTAAGGTCTGCAAAGCATTTGATGTACATTCTCTCACTTGATCCCCACAATAATTCTGTGAGATAAGTTGCTATTATTACTATTTTTTGAGTGAGGAAAGATGCTGAGAGAAGTTAAGTGACTTGCCCAGGGTCATGCAATCAGTTGGCATCTAAGGCTGGATTTGAATGCACATCTTGCTGACTCCAAGTTCAGTGCTTTACCCACTGGCTTACATGGCTGCCTCATGTGACAAAATAGTATGATTGTCCCTAATGCTGTAAGAGCGGTAAGAATATCTTCCCAATTACTCAGAGTTGTTCTGATTGATCAAGGAGGTAGAAAGGAACCTGATCAAGAAGAAAGAGAGCATTCAGAGGTAATAAAAGTTGATCCTGTCTAACCCCAGTCTCCTAAGGTTTGGACCATTGAGATCAGAAAGGAGAACTCTAGTTAAGCCTCACTGAAGAAACCTGGACCAGTCCTGCTAAAAAGAAGTCACCATAGGTCAAGACCAGATACATTGGGAACACGACATCTGCAAAGGCAGAAAATAACTTTACTACCACTATGGTAGAAGGCAGCTAGGTGCTATAAAGCCCAGAATGTCAGGTCTGGATTCAGGAAGACCTGAATTCAAATCCAGCCTCAGACACTTACTAACTATGTGACCCTGGGCAAGTCACTTACCTTCTGTCTGCCTCTGTTTCCTCAGTTGTAAGATGGATATCATGATAGCACCTACTTCACAAAGTTGTGAGGATCAAATGAGATAATACTTGTAAAACACATTGCACCATGCCTGGCATGTAGTATGTGCTTAATAAATGCTTCTTCTCTTCTCTTCCTATGAGCTAGACACACTAAAGAAGGGGAATTGAACATGGCTTAATCAGAAGCTGCAGTTTTCCAGACTAGCATCAAGATATGGAGACAGGATCAAGAATGGGACCATCTCAGACCTTAAAGAAAGCTAATATTGCCCTGTTAATACTTTCTGAGGTCTTTCCACCTGACTCACAGGACCCAATCCAACAGTGGCAGCGATGATGGAGACATAGCACATCTCACTATGTTGGTGATGGATCCTAAGAGACAATTAATTACCTTCCAGCTGTTTTAGGATGAACACTTGGAACATGTGCTGGGGTTTGTCCCCCATGGCCTGAGTTGATATTACCCTCATTTGGTTAATGTCAGAGTGAGATGAGTTTCCTAAAGTCATGAGCATCAGAGAGAAGATAAGTATTAAGGCCTAGGGACGTCCAGATCTAACAAACATTTCTGGAGTTGGCCAGGATCGATTCCATTCTATTCAAAACATCATCATAGTACCACAGGTAGAAAGAGCTGAGGTTCATTTTCTAAATATCTTGACAATTCTTACAGAACAGAAATTTACTAGAAGATATGGGACAGATATGAGGCGGCTAAGTGACACCATGCATAGAATACTGTGATGAGAATCAGAAAGATCTGAATTCCGATCCAACCTCAGAAACTTCCTATCTGATGACCTTAGGCAAGTCACTTGGGCTCTGTTTGCCACTGGAGAAGGAAATGACAAACCACTCCAGTATCTTTGCCAGGAAAACCCCACAGAGTTTTGACAGGGTCATGAAGAGTCAGACACGACTGAACAACAAAGAAGACAGTGCTGCGAGAGAACATCAAGGAGGCACTTAAACTCCCACTCAGAAATAGGTCCAGAGAAGTTTGCTCTGAAAACCCTCCATTGCCTAAGAAAAAGAAGGATCATCTGAGGAAGATACCCCTTAATGCTGAAGTTTCCATCCCTTCACTCCACCTGTACTTTGTGTTTGCAGCCCTGATACCAGATGTCCTTCACAAAGGTCTATAGACAGTGGAGTGATGCACTGGATAGAGCATTGGGCCTGGAGTCAGGAAGACCCGAGTTCAAATATGACCTCAGACACATACTAGCTGTATGACCCTGGGCAAGTCACCAAACCCTGTTTGCCTTAGTTTTCTCATTATAAAAGGAACTGAAGAAGGAAGCGGCAAACCACTCCAATATCTCTGCCAAGAAAATCCCAAATGGACCCATGAAGAATCAGACATGACTAAAATGACTGAACAACCAAAAATAGCATCTACCTCCCAGTAAGGAGAAAATAATGAGATACTATTTGTAAAACATTTTTGCAAACCTTAAAGCACCATATAAATGCTAATTATTATTGGATACAACTCTAATATGGATACTTTATACAGAACTATGTACCTGCATGTAGACTACATACTGAGATAATAGACGCATGACTATGTTATATCTATGTTAAAACTAGATGATGTTCTAGGCTGAGCCTTACTCAGGCCAGTGCCCCCAGTACTCGGGACTTCTGATGACCATAGTTGTTCATAATCAATATTGGAATGAAATGAGACAATTATAGTTAACAACAGTTTAAAAAAAGATGTACAACAAAGTACTTACTCTTTACTAAAGACAATGCAGTGGGGGATAGGGGGAGTGAAGGGGGAGAGATTTATTTGACCATAATGAAAAAAAAACATAGGATGCACATTAAGGACATCTTGAGTTGACTTAGCTAAGTAAGGCTCCCCTGCCAAAGCTGCCCATTGTGGTCCGTCAGCCAAGTAGCTGAATCAATATGAAGTTCCTGGTGGTTCTTTTGTAGTCAGATGACCAGGAAGTGATATCAATAGCCTCATCCTTTAGTCCCCTAAGGATGCTTTCAATGCCTATTAAGAAAAAGCTAGCCTAATTTACACTATAAATGGTGTAGCATGTATACTATAGATATGTGTGTACACACATCTATATATATATAAATCCACCTGTGTATAGAAAGATACAGATATATTTAGATATAGATATGTAGGATGTATTCATAGATAAAGATATAAACCCAGACAGGCAGCTTGGTGGCACACTGGATAGAGTACAGGGTCTGCAGTGAGGAAGACTCATCTTCCTGAGTTCATCTGACCTCAGACACTTCCTAGCTGTGCGACCGTAGAGAAGTCACTTAACCCTGTTTGCCCCAGGTTCCTCATTTATAAAATGAACCGGAGAAGGAAATGGCAAACCACTCTAGTATCTTCACCAGGAAAACTCCCAAAAGGGAGTCACAAAGAGTCAGACACAACTTAAAAACAACTAAACAATAACAACATATAGAGAGATATAGATATAACCGGTATACCATCCTGTGGCTGAAATCTTAAATTAAGTATGTATATGGAATGCCTGATAGGAAAAGCCTGTGTTTCCTAGAATACTTAGACCCAGAGTACAAGCATGCACTGAAAGAGATCAAGGACTCTATTTTCCATGACATCATGTAACCATAACACAACATTAATGAGAGAGAAACATAAACTTTTGAAAAAGAAGAAGAGAATCATAAGGGAAAACAAGGATAATGATGGCAGAGTCTAAAATGTTCCTGAGACCCTATGGAGCAAGGAAAGAAAACATCTAGTTTTCTGTAACTGCAGACTTAAGAGATGAATGAGCAAAATCGCAGAGATTGTGTACAATGCAGTGTCTAATCCCTTGTCTTTGGCTACAGAGAGACTTTGGCCAAGCCTTCCTTTTGAGAATTGTAAGCCTAACTGGGGTAGGGAGATCCATCTTGCCCTACTGGAAAGTCAGAGGGGTGATGGGGGAGGACATAGGAGAGAGCAGACTGGGGGAGGGGTTATACAGTGGGATAGGGCTGTTTTGGGGTAGGGGTGGAGGGAAGATGGGGAGAAAATCTGTAACTCAAAATCTCATGGAAATGAATGATGTAAACAAGAAAATAAATAAATGAATACAAAAAAAAAAGAATTGTAAGCCTATGGAGGTGATTAAAGCCCCAACTACTGGTAAAAAGGAGTGGATATGAAGAGGCCAATGTGCACAGTGATTGTTTTCTGTTGTTTTACTATGAATTTCTACCCTAAACATCTACCTTATGTTTTCAATGCTTTTTTCTGGCCCGGACCTGCTATTATGGTTAGCCATTAAATACAAGGGATGCAATTAACTTTGGATGTTCCCAGAATTATCTCAGTGGGATCAACAAGCCACGGAAGTGATTTGTAGAAGAGAATCCCAACACAAAAGATCTGGACCTGTGTGAGCCCAGAGTTATTTTAAAACATGGACTACTCTAAAAAAAAAAAACAATATATTATTTTTTCTTAATATTCAGCATTAAAGATAAGGGAATAGAATATACTGCTCATGCTTAGCTAGAACAATTGCTAGGACAAAAGAATAAGAATCCTTTGGGGGGCAAATTCGGCATTCTATTTCCCCGTATTTTACTCAACATTTTTTTATTAGGGGAAAGGGAGATATAGGAGTGGTAGTAGTTTCCCATTTCAGAAGAAGAAATGTAACATTTATAAAATAATCCACCTAATCATCATCAGGCTTTAATGTGAAATCTCTGTTCCCTAACAAATGTTTTTTCAACATTATTTCCCTATGCTACATCTAATATGCTACATCTAAACAAAAGAGATTTCCTTAATATATCTTTATATTTATTTCCTCAAACACACAAATAATAAAGCCACAATGGCTTTATTAGGCATGGAAGAGCTTAAATAGCCATTATGCTCCTTCCCAATTCAAACATCTTTCATCCCCTTTACACATGTAAATTATCATGTCAGATCCATAGAGTCTAACACAACCACCACAATCAAATCATCCTTGGGGGACAACAGACAGGCTTGTTTATCTGATTTCAGCTGGAAAGGAAGGGGGGGGGGGGGAAGAATCCCAGAAATAAAAATTTCTCTTGATTAGATTTCTAACTCCCTCATAAATGTTTATACTCTCTAATGCATTGTAGCCTACTTTTAAATGTTTGTTTCTGGAGCCAAGGAACGGTATGCATTTCTAATATAAAACCACTTCAAGTAGTATATGCCAAGTTTTACAGGGAGCATTTGGTCAAATTCTAATAATCCCTCTTGGGAGCGAACACCAACTTCCAGCAGCAGGTCCGACACTGCTGATTAGAATAACACACATGCTGGAGCAGCTTCTAGAAAGCACAATTTCCTTCTTTCCACTACTGCCAATCCCCCAACCCCCATCCACATATTATATATACACAATCACTTCTGAGGAAAGTTGATTCAGACATCTTGGATGATATACATCATTTACAACCTAGGTCTTTCTGTTAAGGTGATAACGTAATCTCAAAAGGGAAATAAATTGTTCTCTTCCTCTGATGTGTAAACACATACACATAGACACATAGACACATACACACACACACACACACACACACACACACACACACACACACACACACTGTTTCTATATAGAGACTGAGCTCCAATGTGTCACTGCTTAAGCACATGAATCTCTTAATAATGAATAACATCCACTGTGCACAGTTCTCATTATGTCAAGCATTTGAAAAAGAAATTCATGCCATGGAATTTTTAAATGAAAAACATGATTTTCTGTACACAGAGGAAATTCCATCTTCTTTAACTATTAGTTCTTGACTGAAATTAATGTTTTCCTTTCAGTAGATACCACAAACTACGAAAGCATACCATAATAATCTTATTTTTTTAAGCAGAGGAAAAGCTGAAATTTTCACATAATGCCACACCAAAATATATATTGGTACCAATAAGGAAAGTGAGAGAAAATATCATGCAGTGCTTCATTCATCTGTCTGTATTAGGTTCAAGAGATGAATGCCAAAGATATGTATTTGTCATATTTGTCATCTGAGACTGAAGACAATCCACCAACAGAGTATTTTTCCTTCTGAAACTGATAACAACCATATATTTTCATATATATGCATTCTGATTAGCACCAAAGCCTCTACTGATCTCTTCTTAACCTCATTTTCCTCTACTAAAAAGAATAACATATCTCTTCTTTATTTTACTAAGATGTAAAGACCATAACTACACCAGAGATCTACTAAAGTGTTCCAAATCATCTTAAACTAAAAGAAAAGAGGGTACTCCCCAATATGAGAATTTTTTTTAAACGTTAGTATTTATGTATGGCTTCAAAATTGATCCAATACTCACTAAAGGCAGCCACTGCCAGCGCCAAGGTAACAATGATGGAGAACCAGGATATCCATAATGCCTTTTTTCTGTAGTTCTGAGCTTCATGAGGTTTTAGTCTTGTGCTGCTTTCTAATAAACCTGACAAGAGAAATGAAGAAAAAAATTAATAAACAGAGAATTCACTTACTTCTTTTTAGAAACCTATAACCAGATTCAGCAATACCTAATCAATTCTTGAATGTAAATTAGGCAACTTGGTAGTTATATTACTTCTTTCAGGTAATGAGGTCATTAAAACCAATCTTGAAGACTGATTATGATAATTCTTCCCTTTATATATGAAGATAGTGTTGAAGCTTCACTTTTAAGAAGCTATAATCTCTCAATTATTTTTTCCAGCTTAAGAGTTAATTTGAATCCATCTATCCACCTAAACTGGGTAAGAGCTATCTAGTACTAACCACACTGCAAAGCAATGAGTTAATGATAAAATTCCTGTTTTTCCATAATCTTAACAGCCTAAAACCCTGAAGTGAATTTTCCCTTTTTTTCACTCTTTTCTTCACATAACTGAGTACCTGGTAGTTATCCAATGAACTTAACAAAATAAACTTCAGAAACAAAAGTAAATAGTAAATATTAGGAATTTTTCTGGAAAACTTTTATGCTTCCACAAATCAATAGGCTTCCAGAATATAGAAAAAGAAAAGTGCCTATGTAAAAAAGATTCCACCCAATTTCCTACATTCATGATACCATAAATTATGAACATATTTATCATTGATAAGACTGAAGTATTACAGGTGCCTAAAATCTGAATCAAATATTATATTCACTATAGCTTCAATGGTCATTGCAGTTTATTATACTCTAATTCTCTGAAAATTCATCACTCATATAAGTCTCTATTATTCAAAAGCTCAATTCCCAGCCATTCTAGATAAAATGGGATTTTACCAAATCCATGAAGTAGTAGTTGAATGTACTCCAGGGCTTTAATAACCTATTAGAATTAAGAAAACTACCCCCAGATGCCCAATATATAAGCAAAAAGGTCCGGACATATTCTGTTTTCTAATAAATAGGCTCACAAATGAAGTATTTGTTTTGCAAATCACATATATCACATAGTATTTAAATGAATGGGCATCAATTAGCCCTTGATCTCCTATATTTTCATTTCATCTAAAGAAGTAGGAATCACATGGGAATTCTACTTCTTTCCCAGTGTCTGGCACATAATAGGCACTGACCAAATGCTTGTTTATTGACTAATTGATTCTAAAGTGATAGCTTATTAGCAAAGGAGGGAGAGTGTCAGAAAACAACCAGGCCACACCTCTGGGAGTTTAACTTTCTAAAGCCAGTCAACTTATTGTGTCCAGAAGTGCAGCATATTTAAGCAGACAGATGCATTTAGAAGTGGTAAATATAAACACTGCCACAATTATTCCTAAACCATATCTAATAAACCCACTCTAATATAAGAGATCTTTTCTCTTGTCAAATTTCGCTCTGGGTAAATGTAATCTTAATTTTAAATACAGCACCTTTCTTTGTCTAATCTTTCCTAAACGGTATAAAATTACCTTCTTACCTGAATTTTACTATCCCATTCATGTAAATGTTAGCTATGATTATCCAGGCTGACATAAAAACCTCAGAGATTTTTATTGTTCTTCCTCTCACTCCCACTGCCCCTTACCCCTACAGGATTTCTCTGTGCTGCCCTAGATGAAATAAAAAAAAAAAAACTTTCATCCTTACTACTAGATTTTCACCACTGTATAAAACTGGATTTGAATATTAACTTCATAAACCTCTGAAGCACTGTCATAGGGTAGATGCTTTTGACAATGACTGCTTCAGAGGTTTATCTGCTGAATGGGAGGCTAACGTTTCCTTTTAGAAAAAGATTCAAAATTCAGAGAGGAACTATGAAGATTTGAGCTTTCTATTTAGCCCCATAACATTTATCCTCATTATGATGAATTTACCCACTGCCAACAACATGCCCGGCATCAGATACAACATAAGCTTCTTCTCCCACACCAGCCAGCCAACATTTGCCTGGAGGAATTTCTAGGAATCAGAAGGTATCTTTCCAACTTAGCATCATTGGTCTACCTCCCCACCCACCCACAATGAAGCTGCAAATGGCCTCTATAGTCAATCAAAGTATAATTTTTTTTTCCTCTCATGAACCAGCTCCTTATTCTCTCCCCTGTGAGAGTAACTGCTGTGAAGACAATCCTGGAACTGATCAGCCTTCTTTGTTCCTACCAATCTGTTCCCAATTCCACCTTCAAAAACTTATTTGAGATTACACTCTAAGAACACAACTGAGCAGAGAACATGCTAACCCAGCAGTTAGGCTCAGAGATTAGCTACAAAATACAGAGAAAACATGAGACATTCCCAACTTAAAATTACCAGATTTACAAAAGACCCACCTAAACCAATCCCTCCTATACTAGCCCCCCCCCCCAAAAAAAGATGTTCAGCCATACTTCCTGCATATTTTCACTTTTCTTGACTACCAACCTAATATTTTACAGGTTGGGAATTCATTTGGGAATGGGTTGTCATTCAAACACTAGCGTAAATGAGTCCAATGCAACTGCTTTCTTCTTAACATCTAACTGAGTGCCAAGACAATTTAAGTTATAGGCAAGGACTAGTGGGAAACATTTTGGCAGGTAGAGCAGGGGTAGCTAGGTACACAAAGAAACTTTACCCATTTCAGAGATCATCTAAATCTAGCTCTGCTCTAAGAAAAAGGGAAATAGCTAATGTGAATATATCACTTTAGGGTTTGTAAAGTGCTTTACACATATTATCACACTTGATCTCTACAAGAATCCCATGAGATAAGACGTATTTTTATCCTCATTTTCAACTGAGGAAACCAATGTTGAAAAAAGTCTAAATGATTTTTTCCCAGGGTCCCACAGCTAGTCTGAGGTAGGATTTAAATTCAGGTCTGCCTTATTCCAAGTTCTTCCACAAAGCCACCTAGTTGCCTCTGGGAGACTTCCTTCTTCAAGGAAACATATGCCTACTCCTCTTCCCCTCCTAGTTCAACTATAATGTGAACTCCCTGAATGAATTTTCAGGCTAGTGTAAAAATAATATCATCACTCATTTCTAAACAACTAGCTCACATTCAGCCTAACCTATGCTTAGGGCTCTGAATAAAAGGATTGGAATAGTGACATAGACTAGAGTCAGAGGAAGAGGATTTAGGCTCACAGGAGTGAGATGGAACTTCAAGGAAACTGAGGCTCAGGGTGGGTCAGTGATTTTTGCTGAAAGTCATACAGGAAATAAGTGTTGAATGCAATATTGAAATCCAGGTCCTGTGACTACAAAGCCAGTTGTCTTTCCAGAGAGAGTGTGTGATCTCCATTGCCCCAATACCAGCAGGTGTTTAAGTCATTGTGAAGCAGGTAGTTTAAATCAGGATCACAGCACAGTCAGGATTGCTGTAGATTCCTAATTCTAAATAACTGAATGCCAAAAAGAAAAAACAGAAATAAGGTATGCAGAGGTCTTCTTCAGGTCAATGGTAAAACAATAATAACAATATGAAATTTCTTAATAATCTCACTTTATATACTACTTTAGAGCATAAAAAAATCACTTTCCTGATAGCAACATTGTAAAGTAAACAGTGCAAGAATTATGCCCACTTTAAAATGAAGAACCTGAAACCAAGGGAGGTAAAAAAAAAAATTTTTTTAAAGGTTTGCCCTAAGTCACACAGTCAATAAGTAAGTTAGATAAGATTTGAATCCTGATCTTCTGGTTCCAGGTCCAATATTCTTTTCATTATACCATATTGTTTCACTTTAATAAATGAAGGCAGAAATACTGCAATAAACTTTCCAAGATAAAAATATGCTTTGTTTTATAAAAAAAAATGAATTCTTCAACTTTAGTTCTTTGTTATCCATGATATGGAACATAAATGAGGTTTGACTTTTTCCTTCTTTTTCTTCCTCTGAAGAACCTCACCTGCTTTGTATTTACTTTACCTTTCAGTTTCAAAAAGCAAGAGAACAACATCTTGTGGCAATGGAGCCAGCTATACTGCAAAGGATACTTAAGGCTGGGTGGGAAAGAAGCAGGAAAAGGAAATCCCAGCTATTGTATTTGACATGCACTGAATTCACACATTGACATATTTCATGAACAGGCAGCAAATTCATTCATACTGCCATAGAGTGGGGGGAAATGAACATCAGTTAACCAGCAAAAATAACCTAGAAATTAATTCCCAGGAGTGAGAGATTTTTCTCACCTTTCTGCTGCAAGTTACAAAATGTAACTTGTCATCATGCTTATTTTAAATTACCATTTAGAGTGGTGGGGAGAAATAGAACATGTTTTAAATATAACCTGCAATGCTACAAAAATAAGCTCAAGGCAGGTGACTGGCTATCTTCAGTTCAAAATAAGATCTTGGATTTTAATTTGTAAAAAAAATTCTTTAAAACTGATATGCTATCTGCAAAGTCTCTTATAATATTCCTTTACATAATGTTTTGTTAAGTATATGGGAAACAGGAGAAGGGTAGAAATGCCAAGGCATTTGCAGAACTCGGTGCATTTGGAGCCGTTCCAATTGTCTGTAAGCATCTCTGCTGATTCTCTGGGAGTTGCTATTTCCATTTCATTCTATTTGAAATTCTACAGTTTTAAAATTCAGAAGCAAAAAAATAAGGGTCATGCATTAGGACATTAAATATCAAATAGGCACACAGTTGAGAGAAGCTAGAAATGGTGTATAAATCAGACAAGACTGAAAAAATGCAAATTGATCTCAACCTATATAAGAATGTTTCTAATAAAGATTTCTAAGTCGGGGAAGGCTAAATGAGTTTAATTTCTCCAGATGACTGTGTGTAAATTCTGTCTTAGTTAATGAATAGATCCAGTCAGTGGCTCTGTTAAGATAACTAAAAATACCAAATTATAAAGTCCATTTCTTGAGGAACCAGTGGCTGTCTGGGAAAGAAAAGAAGTAAGGGTACAGCTATGAAGCAGAGATCTGGGTTCTGCAAGCAGGCTGAACCTGAAAATATGAAAGGAGACGCAAGGGTAGAAAAAGAAGAAAAGAGAGGAAGAGAGGAGCATCATCAAATCTTTGCTGTTCCTTGAAGTTAACTGAAAGGATTTGAGAAGTCAAGAGTTTAGGTTTTGTTACTGAAAACCATTATAGGTATGTGATAATAGGACAGATGGGGGTGGGGGGAGCTGGGAAAAGGGAGGAGAGAGATAACTGATCAATAATAACCGCAGAGGCATTTTGTGTTGTCTCGGTATATAAGCTCCTGGGTTTTAGATTCATTCAGCAAAGCTCTTGGAATCACAGCAATCAGGAGCCACCTTTGTCCTCTAAAATTGTTTTCCTTCTCTCTTTACCAAAAGACGGATCAGGTTTGCTGCCCAAAAAGATCCACTATGACCTGGGACGTGACTACGCAGTAGAAATCGATTTGAGCAGTAACACAAAGAACGAATTCTCTCTCACTACCTTGTCCCTTCCTTTCTTTGGTACTCCCACACTTGTCCTCAGGTGTTGGAACCCAGAGCTCTCGGCTCCGTGGTGGACACAGCCCTAAGATCGAAGAAATAACACGGAGAAGCTAAATTCGCATTTGGAAATATTCAAATGGGGAACTATCAATGACTGAGCAGAGAAGCCAAGACCCCCAGCAGAAGGTAAATACCCTATGGTTTGGCAAGGCCACGGTGGAGCAACCGGGATGTCGGCGCGCCTCTGCAAGGAGAGTTGTGCCCAGGCTACCAAGGAAAAATGGGAAATGAACCCACCAGCTCGAGGGTTCCAACTCTAGGTATTTCCAAGCAGGGATGCATGGGCTTCAGGGTCCCAAGGAAGCCCCAGCCTCTGAGTATCGAAATGCCTCCTTCAAACTTTTTCTGGTAGAACGGGATGGGGATGGTTCCTAGGCGTGGTGCTGAAGGATAATTGGTAGAAAACCGAAAAGGGACGTTAGGAGAAAGCTGGCCACATTGGTAGAGGGTAAGGGGATGGAGGGGTACCCAAGAAGTGAAGAGGTCTCACACACACACACACACACACACACACACACACACACACACACACACAGAGAGAGAGAGAGAGAGAGAGAGAGAGAGAGAGAGAGAGAGCTTGCTTTCTTGGAATCCTCAAAAGCGGTAGCCGCAAAGAAAGCCGGCTTTGGGAAGCATCGGCTGGAAAGCAACCGGCTTCTTTTCCATCCCTCCAAGATAACCACTTCGTTTCGGCGCAAGGAGTCGGAGACCAGAGCTTTCTCCCCAGAAGGGCAGAGGGCAGCGGCCCCCAGAACACTGGCCCCAAAGACGGGGAAGATAAAGAGATTCTGCTGGATGACAGGAGTAGAAATCGCCCAGTCCGAGGAGCCCTGAACCACTCCCACAGTGCCTAGCCCGTGGAGAAGTTGCGAGACTAAGGGATAAACGAGGAGCTCCGAAATGGGAAGCGAGCACCTAAGGTTACCACTCACCTCTATCCTCCAACCCGTCACTAAACTGGCCGCTTTCGCTGATCCGGAGATGCCGCTCCTCCTGAGGCGGCTCTCGGCCTGAGTACGGCTGGGAGCCTGTGGCTAAGGGCGAGCTGCCCCCGGGGGGCTGCAGCGCGCTGGGTTCTGGGGGGCTGCTATGCTCGCTGTCTGTGGCCGGCTCCATGGCAAGGAAGGAGAGGGACGAGGCTGCAGAGGCAGGAGACCGTGGCCAGAGAGTAAGGAGTGCTAGGCGAAGCGGGAGCTTGGGGGAGGGGAAGGGGAAAGGGAGGGTAGGTTGGAAGGAGACGCTGGCTGGAGGTGCTTTCTGGTGGGCAGGGAGGGAGGGCACAGGGTGGGGGAGAGGGAGGAGGAGATTCGGCTTGGAGCTGCCAGGCAGGCTTGCAGACAGGAGCCCCTCACGCTTCCGTTCCACAGCTGCAGCCCTGAAGGGGGCGGCCCTCGGCTTCCCGCCCCGCCCTCAGGGCAGGTGCAGAGACTAAGAGACCCCGCCTCTACCCTCTCCAGTCCAGGGGCTCGCAAGGGAACCCTGCTGCGGAAACGAGACAGCGGAGAGAGGAGAACCGGATTATTGGGAGTGACAGAGACTGGGCAGGGTAACCGGGATAGTGGAAGCGGGGTAGGGGAACAGGATAAGAGGCGCGACAGATTTAGAAGCCGGTTTGTGACTTTACTTCTTTGGGGAGAACCGGAGGAATAGCAACGCAAAGTGGGTGGCATTGAATTTCTTTTTTCCAAGGGACCCTGGTGCATATGACTCTGTGTCCCGTACATTCTGCCCCTGCTCTGATTTGATGGGAAAGCTTCGGGTTGGGATGGACGAGGAAGAAGGGAGAAAAAAGTGAGAAAAAAAATTTGTCTTTTGTGTTGTTTTGTCTTTAAATCAAAGTGGAAGGAAAGGTTATTTTCTCTGGCATAAACTTTGAGCATTATTTAGGTGACTTCACAGGTTGCTGGTGTGCACCTTGCTCAGAAAACTACCAGACCCTGCCCTCTATCGCTGTGAATTCCTAACTCTGCTTTCCCAAGGCCCAGTTTCCTACTAGCCTCAAGAGCCTCAAATGGAACCCCTGAATATCCAATGTCACAGATCTCTGTGGTAACAGTTCATTTGTCCCACCATATCCAAGGCATGGTTGGTGTACTGGATAGAAAGCTAGTCTCAGTCAGAAATACCTGGATTCAAGTCCTTCCTGGTATCAAGTACTTCTATGTGACCTTAAGCAATTTACCTAACCTCTTGATGTTCCAGGCCTTCTCTAAGACTAGATGTTGCAGGGAAATTGCTGATTTACACCAATGGAAGGAATTCTCCATGCCAATAAAAGCCAAAGGTCTTATCCTCCCCCTAAAAATATCTCAGGCTACTCAGAGGAAAGAACATTTCCCAACAGTAACCCTCTACTGTAGCCCAGCTGGCATCCTCGCTGTAACCCAACACTCTTCCTTCCCACAACTCCTTCAGTTTTTGCTTCTTCTGCTGTTTCATCACCATATACTCTCACCATCTAAGATATCTTCAACCCAGCTTCCTCCTTTCTAAAGCCAATCAGTCATTCAAGGCCAGAACCAAGCCCCACATCCTCTCTGAAAAATTTTCTTTCGCCTCTCCAGCCCGCATTGATCACTCACTCTCCTGAACTCGGACCAGTTATTTTATTATTATTCATTTGGCATTTTATTGGCTCATATCCATATGTAGGTATAACCCAGGATTCAAGCCTGGTGAAATTGCATGAGGCTGTTTTCACTGGTGAAGGAGGGGGCATTTAGGTTCCTAACTGTTCAGGGAAAAGGCCTTGGAGGAAGAGAAAGACTTTGGGAACAGAGATGTAGAGGAGCCAGCCTCTACATGACCCTGATTTCCAGCCCGGAGCACTAGAGATTTCAGGGAATTTCCTCTCAGATGAGACCAGGGACTTTCTCTCCCAGTATTACCAACTCCTCTCTTCAGTGGCATGGAGCTTCAAGTAATCACTCTTTGCACCAATGAAGAGAGCCTTATGTAACCAGTTCAGCCAAGGTTGAATTCCCTGAGTTACCCAACTGGACTTAAGTCCAGGACCCTGGAATTTTTTGAAGCCTTCTCTTTCTCCTCTCTCCTAGAAGTGATTCCCCTCTTTCCTGTGAAATCCCTTGGGACTTGGTTTGCATCTCTGATTACTACCTTATATTTGTTATCTGTATACATTAATTTTATCCCTTCCTAAACTATAAACTCTGTTAAGGGTAGCGTCTGTGCTTGAATCTTTGTATTCCTTAAACTTCTAGCACAGTGTCTCCGGTATATAGTAGTTGCCAGATCCATGTGTTCCTATACAAACTATTACAATGGTATTTTCAATCAGTCATTTTTTCAGTCATTTCTGACTCTAAATGACCCCATTTAGGGTTTTCTTGACAAAGATACTGGAGTGATTTGCCTTTTCCTTCTCCAGCTTATTATATAGATGAAGAAACTGAGGCAAACAGGGTTAAGTGACTTGTCCAGGATCACACAGCTAATAGGTATCTAAGGCCAGATTTGAACTCAAAGAGATCAGTCTTCCTGCCTCCAGACCCAGCATTTAACTGCCCTTTATAATGGAATACCTGTAAGTCAATTAAGTACATATTGAATTTAATCAAAACCTATATTCTAGATTTGGTTTTAGATTTAGCTGCTTTAGTCAAAAATTTAAATTCTCCACTCTATACAAACAAATCTTTTACCAAATGACTAAAAACATCAAAAAGAGCTGTTATGTATTACTTCAATTCTTCCTGAGCAATATCTGGTAGTGGTAAACTTCCTCATCATTGGTGCTGGAGGGTACAGAGAAATGAAAGAGGAAAAAATGTGTATTTTATCCATTGATATTCACTAATTTTACAGCTACTGGCATGTGAAGGGTCAGTGATTTTTTTTTACTTTAAAATGGAGTCCTGATTCCTAGACACCACTGAATTGAAAGACCACTGGTTTTAGAGTCAAAGGAAGAGGCTCTGGATTCAGATACTGTTTCAGTTTCTTACTCTGTGATCTTAAACAAATCACTTCACCTTTATGGATACCTATATCCTATATAAAACAAAAGAGACTAAATGATCTCCAAAGCCCCTCCTGGCTTTACAACCTATGATACTTCCACATATAGATCCTGTTGTAGTAGGCAGACAAAATGAATTGATTTCTGATACACGTGTTGTAAGCATTCAATTGCCACTATGCTTGTAACATTCAAATGTCTCATTTGGTGAATGAGAGGATCTCATCCTATCATTTCTCCTACTGTTCTAGATTAGCTGGGGCAGTTTACTTAGCTGACTGACTGGATTTGCCATAATAAAGATATTCCATAAACATGGCATGAAATGTGTCTAAAAATAGGTAAAATGTCATATTTGATGTGACCATTTGAGTCCAGGCATACCTTGGAGATATTTCAGGTGCAATTCCAGACCACTACAATAAAGCAAATGTCACAGTAAAGTGAGTCACATGATTTTTTTGGTTTCCCAGTGCATATACAAGTTATATTTTCACTATATTGTTATCTATTAGGTGAGCAAGAGCATTGTGTCTAAAAAAATATGCATACATTCATTTAAAAATACTTTATTGTTAAAAAAACATAAATGCTGAGCGTCATCTAATGGTTCGGTAAGTCATACTCTTTTTGCTGGTGGAGGGTCTTACCCCGATGTTGATGGCTGCTGACTGATCAGTTGGTTGAAGTGGTTGGAACAATTTCTCAAAACAAAACAATAATGAAGTTTGCCCCCTACGTAGACTTTTCCTTTCACTGAACACTTTAGAGGCCATTGTGAGGTCATTAATTGGCCTAATTTCAATATTGCTGTGTCTCCTGGAATAAGGAGGTCTGAGGAGAGGGAGAGAGATAGGGAATCTCTGGTCAGTGGAGCAGTCAGAACACACACACACACACACACACACACACACACACACACTATTGATTAAATTCATATGGGGACAGCTCATGGAGCCCCAAAACATTTACAATAGCAGCATCAAAGATCACTGATCACCATGACAGATATAAAAATACTGACAAAGTTTTAAATAGTGTGAGAATTATAAAAATGTAACACGGAGACACAATGTAAGCACATGCTATTGGAAAAATGACACCCATAGTCTTGCTTGATGTAGGGTTCCCATAAACCTTCAATTTGTAAAATATGCAATATGTGGATGTGATGCACAATAAAGTGAAGTATGCCCATACTTAGTGTCACAGGTTCCAACAGGTCCATAAGCATTTCATACCCCAAAAGCTCAGTAAAATCACCTTAGTGGAGGATTAGTGGCCCATTAAACTATAAACTCCTTGAGGGCAGGGGCTGTCTTTTGCCTCTTTTTGTATCCCTCCTGCTTATGGAAGTGCCTGGCCCATGGTAGGCACTTAACAAATGTTTGGTTTTTGGTTGATCGGTATAGCACTTGACCCACCCAATTAGAAGCAGCCTGCACCTTCAGGGACAAGTCAACTGGAGTCTGGAGTGGCTATGCAGGAATTTTGGCTAAGGACAAGCTGAGAAACTAACAACCAAGATGAAAGAGCACCTATTTTATGAAGTCACAGAAACTGTCCTTTCACTTGAAGAAAGCAGGATCAATTCATGATCCCATCAGCATATATATTAGATATATACATGTATGTATATATCTACATAATCATATACATATGTATCTTTCAGTCCCATTAATAAATTCTTTTGAGATTCAAAGGTGAGTCCATTTGTTATTTTAAGTATCAGAAAGCTAAATAAGAGTTAACAAACTGCTTTTTTTTTTTAAGTGGCATCAGATGTGGGGTTTACAAAATCTGAAATAACCAGGGAAATGGTATAAAGTTAAGTGGGGGCTGAAAAAAGGCTTCTAGTCTACCAGGCCCAGAGGGAAGGGCCATGTTGATCATGGAAATTGGTGGTTTTCCATGGAGAGACATCATGCCCACCTCTCCCTGATGTCTCTATGGGTTCAACTTTTTTTCCGCAGATGAAGGATGAGGAGAGGTGATGCCCTTGATGCTGGAACACTACCAAAAAAGGGGGAGAGGGAGCACTGGGATTATGGGATGAACTGGCTCTTACTGCTTTAAGCAAACTGCAAAGGGAGCAGTAGCTAGAATGCACTAGACAGGAAGAGAGTTTCATACATTAGCTTTACATGAATAAACTGGAGAGTTACCAAAACCCAGCTGGGAAATCAGAAAAAACAGGCTCACATCCTTCTCATGAAGGCAACTAATAGAGCAAAGAAAAGTTAATCTGCAGTTATGTCAAATCTGTGTGCTCAGGATCTGATCCCTGATTGGGAAAGATCTTGATCTTGAGAAATCTGGGAAGATTTTAGGGAGCTAGTCAAGTGAGAAGTACCCACCTCCCTGGACTCCTTCAACCCAAACCCAGCTGATCCTTTACTGTACCTACTTTGTCAAGTAAGAATTAACAGAGAGAATGGAAAGAATGATTCCCTGGGGCGACTTGGTGGCACAGTGAATAGAACACCCACCCTGGAGTCAGAAGGACCTGAGTTCAAATCCAGCCTCAGACACTTAACACAAAAACTAGCCTCGTGACCTTGGGTAAGTCACTTAACCCCAATCGCCCTCCAAAAAGCAAAAAATTTAAAAAAAAATAAATTAAAAAAAAAAAGAATGATACCCACATTAAGATTCCTAAGGGTGAAATTAATAGACAGCCCATAAAGGTCCAGAGAAATCTGTACAGGCAGAAAGACCACAGAGGAGCAAGGAAGGAGAAAGGATAAAGATGCTAACTGCAGAATAGATAAGGCCTAAATGGCTGCCTCCCTTGATCCCTTTCTCACACCCTTGTTTTAGCCAGTTTCAGAATCAAGAATATCTCAAATGGAGAATTGTCTGGCATCTGGTTAGGGAAAGGAGATTCCTCTTGACTTAACCTCACCAGGACCTAAGATCATCTCTCTTAAACAATAATAATAACATAATCACTAAAAACAATGAACAGTTCATACTCTCCCACTTACGTTTATGTGTTGTCTTCCCCTGTTAGAATAGAAGCCCCATGGGACTGTCTTCCTTTAATTATTATCTCCAATACTTCTCTATCTACATAATAGAACATGTGAAACTGTATCTTTGTTATGTAGAGTTCACTTTTTCTCTGAAATTATTTCTCATTATTTTTTATAGTGTAATTATATTCCATTACTTTCACATACCATAATTTGTTCGTTCATTCCCCAATTGATGGGAATCCTCTAAGTTTTTTGGGGTTTTTCTTCTACCACAAAAATAAAAAATTGCTATAGATATTTTTATAGGAATGGGTCCTTTTTTCCCCCTTTTTTTTTTGAGATCTTTGGAGTGCAATCTTATTAGTGGTATCACTGAGTCAAAAGGTTGTGTGCAGGTTAGTGACTTTGGGGACATAATTCTAAATTACTTTCAGGTTCAGAATTCCACCAACAATGCATTAATGTGATTTTCCCCAGAGTCATTCCACCATTTGTCATTTTCCTTTTTTGTCCTTTTTATCAATCTAATGGGTATACTTCAAGGTTGCTTTAGCTTGCATTTTTCTAATTAATGATTTAGAGTATTTTTCATGTAACTATTGATAGTTTAAATTTCTTTCTTTTAAAAATTTCCTACTTATGTCTTTTGACCTTTTATTTATTGGGAAATGGCTCTTGTTCTTGCAAATTTGAATCTGTTCTTTGTATAGCTTGGAAATAAGACCTTTATCAAAGAAACTCTTTGAAGATATTTTCCTCAGTTAACTGCTTCCCTTCTAATTGAACTACATTGGTTTTTCTTTGAGCAAAACTTTTTAAATTCTATGTAATCAAGATTGTCCATTTAATCTTCTGTGTTCCTCTCTTTTGCTTATTTTGTCATGAAATCTTTCCCTGCCCATAGAACAGATAGGTAATTTCTACCTGGCTCCTCTGGTTTGCTTATGATGTGAACTTTTACATCTAAGTTACGTAACTACTTACATATCTTGGTATATGGTGCGAGGTATTGATCTCTACCTAATTTCTGTCAGACAGTTTTGCAGTATCATCAGTTGTTTTTATTGAATAATGAGTCCTTGCCTCACTAGTTAGTGTCTTTGCTTCTACTAAACATCTCACTACTAGGTTAATTTTCTTCTCTATGTTGTGTCCTTAACTTATTCTACTGATTGACCTCCATATTTTTTAACCAGTACCAAAAATTAGCTTTACTATTTTACAGTATATTTTAAGCTCTTATACTGCTAGGTCCCTTTCCTTTCCATGTTTTTTTCCCCATTATTTCCCTTGAGTTTCCTAACCTTTTTTTCCTTCCAAATGAATTCCATTATTATTCTTTCTAATTCTATAAAGCAATCCATTGGTGGGTGGATTGATATGGCACTGAATAAGTGAATTAATTTAGGTACTATTGTCATTTTCATTATATTTGCTCAATCCACCCATGAGCAATTAATAATTCTCTACTTATGAGACCTAAAGCCACTTCCACTACAAAATACTGAGGCAAGCGAATTGACTAAGTTTTAAAGACACTGGCTTTTAAATAACACTAAGTTTTGAGGATGTAGCCTTTAGGATATGTACTATTTTTGCCTTTCTTTGTATCCCCAGTGCTTAGCATGGTGCCTTAAACAGAGTTAATATTCTTGATGGCTGACTGAGGGTCTCCTTGTCAGGCTGGGAGTTTCCAGGGAGCAGATATTTGAGGAAATGATGGGAAGGATCCACCTCACTGTTAAAGTCATTGAGCCCCAGATTGTACCCTATAGTGATCTTATTTATTCCCCAATGTATTCTAGGAACAGATTTGCTGATTAGTTGGAACAAGTCTCCTATTGGTTCCACCACCCAAAATATTAGAGCCATCTTGAATAGAAGGGCAAAATGGTAGCTGACAGAGCTTCCACTGTTGTTGTTCAGCCATGTTCAACTCTTTGTGATCCTGTATGGGCTTTTCTTGGCAAAGAAAGCTGGAGTATTTTGTCATTTCCTTCTCCACTGGATTAGTCTGAAAGGGGTTAAATGATTTACCCAGGGTCATACAGCTACTGAGTGTGCAAGGCCACATTTGAATTCAGATCTTCCTGACTCCAAGTCCAGTGCTCTATCCACTGAGTTACCTGGCGGTTGATAAAGCTTCTACTACTCGCTAAAATTATAAAGCTAAAGTAGTATCACCCTTCTAAAGTACTAAAAGAAGTAACTATAGTCATTCAGAACTAGATAAATACCACCATTCAACAGTGACCCATTTGGCAATATGAAATAAAAAAGAAAGTAAATTATGCCAATGAACTGAGCTCAGAATGGTTTGCAGCATATTAATTCTTAGCACCAACATTCCTTTTTTTTTTTGAATGACTTGTTTATTTACTTTTAGTTTACAAGATTCAGTTCCACAATCATTTGAGTTTCAGATTTTTTCCCCTCTCTTCCCCCCCCACCATGGCAGCGTGCAATCATGTATAGGATCTGCAAATACTTTCACATTGTACAATAGTTTAGTTATATAGAAGGGTTGTAACCAATGAGTGATCACTGGGAAAAAAAAAGCAAAACCAGACATGAAAAAGAACAATAGCATGTTTTGCTTCAGTCTCCATTTAAACTATAGTCTTTCTATATCTTAATCTGAGTTTAGGTATCTCCTTCCATCCTGAGGCTTGTAAAGTTGTCTTTTAGCTGCTAGCACCAACATTCTGCTGCTACTGTTCTTATAATTTTCAGAGATTCAATTTTGACTAAGAAGAATATACACACTTTTTCACTACATTCCACTACCCTAGATTGGATAGAATCTATCACAAGAATTTCACTCAACTAATAAGGATATTTCACAGGCATAGAATGAACTTTTGGAAAATGAGTAAAGCTCTATGTTTGAAATGTTTGATCTCGTTTTGCCACAGGCTCGAGAAGGATAATAATAACATGGGTCTAGAATAGAAGTTGTTCAGTAACAGATCACTAGCCATTGTGGCTCCTGGTATCAGAATCCAATGGATCCAAAACTGAATCTACCTTAAAATATAGGCAGACTGAAACCTAGAATGGCTATATGGGAATCTTAACTTTGAAGCATCTGAGAGACTATTAGTCTGGGGAAAATATCACCCTTCTTACAATGCCATGAGAATGTTATACTTTCAGTGCCATACATGTTCATCAGATTGGCAAAGATTTTTTTCTAATGACAAATGTTAGCTGTGGGAAAACAGTATCAGTACACAACTAATATTAACATATAAATAATATATCTATATCTGTTATCTTATGGATATCATAGAGACATGTATCTATCCACACAAACATACATAATATATATGCATATATACATACATACATACACACATACATACATGTGCTCTAATAAATATTTTAGGAATTTAAAGGGTAGTCCACCCTATTTTTTCAATATTAGAATTCTAAAAGATTTTTAAAACCAGGATATCTATGATTTGATAATCTTTATTTTATCTCTTCTCTTATAAGATTGTTGTAAGGGTCATATAAGTATATGTAAAGCACTTTGCAAAATTTGAAACACTGTATAAATGATAGTATTATAACTAAACGATCTACAAACTAGATAATCAATGATGTTGAGTTAATTAGAATAAATATAATCTAAACTTTACAAATTGAAAAGCATCTTTTTTCCCCTCTTCTTCAATACTAGTTACTCTCCCAGAAATTTTTTTAACCCAAATTAGGTTAAATATTTATTTTCCTGAATAACTAACACTTCCTGACCAAAAAAGCAATTGTTATCTCTTTTATATCCTCTGAATCCCCTACCTTACCTGACATTTCCCCTTTCTGAATTCCTATTACACTTAGAGCTAGAACTACAGTTTTAATATTTAATTCCCCAATAATTATTTTATATCTGTTACCTTTGTCTCCTCAACTAGTCTGTAAGCACCTTGAAGGCAGGGATCATGCCTTTTACTTGAAAAAAAAATCTTCACAGAGCAAGTATAGGACTTCTATGTAGTAGTCCTTCAAAAAAATATTTGATTGATTGTGGAAATATTCAAACCCACAAGATAATGCATAAAGGAGACAGACCAAAAGGCAAGATTCATTAAAATGCAGCTGTGGGAGATATAGAATATGACCTGAGTTAAATGGAAATGTGTGACTTCATACTTACTCACTTTCAGCATAAGTTTTTTTAGTACGTTTAATTATCAGGAAGGTTGTGAAAATTTTCTTTAAGTCCAAATATCTTAAACCTGTGACCTCCATGATGACTTTCCACAACCACATTTTGGTCTATAAACCAGAGGTCTACAAATTCATTTGCATTGTATTTGCATGTGATTATATACAATTTGCATACCTCCTCATGCAATCAATTCACCTGTTTCTAAACTGACTGCAGTATTTAGTCAATTTAGGATTTTGCTTTATTATTGCTATCTTTTGAACTGCCACTTTTAAATTTTATTGTCTTCTTCAATACAAATCCTCATTTTACAATAAATTGACTGGGTTTCCTTATATAGAAGAAATATAAGAGGAAAAGAAGAGGTCAAAATAACAGATAAGAAGAGATAGATAAGGAAAATCACAATTTTGGAAGTATTGTCTTAAATATAACTACCAATACAATCCTAGACAGTGAGTTGCTACTCATCTCTACCTATTCCTTACCATATGTAAGCTGGTTAAAGATAAAACTATGGGGGCAGCTAGGTGGCTCAGTGAATAGAGCACCAGCCCTAGAATCAGGAGGACCTGAGTTCAAATCCGACCTCAAACATTTGACACACTTATTAGCTGTGTGACCTTGGGCAAGTCACTGAACCCCAATTGCCTTGCCTTCCCCCACTCCAAAAAAAAAAAAAGATACAACTATGCTTAATTTGTGTTTATCTTATTTGTTGGAATGGGTAGGTTTTTGTGGCTCATAATTGTTGCCATTTTAATCATAGCCTGAAATTCTCCATCTCTCCCTCCTTACTTATCCCTGAGAAAATACTCTCAAGAATGAAATCCTGTTAATACAGTTGAAAATTAATCCAACAAAGAAGGAAAGGACGAGCTATCTAAAATGAATATGCAGAGGACTCAATGACCAAATTAGACCTTTAAAAAACATGTATATGATACCCAGAGTAAGTAAATAAGGACATATACAAAAAAAGAGGCATAATGCTCTAAGAAAAGCATTATGAATGATAAAATTCAAAATGAGTCTACATTTTCATAAGGAAACAAAAAATAGGGATTTTTGCTACATTGGGAACAAGGAGAAAAATTAAAGAAGAGCTAGAACCATTGCTTGAGTTGGATTATAATGATAATAATGAATGATAGAGAAGAAGTAAATCTGTACAACTCTTGATTTCCTTCTGTTTTCTCTACAAAGAACAATAACCTTTGTTCTGGAAAGGAGACATTAGGAAATTATTAAGAAGAAACTGAAATTCAAGATAATTGAGGAGATGGTACAAAAGCACCAAATACAACTTGGGGTTGTGATTGTAAAACCCCATTGGTGATATGTTATATAAAACTTATGTTGTGTATATATGTAACCCTTGGTTCAGAGGGACAATTACATGGAACTCTTTTCTCATTTGGTAGAGAATTATTACTCATGTTCCATAACTATGTAAAGGGCAGGTAGAGTTGGTAAGGGCAGGAGAAGAGAAAGATCATGGCTCTTCTGGTTTCCAGCTTCAAGAGAAAAGATGTATTATCCTAACCTCACTTCAGGCCCACAAAAGGAGAAAGACTCTGGGAAGAAGCCAATATATAGAGAAGCTGCCAGTATCTATCATGTCCCTATCCTCAACTTGTTATACTAGAGACTTTGGGGAATTTCCCCTTGAGTGAGATTTTGGATGCTTTCTCTCTTGTTTGAGCTGAATTATCTCACTCCCAATGAAATAGCATCTTTGCTCTCTACTATCTGGAATATAGTTTCTTATGAATACTTTCTGTGATTTCTATTTTGTTATAAACTTGGATAAATTGGTTTATTTGCTATTTGCCACATGTATTCATTGTGGAACTGGCATCTGATGGGATCTGGTATCTTGGATATAGAACTTAGGACACTCCTTCCCCATTAAGGAAGAGTGATCAAGACCTATAGTTTAAACCTTAAAATAACATCTCCTAGATTAATAATATTGAAGGGAACAGAATGATTTAATTCTAGCCTGGTACCCCTCTCTCTAAAGAGAACACAGTGCTCCTTCTTGCTTCTCTTGTTGGGAGGAATCAGTCTTCCTTTGAGAAAGGTAAAAGTAGAAGAGGCTAAAGATGTCTTTCCTATGAGCCATACCTCATATGGAAACATATAATCTCCTTAGACAAAAAATAAAAACAATACCCACACCACCTCTGCTACACATAGTTGGCTTTTTAAAAGCATATTTAATTTTTAAAGGTTGTAATAAAATTGACCTCTGTGTGTTCCCTTTTGAACTTATGTTTTCTTTCAGAAAGAAACAGAGATAGAGTCTCTTGAGATATCTTTGTGGACAAGTTGGAAAGGTACAGGGCAAACCAGTAGTCTTCAAAGGGAAGGACCAGCCTCCTTCCCACCCCAGTGTTTCATCAACTACTCAGAGAGTGGGAAACTGGGTTCCATCTCACCTCCCCAACAATGGTTAATCCTGAGGCTTGTCTTCAGCATAACTACACTTACCTTGATACCATAACAGTCACCATCCACTGTGGAAACACACTATATGCGTTCATGTCCACCCCTACTTCTTTCAGGGTATTTCTAACCTAACCACTCCCTGGGTGTCTAGAGCAGGAGCTATACAAATGCTATTGGGAAAATCACACACACACACACACACACACACACACACACACACACACACACACACACACACACACACACACCAGCATGTCCCTCAGATGAACTGGTGGCTGTGGCAAGTTGCCCTAGGAGAGTAGGTTCTGGGATCCAGAGCAATGACCAATGAATAAAAACTGTACCCCTCTCTAGTCCCATTTTCATCTTAGGTGGGATAGAGTAAGTCTCAAAGGATGAGTAGGCATGATGAGTTGTGATGTATCACAACCCTAATTAGATTATTTTCTCAGCTCCCTTCCCCCCTCCATATCCACCCTCTTTCAGATTTCCTTCCTTCTGTTGAGAGAAACACCATCCTTCCCATTTGTAGGCACAGTGATGGGAGATACAACTTCATGTGTGAGGAACAGCAAATAGACCAGTAAACTAGATTGTAGAGTCCACAGAGGGAAGCATGATGTAGGAAAACCAAAAATACTGAAAGGGGCCAAATAGTGAAGAGCTTTGAAAGTCCATTAGAAGGATTTGCATTTGATTTTAGAGGTAATAGGGAGCCATTGGAGTTTATTGAGTAGGGGATGATATCTCAGATCTATACTTCAGAAAAAAGTCATTTTGGTAGCTGGGTGGAGTGAAGAATAAACTCAAGTGCAGAGAATCTTGAGGAAGGGAGTCCAATTGGAAGGCAAATTCAATAGTCCTAGTGAGTAATGATGGTCTAAGCTAGAATTGTAGCTACACAAGTGGAGAGAAGATATGAAATATGTTATATATAAGTATATCACACAAAGTTAACAAAAAGGGAAATGACAAACATTGGAGGGTCTGAGGGAAAACAGAAATACTGATGCATTTTGACAGAGCTATGAATTGGTACAGTCATTCTATAAGGCAATTTAGAATTATGATCAGAAAGTTACTAAATTATGCATACTTTTTGACTGAGTCATATGAAAATATAAACTCTGATCAGTGCAATGACCGACCATGATTTCAGGGACCCATAATGAAACATGCTGCCCACCTCCTGACAGAAAAGTAATGGACTCAGAGTGCATATTGAGACATACTTGTTGGAAATGGACAATGTGGAAATTTGTTCTGCTAGACCATATATATTTCTTACAAAACTTTCACATATACACATCCCCCCTTTGTCATTTAAGGTTTTGCTTTTCTTTTTTTCTCCAGTGTTTCAGGGAGGAAAGAAAATGTACATCTGTTCATTGAAAACAATTAAATCAAATTTTGAAAAAAGGAAAAAAATTAACATCAATGCATGCCGTTGATCCAGCAATATCACTGCTATCCCTATGTCCCCAAAGAGATCAAAGAAAGAGGAAAAGGTCCTATATGTACAAAAGTATTTATAGGGGGTGGATATGTGACACAGTGAATGGAACACTGGCCCTGGAGTCAGGAGGACCTGAGTGCAAATCCAACCTCAGACACTTAACTCTTACTAGCTGTGTGACCATGGGCAAGTCATTAGACCCCAATTGCCCTGCCTTCTCTCCTCCAAAAAGCAAATAGATATATAGATATAGATACATAAATATATATTTAGCAGCTTTTTCTATGGTGGCTAAGAATTGGAAACTAAGGAAATATATATTAAACAAATAAAATAATCCACATAACCAACAGGAGCTAATGAGATCACCAAATGTGAATGTATGAAGAGGAAAGAGAAAGAGGTCCTAGGATGCATCCTTAGTACCCAACCATTTTTATAGTAGTCATGTGAAGATTCAGCAAAGGAGACTGAGAAGGAGTAGTTAGGCAGGAGACCCAAATGAGAAAAGAATCCAGAAAATACCAAGAGGAGAGAATATCTGGAAAAGGAAGGTGGGTGGTTAACAATGACAAATGCCACAGAGAGATCAAAAAAGATGAGGAATGAGAAAAGTTCTTTAGCTCTGGCAGTTAAAAGATCTTAGAGGTACTCTCTATTAACCTTCTTTTATGAGTGATAAAGGTTTGGGGTTTTTTTTGCTGTTGTTTTTGTTTTAAACTAAGTTAAGAAAATTAAATAGCACTTTAAAACTATGGTGTTCTCTCATATATAAATCTATGTAAATAGATGTGTTTTGAGGAACTGTCTGTCCTCATTTAGTATACGCAGTATCTTTTTATTCTTTCCCTTCTGCATACACACACACACACACACACACACACACACACACACACACACACACTTCCCAGATCTAAATAAGTCAATAGATAGATAGATAGATAAGTCGATAGATAAATGAATATGTGAATGGATAGATTAGATAAATAGATAAAATAAAAATCTTAATTCTACTACCCACTCCTTCTACCATTCCTCTCATCTCCTCTTTCCCTGCTCTTTTTACTGACAAACCAAAACTCTGTAGTGTCTTGGTCTTTCTCCTACCTCTCAGGAGCACTCCTATCTCTTTTGTTGACTCATGATTTTCTACCTGTACCCTTAATGAAGTCATTCCTCAGGTTTCTGTCTTGGACCTGCTTCTATTATTTCCCTACACTCTATTCAAATGTTTGTTGAATTAAATGTTCATCTCTTACACTCATGCAGCTTCATGAAAAAGTAGACTATGCTTCTGAAGTTATTTACAATCTGATTTCATTCCCACAACTCTCCTAATACTGTTCTTTCAAATGTCAGCAATGACTTCCTAATTTTCCAAGTGCAGTTATTTTTTCTTAGTCTTTGTCTTGTCTGTAGCTCTTGAAAAAACTGACCACCTGTAGTAGCAATCACACTGGCATACCCAGGATGGCTACTAGCATGGGTTCTTAGATCTGCTTTACTAGGAAAGATATCTGTTTAAGGGATCAACAATATTTTTTAATTACATTCACTTGTTCAGGAGAAAAGTCTGCACCCTGACCTTCAGAGAAAATACAGAGAAAATACAAGCATAGAAATAAAGACCAACAGACTGCCTGAATCAAAGTAATATTATTATACACTTTACATACCTCCTTGGATCCAACAAGCCTTTACATCTGAGCAGTTAGGGAGCTCTACACATATGAGCACTCAGAATCTTGACCAGGGAATCACAAGATACTTCTCATAAGTGATTCCCCAAAGCAAAATACCAACTCAGACTATATATACACTTCTCAGAGCCAGAAAGCATCACAACCCTTGTGACTCAGTGCCTAATTAGAAATTAGCAAAAGGTGTGAAAGCCTCCCTACAAGCAAGCCTCCTCTAAGCAAGCTTCCCTTAAGCGGCTCCACATGAGGCCTATTAATGGGCAGGAAGATCTTACATCCCAATAACATTACACCACCTTACCCCTCTTGAAACATTCTCTTCCATTGGCTCCTTTGACTAACAAATGGCCTCAAAGAATAAATCATTTTTCACAGATATGAGTCCCAATGCCATATAATTTGAAACTATCGAACAAAATACTCCATAGTAGCTTCTAGAGCAGGGCAGCTAGGTGTTACAGTGGATAGAGTGCCAGACCTGGAGTCAGGAAGACCCGAGTTCAAAACTAATCTTAGACACTTACTGGCTGTGTGACCCTGGGCAAGGAAAAGGTCACTTAACCCTGGTTGCCTCAGTTTTCTTATCTGTAAAGTGAACTGGTGAAGGAAACGGCAAAACTCTCTAGTATCTTTGCTAAGAAAACCCCAAATGGGATCACAAAGAGTTAGACACAACTGAAAAACACTAAAAAACAACAAAAACTACTAGATTCAGAGGTAGCAAAATGTTACTATAACAATAAAAGGAGAAGTTAGGTAAAGACTTTAGGGAGTGCTATGTAACCAAAGGAGTATAAAGGATTCATAGAATCTTGGGACTGGAGAAGTTCATCTCCCCAACTCCATATAGGTGGAGGGGTTCAAACCCATAGAGGCTCATAAATTAAAAGTTTCCACAAATTTTTCATTGTAAAATTTTGACACAAGTTCTTTTATGTAAAACTACCACCATAAACATATTCTACAAATATATTAGTAGATAAGCAATTGTTCATCCATAAACACAAAGCTCCTAATTCTTTCCTCATTTTCTCTTCATTCTCATTTCCACTGATTCCTTTTTTTAATAAAAAGTTTTTGTGCTTTTAGATAAATTAAATATCTAGTCTTTTCTACAGAAGGTCAGACAGAGATAGTAAGCATATTTGAATTAGTTTTACTTCCAAAAAAGGTGTTGGAGGAGTCATAAAACATGGATAATGAAGGTTAGATCTGGCTCTCTATGATATCTCCATGTTCTAGACACACAAAAATGTGTTCTGTGCTTTTGTTTGGGTCCCAGGGAAATGACCACGGAAATATTGATTATCCTGTCTGGGACTATGGAGGCAAGTGTTCACAGACCACATAAACAGCAGGGAATTGGCTGGCAACTAGAGAAGTAACCTTAGATTCAGCCCTCTGTTGGCCTGAAATTTTCCAACTGAGGCCTTCCCTTTTTTACACTAGAGGGCATGACCACTCCTAAGCCCTCGACTCTTAAACAAGACAGGTATATTCACTTGCCTACTCTCATCTGCAGTCTCCAGGTTGCCTCTATCTTGCAATTATGTTATACACTAGCAAGAAGTAAATAAGATGCTCATGGTTCAACCAGAAATTTGCCTCAAATTAAGGTCACCTCAAAATCTGCTGGTTGTTAACCCCTAATATTAAATTTTCCTTCCTATCTGTCCAGATTCCAAAAAAATTGGAACACCTTTTCATTTGCCTTTAAACCCTTAGCACTGACATTGTAAATGCGTATATAGTAGACACTTGATAAATGATTGTTGGATTGGATTGAGTTAGGTTGAACTGGGTTATATTGGATTGGGTTGCATTTCCTACCTGAGTTTATGATAATGATAGGCTTGACCCACTGACTATTTTCTTTCTCTGCCTCTTGACTCTGCTCTTCTCAAATCCTGTCCACCTGTCAAGTGATAGACCCCTCTTAACCTCTGATAGCTCTCTGACCTCGCTGCTGTCTTTTATCTCTGAGTCATCTTTGCCTTGACTTTATACTTACTCTACTGCCTCACAGTGCCACATAATAGCAGGATACAATCAAGCATGAATCAGGCATTATGAACATGAATGGTCCCAGAATCCACAGATAAGGAAAAGTGAAGTGAATGACCTGGAGAGGGGAAGGTAAAACCTGAGAAGACTATTATAAAGTCCCAAAGCAGCCTCTTTCCAGCTCTCCTATTAAAGACACCCCCCTACTCTCCAACCTTCACCTTCACCACCACCAAACGTTTCTAATCCAAGTGCTATCTCCTTACATACTCCACCACACAACAAAAGTTCTGTATGAAAACAAATTGAAGTGGGCCTTTAACTCTTCAACCACTTATCCACTCTTCAACCATCTTCTAAACCCCGTTTTTCCTCTCAGCCAACAAACAATTTTTTAGAATTGTTCAGAATTCATTTCTTTGTTTCTCCTTAGTTTCTTCCTCCTCTTTCTCCTACGGGGATTGAGAATCATAACTGTTTATTGGGTAGAGACACATTGATATCTTTAGATGAAAGGAGCTATTCTAAGCAAGAATAGTTCTGATTGTAGTTTAATTTCAGAATTGCAATCCAGAGGGGCACTATCTCAAGAGACTGTGATGTTTTGTAGTCCCTTGCGAAACTTGAGAATTGCTGCTAATTCCGTGCTCCTGGTTTCACGAAAATATGTTGAAATCTTCCACTCCTCTTGCTTTCAAGTGCTGTTCTCATTCTCAACTTCCTCCATTTATTGCCTCTCTTATCTCATGAAGGGAAACTCTTCAAAATGCTGCCAAACTGTTCCAGATCCAAACCAAATACAAACAAAACAAATAGTACAAAAGCTTGAATGCTACGGATTGTTCACACCTTACGATGGGTCTATGCCCTGACAAGAAGTCTATGAGAAGCTATCATTGATTTAGATAGAGTTCTAAACCTAAAGTCTGTGAATTTGTTCTAAGTATATTTTGATAACTGTATTTCAATACAATTAGTTTTCTTTGTAATCCTCTATATTTTATTTTATTCATTTGAAAACATTCTGAGAAGGGGTCCAGAGATTTCATCAGAATGAAAAAGGGGGTCCATGACACAGAAGGGGTTAAAATCTAGAGCAGCAGTTCTCAACCTGTGGGTCACAACCCTTTTGGGGTCGAACAATCCTTTCACAGGGGTCATCTAAGACCATCGGAAAACACATATTTCCAATGGTCTTAGGAACTGAGACACTGCTCCTCTATCCAACTCCAGGTGGGCCTGCCCACATGCAGATATGTCCACATACGAATATTAAAGGGTCACAGCATTAGGAAGGTTGAGAACCACTGATAGCTAGGAACAGTTCATTAGGGTTATACCACACCTTTGCCATGTTCTTGGGAAAGAAAGATAATAAAATTTTCTTCTTAGTTAAAAGTTATATTGTGAGGATATATTGAGATTAACCTTGGCTCCAGTGATACACAAATCTATCCTTATGTTAGAGGATCAAAATGGTTCGTACATCATCAGATGTGGCCACTGTGATTTTTAACTTTGTTTAATTTTTCTTTGTCAAATGAGGGAGAAGTCTAGGGGATGAGGGAGAAGTAAAGATTGTTCATTGGAAAGGAACAGTAATTTAGATAACTCAGTTTGTTCAATCAGTTTTATAATGTTCTATAACTATAACAGACTCATTGTCTGCTTCTCAGGGGAGTGGAGAAGGGCACTCCTTGTCACATGACAATTGGTCTCCACCATGATGAAAAAAATGCTTCATTTTCTCCTGGCCATTTCCTGGTTTCTATTCCATTCTAATTCTTCCATTGCTTGATCTGTCTGTTTTTGGCTACTTTCCTCAACATTGCGTCACATCTTATCCAACCCAGCATGTGTTTGGTTCCTGTTCCTGCTTCCTGCCTTGGATTTGGCATTCCCAATTCTCTCCCCTGCTGCTGATTTTTTTGCTGCCAATGCCCCATCCAGGGACCTCCTACAAGAACTTCTGCCCAACCCTTCCCTGGCTCTCATGCTGCAGCTGCTGGCAATTAACTCCCTCATCTCCTGCCATGTGTTAGCCAGCCCCAGACATGAACACAACAAATGATTCTGCTAAAGAAGGACTTCATCTGGGCAGATCTCAAAGCATCTGTCCTTATCATTTGGTGAACATAGAGCAATTGGTGTATAAAATATGTCGTCAGCAAAGTGATTGGAATCCCATCAAATACTGATCACTGCTTCATAGCACAGGGTTAACCCACTTGTCAATAGGGGGGAGAGACAGAGTCAGAGAGACAAAGAGAGACAGAGAGAGAGAATGATAGAACATTCATTAAGTACTTACAATATGCTAGGCACAATATAGCATTGCAGCCTACTCTATTCACCACGTGCCCCTCTGTTGACTTTTGGGCAACCCTCAACTTTAATTCTTTGTAAGTCCTGTTATTCCATTAATTGCAGCAACATCAGAAGAATAGTTGTTTTATTTTAAGATGGGTCTTGATTAAAGGGAGAAGCTAGGGAGTCATTAACCTGCCAAATGTCACTGATTTGCTGGTGTACAGGTAATCACAAGAGCCCTGGGTATAGTAGCATCCCCCAAACTATTATTGGCCCTACTTCTAACCCAACCCTCACAGTCATCATCCAGGGAAGCAATATCTGTGGAAATTCAATCTGGCAACTGCCTCTTGAGGTGCCTCCTCAGCAACCACAGCCACTGAAAACCTAGAAAAGAACGTTTTTGCCAACAGTCTTTGAACCTGTCAAAAGACTCAATATCAGTAACATGTGCTTTTTATCAGTGAAACTGACGTTAAAGATGCTGTTACCATATGCTTTGCCACTGTAGCCTAAGGACCGTGGGACTTTTCCATCTGACTTGTAGCTGATATCTCCTTGATGTGCTATCTCCCTCTAGTAAAATGCCAATTTCTTGAAAGTAGAAACTGTCTTGCTTTTCTATTTGTGTGCTCCACACTTAGTATAATGCTTTGCACATAGTAAGTACTTAACAGATACTTTTTTTTTCCATTTCATTTATTCATTAAAAGCACTGCACAACTTTCCAAAGGAAAACTGGTCTGTTCTCTTCCTGTTCAATTCTGGACTCAGTGAATTGTTCATTCAAGGTGTCTCTCCAAGATCCATGTACTGACGAATCTAATCCATGTGTTACCCATCTAAGTGTATATCATAGTCTGGACCAGTGGTTCTCAACTTTCCTAATGCCACGACCCTTTAATACAGTTCCTCATGTTGTGGTGACCTCCAACCATAAAATTATTTTAGTTGCTACTTCATAACTGTAATTTTGCTACTGTTATGAATCGTAATGTAAATATCTGATATGTAGGATGTATTTTCATTGTTACAAATTGAACATAACCCACAGGTTGAAAATCGCTGGTCTGGACAATAGGCATTCTGCATCCATTTGGTTTTTCCTCTGCAGAGAGTAAGGCCAAACTCTTCTAAAGTGCATGTTCATCTCATGTAAGAAGCTCTGCAACATTTCAGGACTTAATGAAATCAGGAAGACTGTCATCTGTAAACAGAAGCATCTGGAGAATCTTAATTTCTCTATAGATTCCCTCCAAAATTTGCACTTTATATTGAACATCTTCCATGGTGATGGCAAACACCTTAATCAGCATTTGTCCCCATGCTTTATTCTTCACTTAATATTAGTGATCAGAGGACCCTTGAATGAAGTTAATCAGGAGAGAAATAAAATAGGGAGTAAAAGTCAAAGACAGTACAGATGAGGCATGTGTGTCCCACTGAAAACTGTTCCCAGGAGGTTTCTGTTGTACTGAAGTCACTGAGAACAGCTGCTTTGAGGTTGATCTGTCTTAGCATTCTTGGTCAGGACTGCTATAGGTGGGATACTTAAAGGAACCAGATAGAAGCGACAGGGCTGGTATATTATTTAGAGAACTAATTATGATTGTGGCTTTTTTATTGAGGAATAAAGCAGGAGAAGAGTCAGATGAAGGCTGTGGGGATAACAGAACAGCACAAACCCGGCAGCTAGAGCCCCTGGGTATGTCTCTCATGTGTGCATTTATGCGCACTGTTGTCAGCTCTCTCTATGGGCAAAGTATCAGGGGAATTGTGGGTTTTATGTCCCTAAGGTATTGTGTATTTCTGTTCTCATGAGATCTGCTGCCTGGGAACATCTGTACTTACTAGGGGAGACTATGATAAAAAGACTTTCATGCTCTAGATCAGCTTCCCAGCTGTTCCCAAATGATGCTGCCTGAACTCTGGCCATCTTTATCCGCCTCATTCTCTTTCTCCTGGAAGCTCTGATTCTCTGGGCGCTGGGGCCAGATTTCTGTCTCTCTGGCTATTTCTAAAACATACTGCAACATACCTCCCTTCCCTTTTTAGCTCTTCTATTAGAATGTAAACTCCTCAAGGGCAGTGATTGTCTTTCATTTCTTGTGTTTGTATCCATAGTTCTTAACACAGTGCCTGGCACATAGGAAGAGCCTAATAAATGCTTTTTCAGCCATGGCAGCGAATACTTCATCCCTGGGAACAGTGTCTGAGATCTTCCTCACCTCAAGGGCACACTGAAGGATCTCTCCCACCCACCCCTCTATTAGATTATAAGGTCCTTGAGATCAAGGACTGTAGTATCCACTACACTTAGCATAGTTTCTGCCTCAAAGCAAGTATGTAATAAATGCTTGCTGGCTTACTACTGATTGACTGACTGGCTGGCCATCACAGGTCACAGGGACCCTGACCATCGTGGTAGCACACTGCCCAGGCAGCTGTCCCTCTCCATGACCTAGGCCAAAGTGATGAGAAGGTCAGGGGAACAAGCGCAGGAACTACAGACATTGCAGGAATGACCTGAGCATGTTGGACCCTCTGTTGTATCCTTCTCCATCTTCTGGGGCCAAAGGTAGGAGAAATTAGCTTCCTCTGACCACTGTCAGTGTCTTTTAAAATTCTACCTGTACTTTTTCATTAGATCTGTGGCATTAATGACATTGAGAAAACTGGGAGCAATTGCTTTTGCCTAGTTAAGGCCTTTGATGAAGGAGGGAAGTCCTTTGTGTTTTGAGACAGAATCCCTGGCTACAGGCAACATGACACTAATAAAATTGGTGATTTGTATAAAGCATGTAGTAAGACCACTACTCACAAACATTAATGATCTGAGTTCAAATCCCATCTCAGATACTTATTTGTCATGTGATCATGAGTAAGTGGCTTAAACTCTCAGACTCATGGGTTTTTTTTAATTTGTAAAATGGGGTAACAATAGCACCTGCCGCATAGGGTCATTATAAAAAAACAAATGAAAATACAGGTATAAAGAACATTTAAAACCTTAAAGTGCTAAATAAATACTAGCTATCATCATCATCATTGTTTTGATAGCAAAGAACTTTTGAGGGCTTGGAAGAAGCAAATAGAAGTGCTGATAGAAATTTTGAAGAGGGATTGAATGAGTGAATGAATGAAAAAGCATTTATTAGATAGTATGTGATAAAACATTGCTCTAAGCCCAGGATACAAATACAAAAATTTGTAGGAAGACAGTTCCTGACCTAAAGCACATTATAATTAAGGAAAGCAATGAATATAAGTGAGTGGTGACCCAAAAGGGGTATTTTGATTTAGGAAGGTTCAGGAATGGTAAATGATGCCATAGGGAAATAGATTGACACACACCTTCTGGTAACAATGTCAGTATTAATTAGTGATTTTATTATGGAAGGCAGAGTGAACTGAGGGGTGGATGCTAAATACAGTGGTCTAGAGTGTATAGCAATAGTCAGAACAGATGTCAAGAAGGGAGATGTGGAGGAATGCAAATTGTAGCTGGAGCTGACTTAGATATAATGAGCCCCAAGAGGCACTCACCAAGTGGGACAGTGGGGACTGCAGAATGGACATTCTGGCACTGGAAGGGTTAAATTCTCCAGGGCCTGGTGTCTGATCTGGGCCACTGAAGTGTGCCTAGAAATTGAAAGGCTTTATGAGATAGATATGGTATGACAGACATGTTAGTTTAGTTGAGTGACTGCCTAGAAAACCAAAACTGGAAGACAATTCAGGACTACAAAGAACGGGACCTCTGGCTCTCCAGGCACTCATGGTGGTTGTCATAGAGATGTCATTCAAATGACACTGGAAGTTACCTGAAATTTCAGCTGGAGTGTGAGACTATGTAGTGTTTGTCCAACTGGAATTAACTTTCTTTCCTAAGGAGGTAACTTCAGAGACAGAGCTCCTGTTGATTATGTGTTAATGATCTGAAGTATTTGCTCCACTTCTGTTTCACTTTCTGGCTATTTCCAAAACATGCAGCCACATACCTTTGTTTGCTGTCTAGCTCTGTATATCTTATTCCTCTATTACAGCAGTTCTCAACCTGTGGGTTGTGACCCCTTTGGGGGTCAAATGACCCTTTCACAGGGGTCACAGGGGTCACCTAAGATTATCAGAAAACACATATTTCAGATGGTTTTAGGAACCGAGACACCGCTCCTCTATCCGCCTCCAGGCAGGTCCGCCTACATGCAGATACGCCCACATAGGAGTAGTAAAGGGACGTGGCATTAGGAAGGTTGAGAACCACTGCTCTATTAGAATGTAAGCTCCTTAAGAGCAGGGACTGACCTGCCCTCAGGGAAAGGGCTAAAATATGCCTCAACATCTGAACTATCCTCAGTGTCTACATAGTTTGGACTCACTCCGATACAAGCACTTCTGGAAAGAGCTGATAGAGCTGGCACCCAGTGCACCAAGTTCATGGACAAGCAGCAGATGCTGCACTATATACTGGCAGAACTACTTCAGGAAGAAGACCGCCTCTAGCAAGCTCTGGATGAGGAGCAGGAGAGGCATTAAAACAACCCATTCAGAAAATGATGACCCATCTGTCAACCATAGCACCATGCCTTGTAAACATGGATATCCTCACCTATGATGAAAATGGTGGGTTCATGCCCTTCTTTGCTAATATTTGAAGTTCTAATTGTGCCATCTACAGCAGCCCTTCTGCATGCAATTTTCTTTGATAGATAATGTCTGTATTTAACACATATATTCTGATTTTACTTTATTTTTTTTGGAGGGGGGAAGGCAAGGCAATTGGGGTTAGTGACTCACCCAAAATCACACAGCTAGTTGTGTCAGGTGTGTGAGGCCCGGTTTGAACTTAGGTTCACCTGACTTCAGAGCCAGTGCTGTATTCACAGCACCACCTAGTTGCCCCCCATATTCCGATTTTAGAAAGAAGAAAAAGAAATGAAAAGGTGAGAACCCTAAGCCCATGCTTCTGGGACCAGCTGACAATGTAAATTTCTTAGGGTTGACAGTATTACATTCTATATGATCTGGGTTCCCACTGCAACACTCCTGATCATCTGGCCTGGCAGTGCTGGTGAACTGGGGGTCGGAACTATTAAAGTCTCAATTTTCCCAGGGCAGGTAGAGAGCAGACCAATAGATATGAGCTGGAAACCTGGGTGTCTTCCAGTATGCCTCTGTATTGGCTATAGAAAGGCCTGTGGTTTTTTATTCACTCTGGTCCTGGTCAACAACTCACATAATTCAAGTAACATAACCTTTCCCTCTCCAACTTCAATTGGGAAAAAAAAAAGATCAAAATACCACTTCCAGAGCAGATCTAGGACTTTTTTTTATTGCCTGTCCCCCTCCTAAAGTTCCATTAAAGTAGCAGGAGCACCTCAACCAATTCAAGGTCATCAGGGAGGATAGAGTCATAAAGTACCAAGAATTTAAAGAACTTTTGAAGACAAAGTAGAAATAAGCAGTGTCCTCTAGTGAAGGGAATATCAGTCAGCCAGCATTTATTAAATACTTACTATGTGCCAGGTATTCTGCTAAGCTCTGAAGATACAAAAAAAAAGGCTTAAAAAATATAGCCTTTGATCTCACAGAGCTCACAGTCTGATGGGGGAGACAATGTACAAAACAACTTTCAGAAGGAAAGCGCTACGATTAAGGAAGAGTAGAAAGGGCTTCCTGCAGAAGCTTGAGGCTTGAAGGAAGCCAGGGAAACCAGGAGGAAGAGATTAGGAAAGAGAGAGTTCCAGGCATGGGTGACAGTTAATGAAAATGCTTAGAATCGGAAGACCGAAAGACTTTTTCAGACAGTAGCTGGTTCCCCAGTCATGGAAGTAACCAGGGCTGGTGGATACTGTACCTCTGAGAATAGTCTTTCTGAGCCATTTAAGTGTATGTTCGTATCAGTGGTTTGAAGGACTTTGCTCATCAGAGATCAAGGAGGTAGTTAAGCTAGATCTATATCAAACACTGAGGCAGATAGGTGGCACAGAGGTTATAGTGCTAAGCATGGAGGCAGGAAGGCCGAATTTCAAATCCAGCCTCAGATATTTCCTATCTGCGTGATCCTGGAGAAGTCACTTAGCCTCTGCCTGCCTCAGTTTCCTCAACTGTAAAACAGGAATAATAATAGCATCTACTTCCTAGGGTTGTTGGGAGGACCAAATGAGATAATATTTGTAAAATGCTTAGCACTATGCCTGGAATATTGTAGGCACTTAATAACTGCTTATTCTTTCCTCCCTTCCCTTCCCTTCTCACTCTCTGAGAAGTATCTGATACTGGTGATATGATGGCTGCCCTTTATCAACATCTCTCCTGTATACCTTCTTCAACTTGCTGAGGGAAAACATTTATAGAGGGATAGAAGTCTGAGATTTTACATTTAAGAGACTCATGCAAGACTTTTTACCAAAGAAGTTACATCTCTACAAAGTCCTGAAGTTTCTTCCACAATTGCCCTTCTGTGTGTTTATATGGCTCCCTTTGGGTCAGAGCTTTGGGCATTGCCATGAAAAAGAAATACTCTGACTCTGTATTCTTGGGAGAGTAAGGACCACTGGAGGAGAGGTTGGTTAGTCTCCATCTGTGGATGCCAGATAAAATTTGAAAAATTTCTTAGACTAGCCTCTATATCAGAGGCTCAGAGAACTTGGTTCTAGGACAAGTCAAGTCGACAAGTATTTATTACTATGTGCCAGGAACTGTGCCCTGGGGATACAAAGAAAAGCAAAAACATTCTCTGATTTCAGGAAGTTCCCAGTCTAATGGGTAAGACAACTTGCTCCCAACTATATATGAATAAGACACATGCAGGGTGAATTAGAAGTATTCTCAGAGAGAAGGAACGAGCCTTAAGGGGTATAGGAATGAGAAAGACTCTTGCAGGAGTTAGAATTTTAGACAAGTCCTGAAGGAAGCCACAAAAGCCAGGAGAAAAAGATAAAGGAGAGTATTCCAGGTATGGGGGGCAGCCAATGAAAATGTACACTCAAGGAAGAGTGTCTTGTGCAAGGAACAGCAAGGAAGTCATTGTTACTGGATCACAGAGTACAGGAAAGGGAGCAAGGAGCATTGTGATCCCATCACTATGACCAGTAAATTAGGAGATATGAGTGAAAATTCAACCATTGGATATAAGTATTGGAGAGGGTGGTTAGTGAAGCTATGCCCTTAAGAAGGAGTAAGAAGATGGAAGGAGTGATAAAAGAAAGGGTTGAATTTGAAAGTCTGAGGGGTTTACTTACTGGGAAATATCTTTTTCCAAGTCAAGAAGCATGGAAAACCAAAATACTACTAGATGGCTAGAGTCCTTCAAGGCCAATGGACCAACATAAATATCAAAGATAAGCCCAAGAAATAGTACAACTACACTCTTCAAATTGGTCCAAATCCATCCCTACCTTTGCTAACCTCCACCAGATACTCAGTCTTAGCACCTGATCCTTCAGAGGAAAAAGTGACCAAGATAGAAATATACCACCTTAGGGCAATTTAGATTAAAATTAATCTAATCTGGGGCCTGTCAATGTGCTGTGTTATTACTTCCAGCCCATCCCAACCCCACCCTGTAGTTCTCATTAGAGCCTTCCCAGAATCTGTATTTTTTCATAGGTTTTCTCATCCTCCTTTGAATCATGACTACTGAGCCCACAACACTACTGAAATTGCTCCCTTAATGGTCACCAATCATGTACTAATTGCTGTCTTATAACTTTTTCTCAGAGTTCATCCTCCTTGACTTCTCTGCAGCATCTGACACACATGATGGTCCCATCCCTTCTTCCTAGATAGTCTTTCCTGCTTTGACTTTCAACATTGTCCCTTCCTTGGGCTACTGCTCTATTTTTTCTGATTCATACTCCTCCTCTCACCCTTAAAGTGTGAGTATCCACTAAGGCTCTATGCTTGATCTGCTTCTCTTTCCCCTACACTTTTGTTTAATGTATTCATCTGTTCACGTTGATTCAGAACTTTGTCACATTTATACAGATGACTTCTAAATTCATATGTCAATAACCAATCTATATCCTGAATACAAGTTCTATATCCCCAGATGCCTGCTCCATGGATGGGGAACCTGAAGCCTTGAGACCACATGTCCCCTTCTAGGTCCTTGTGTGCAGTCTTTTGACTGAGTCCAAATTTTATAGAACAAAACCTTTCATTAAGGGGATTTGTTTTATGAAGTTTAGATTCAGTCAAAGGGCCACACCTGAGGACCTAGAGGGCCACATGTGGCCTTAGGGTCACAGGTTACCCACCTATGTAAGCTAGACATTTCTACCTAGCTTTCCCATTAGCATCTCAAACTCAGCATGTCTAAAACCAACTTCATCACAATCTCCTTTAAAGCTTCCTTTTCCTGTTCAATTGTTTCATTCATGTCTGACTCTTCATGAAGCCATTTGGAATTTTTTCGGAAAAGATATTAGAGTGACTTTCCATTTCCTTTTTCAGTTTATTTTACAGATGAGGAAACTGAGGCAAACAGGGTTAAGTGACTTGGCCAGGGTCACACAGCTAGTAAGTGTCTGAGACCAGATCTGAACTTAGGTCTTCCTGCCTCCAGATTGGGTGCTCTATGCACTGCACCACCAAGGTGCCCCCTGTAAACCTACCCCTCCTCCAAACTCACCAGTTTCAGTTAATTGCACCACCAGTTTTGTAATGACCTAGACTTCAAATCTTAGCATCATCTTTGACTTTCATCTTCTTCACCCCCCCCCACAGCCAGTCAATTGCCATACTTTCTCAATTCTACTTTCATATTTCTATATTTTTCCTTTTTTTCTACCCACATAGTCACCAACACTAGGTAGAATTCTTATCAACTCTTGCCTAGATTGTTTTATACTGATACCAGACTCCTTCACTCTAATCTCTCTGCATTCTCCAATCTATCCTTTATTCAAATGTCAAATTAATCTTCCTAATGCACAAGTATAACTATGACACTCCCCTCCTCAAAAGCCCTCAGTGGCTTCTTATTGTCTGTAGGATAAAATATAAATGCCTTCATTTGACTATTGCATCTCTACAATTTGTCTTCAACTCATTTTCCAGCCCAACTTTCCTCCACAATTCTATGTTTCACTCAACTAGAATACCAACTGTTTCCTGAGCCCAACATATCATCTATCACCTTCTGGCATTTACAAAGACTCTCCTTCATGCCTGGAATGTGTGTGTGTGTGTGTATACATACATGTATTTATCAATTCTGTCTTTCAGAATTTTTGTATTACTTTGTAGATCAGCTCAAGGGCTAATTCCTCCAATAATCTTTCTCTGATCCCTCTTTCCATTTAAAAATGTTCTTTCCCACAATTGATAAATGGTCAAATGATATGAATAGGCAGTTTTCAGAGGAAAAAATTAAAGATATCTATAGTCATATGAAAAACTGCTCTAAATCACTATTGATTAAAGAAATGCAAATTGAAACAACTCTTAGGTACCATATCACACCTGTCAGATTAGCTAACATGACAAAACAGGAAAATTATAAATGCTGGAGAAGATGTGGGAAAATTCGAACACTAATGCATTGTTGGTGGAGTTGTGAACTGATCCAACCATTTTGGAGAGTAAAAATGTGCATACTCTTTGACTCTACAATACCAGTTCTAGGGCGGTATCCCAAAGAAATCATACAAATGGGAAAAAACCCCACATGTACAAAAATATTTATAGCAGCTCTTTTTGTGGTGGCAAAGAACTGGAAATCAAGGGGATGGCCATCAATTGGGGAATGGCTGAACAAGCTGTGGTATGTGAATGCAATGGAATACTATTGTGCTATAAGAAATGATGACTAGGCAAACTTCAGAAAAACCTAGAAAGACCTATATGAACTGATGCTGAGTGAGGGGAGCAGCACCAGGAGAACATTGTACACAGTTACAGCCACATTGTGCAATAACTAACTTTGATAGACTTGGCTCTTCTCAGAAATGCAAGGTTCTAATACAACTCCAAAAGGCTCATGATGGAAAATGCTATCTATAGCAAGAGAAAGAATTATGGACTCTGAATGAAGATTGAAGTATACTATTTTCTCTCTCTCTTTTTTGTTTTTTTCTTGTTTTGTTTCTTCTTTCTCATGGTTTATTCCATTGGTTATAATTTTTCTTTGCAACATGACTAATGTGAAAGTATGTTTAATGTAAATGTATATATCGAGCCTTTATCAGATTGCATGCCAGCTTGAGGAGGGGAGAAAGAAAGGAGGGGGAGAAAATTTGGAAATCAAAAGCTTGTGGAACTGAATGTTGTAAACTAAAAATAAATAAATAAAATGTTAAAAATGTGTTTCACTCATCACATAATTCTAGAGCACTTTGTCTGGTTTGGTCCTCTTTTATAGGTCACATTTTAACTCACACTATTCATGCACCAAAAATAGGAATTTTGGCCCTAGGGCAAGAGGGAAAAAAGACACCCTCAGTTGAAGAGGATGGGACAAGAACAAGGGATACTATTATAATGGGATAGGGGAGGGAGGATCTCACCTTTACAGATTAGGTAGCTGTTAACTTCCAATCCAATATAATCCAACAAATATTTCTGGAGTGACTATTATATGCAAGGCACTATACTGGGCACTAGGAATCCAAAATAAATAAATAAATCTTTCCTTGAAGGAGTTTACATTCTTCTAGTAAGATGCAACATATAAATGAGCATATACACAACAATTTGAGACAATAAAGATAGCCCTAGGAATTAAAGGGATAGAGAAAGGTTTCCCATGGGAGGTGGCATATGAAATGAGACTTGAAGGAAGCTGGTATTCTAAGAGGAGAGGTCAAGGAAGGAATATATTCCAGATATGGATTGGGGGACTCCATCTGTACCAATATCAGAAAGTAAATCAATGTGGCTAAAATGAAGAATACATGAAGGGGAATTATGTGAACCAGACCTAAAAAGAGACAAACCATAAAGGAGTTTAAGTGTCAAGCTTAGAAACTTGTAATTTACCCTAGAGCTAACAAGAAGTCATTGAAAATTCTTGAGCAGAAAACAACATAATCAGGCTTAGAGTTCCAGAAAATTACTTCAACAATTGCATGAAGGATTGGAAAGAGAAGAGAGCAGAATCTCTGAGTACAATTAGGAGACTATTACAATCACACAAGTGAGGAGTGGTGAAAACCAGAATTGGGGTAATGGGTATATGGTTGGAGGAGACATGGGAGTGAGACTATTGGAGATAGAATCTATAAACTGATTAGATACCGGAGGTGTAGAAGTCAAAAGGCAATGACGCTAAGGTGGTTAGAAAAATGATGATACTCTCAAAAAAAATTGGGAAAGTTAGTGGAAGAGTGGGTGTGGAGGAAAGATAATTAATTCTGGTTTGGACATATTATATTAGAGATGCCTGTAAAACACTCAGTTGGATATCCAACAGGGTAATGTCAGACTGGAGCTCAGGAAAAGAATTGTCAAAGAAATAGTTGAACCAATGGCAGTTGATGAGAGCAACTGATGTTCTCACTAAGAGAACAAGTACAGAGAGAAAAGACAAGAGGTCCAAGGTAGAGTCTCAAGGGAGACTCAGTTAGAGAATAGCAAAGAAGACTAAGGAGTGGTCAGCCAGGTAGGAGGGTGTAATGATAATGGGAATTTGAAGATGTTCCTTGCCCCTTAATAAGCCTAAGAGAATTTGAAGATCTTCCCTGGTTTGAAGATCTTCCTTGCCCCATAATAGGCTGAATGTAATCACATGGAGCCTGTGGTGGGAGGAGTTTACTGAAGGGTGGAGCAGAGCCCACAGGAAGCTGGGAGTCAGAGCAGTTAGATGGTGTGAGAGAGAGGACACGCCCAGGGAGACAGCTAGGTTTGTGAGTGTTGGTTTGTGGGAAGGCTAAAGGATGGTGTGGCTCTCTGCTGTGTTGTGGCATATTAACTTCTATGTTGCTATGATGGATTTGGTTTCCTGGTATTGGGCTTTGGTTTTCTGATGTCTGAATAAATCTTTTGCTTCTGTCTTCTATATGGAGAGTCTTATATTTTGCCATTGAGAACTATACCAGCATATTTATAGTTACCATTGGCATTGTGAATATTGTGTTGGCACTACACAGGGATGGCAGGGAGCTAGATCACAAAAGTCAAGTAGGGAAGAGAGAGAATACCTGGAAGGAGGGAGTGATCAAGTCTCAAAAGATGTAAACAAGTCAAGAAGAAGGAAGACTTAGATGAGGTTACCTATAGGATTTAGTAACTGATAGATTCTCAATAACTTGGGAGGATAGCTGTTTTAGCCACTGTCGTGGGATTGTAGCTCAGGTGTCAGAATTTGAGAAATGAATGAGAAGATAAGAACTAGCAGCAAACGGTTGTTTTTCCCTCTAAGTATTTAATTGTGATTAGGAGGAGAAATATAAGATGAAGCTTACTGTTTTAACTAATTATTGTTCCCAATTAGGTGTTAGTTAGACCAAGTATAACTGGGAGGAGGGGAAGAATAGCAACCCTTCCTCCCCAATCATTCCTATCTGAATGTAAGCTTCATCCCATGACTCCCCCCTTTCCTTCTGCTTCATGATAATGATGGGTGAAGCACCCCCTCCACCCTTCAAAGCATTGGCAAAATGCCCACCAACCATGACAAACAGATGAATATGTCTAAATCAGGACCTCTTTGGCAGTCTGGTGAAGCATATGGACTCCTTAGAATAACATTTTCCAAATGCATAAAATACATAGGATTACAAAGGAAACCAATTATGTTGAAATTCTGTTATCAAAATATTTTTTTAAAAACAAGTTCATAGATCCTAAGTTAAGACCCTGTTTTCAGTGGTCTGCCCTTCCAATTGTGTGGGGAGGAGGTGGCATATTGTCTTGTTGGAGCTGGGGTGGGGAATTTGTAGTGCCTTGCCCTTCCAGATGCTGGTAGGATGTCCCTACTCCAAGAGCACTTGCTGAGGTTCTCCTTCTTTCTGGTCCTATCTCCTTGAGTTTCTCTTCTACTGCCTGGAGGTTGGAAAGAACATCCATTCTTCACTCTCAAGCCTTCTTGGTACCAAGGCCATCATCCCCTGCCCTTCTTTGAAGATTGAAGGCCATCCCCACTTCCAATTACCAGCCTCAATTCAAACTGTAAGTGCCCAGGGTATTGCAATCCTCCTAGGAAAGGAAAAACCTTGTTCTGACTTCATCAGGGCCTAAAGTGTCCCAGTGGAGGAAGACATTCTCCAAGAGAGCCTAGCGTGTTGTCACCAGGAATAAGTTGCAGCAATTGATGAATTTTCAGTGTACAAATTGGCTATAGCCCAGGGCTTGATTTATTGTTTTGTTGATGTCTAGACTTTAAGAAGGGTTGATAACATGGATTAAACTTAAAAGTGTGTGAGAACCCCATTTTTGAACATTTACCACACATCCCTAATTGGCATCCTATCCTTCTCAGGTCACCTTCTCATTCAGGTATCAAGAAGTACTCCTTCCTCTCCCCTCCTCTCTCTCTCTCTCTCTCTCTCTCTCTCTCTCTCTCTCTCTCTCTCTCACATACACACACACACACCCCATGGTGACAATTTGGCGTTCTCTAAATTAGCACAGTCTGAGCAGAGCCCTGCTTGCCACATGCTGGTTGAAGTTTATTTATGTATTTTCCCACTACTAGAATATAAACTCCTTGAGGGCAGGTCTATGTAATATCTATCTTTCTTTCCTCTGAACCTAGCACATTGCCTTAAACATAATAGATGCCTGTTGTTCTTTCTCCATTATTCTTGAAGAGGACCATGACTTCCAGAAGGTGATGTTATAACTTGCAAGTGGATTGGATTTAAGTGAGTGAGGACTGTGCAAAGTCACCATTCTCACTCTCCTTTCAGGAGCCATCTGGGTCCAGGGGCAAAACATAGATCAGGAAAACTGGAGATGACCCCTCGGTTTTTTCAAGCTAAGGTCTTTCCTATGTCTCAGTTTGTCTGAGGCAACTTCCATTCAGGAATCAAGGCTAGAAAAGAATGAGGCAAAGAATGGCCTCTTTTACCTTGCAAAAAAAAAGAAAATCCATCTGGGAGGAAAGACCTTTAGGGTTTCTGGCCAAAACAGAAACCACTGCTATTTACACTCACTCCAAACCATCAGGGCCCAAACAATGACCAAGTGAGGCTTGGGCTGGGACCTATTGTTGTCCAATCAAGGACAGTATTTAAATGGATTTAATTCCCTTCTGAGTTAGCTGTCCCCTTTGATTGCTTCTGAGCCAATCCTTCCTTCCTTCCTGCTTTGGCAGACTGAGATTGGGTTTGTCTTGTGGTTAGCCTGAGCCTTGAGTCACTTCTGCTGAGCTAAGTCCTACCATCTCTGTCTGGATGAGATTGAGCCAGACCTCAAAGTTCCAGTCTCTTACAAAAAAGGGATAGACACCTGTAAGGAAATAGCTTTGTAACTATGTTTTAAATTGTACCGCATTAAAAATGTATTTTAAAATATTCAGCAGGAAAAAAAATAGGTCTTTTAAGAAGTCTTTGATAAGAAGCTACTTTGACATTGTCTAGAAAAATGGGTAGTCATGAAATAATAACTAGACTTTATATAGTGCTGTACATTACTTTATTTGAGCCTCACAATAAGCCTATGAATGAATGCTCTCATCATTCCCATTTTACAGATAAGGAAATTCAGGCTAAAGTAGTGACTTGTTCAGGGTCACAAATATAGTAAGATTCTGAAGCAAGACTTGAGCTCAGGTCTTCTTGACCCCAAGCATAGGACTCCCTCCATCACCTTGATAACCTAAATAGTTTAGTATAATGAAGGAGCAAAAAAACATATAAAAGAAAGAATATATATATAAAACTTGACTGGAGACAAGTTATTTTGAGGCCTTAGATAAGAAATGGAAGAGACCTGACATATTCTTTTATTGTGGACCACCTCTCCAAACACCACTGGACTAGCAAATAAGTCCATCATCCAGATGATGGATTTACTACTTCTCCCCTTACCATCCTAGGGGTAATCCTGGAAGTGTTGGGGGAGGAGGTTACTCATACTATTGCTTACAAGAATCCTCCACTACATTGCTCATTAATTATCCAATTGACAACTAGATAATATTAATTAGTTTTTCATTATGGTTATTTACTAAGATTGGATAGTACATAAACATCCCCCCAAAAAGTCTGGGATTCATTTTTCCCATGGTGTACTTGTTGGGGAAGAAGGAAAATGAGCCCAGGAGTGTCCCCAGCCATGGGGGTGGGGTTTCAAAGGAGCCCTGAGGAAGTGGGACATTTTCTAAAAAATTATTTTACCAAAAAAAATTTATTTTACAAGAATATCCATACTTTATATATTGACACAATAGATACTTCCCCAAACCCTCTCCCAATCCATTATGATACATATTCCCAAAAACATTTAAGCAAAACTACTTAATAACACGATTGTGACTAAAAGCAGGGCAGCCAGGTAGTGCAGTGGATAGAACACTGAGTCTGAAGTCAAGAAGACTCACTTCCTAAGTGCAAATCTGGCCTCAGATACTTACTACCTGTATGATCCTGAACAATTCACTTAACGCTGTTTGCCTCAGTTTCCTCATCTGTAAAGTGAGCTGGAGAAGAAAATGACAAACCACTCCAGTATCTATGCCAAGAAAACCCCAACTGGGGTCACAGAGAGTCAGACATGACTAAAAAATGACTGAGCAACAAGACCAACAACACACTGACCTATGTTTTTCTTCATTTTTCCTATTCTGGTCTGAGAAAGGTCAGAAAAAGGAAAGAGAAATAGAAAAAAGAAAGTATTTAATGTAGAATGGGGCTGAATCTGAGCCCTGGCCGCTTCCAGGGGCCATCTGTTAAGGGTCTTTTGCTAAAAGACAGATGCAACCAGCAGTTTTTACTTTATCGCCATGATTCCCAGTCAAGAGGTCCGGAGGAGATGTAGAAGATGACCAGTGACTGAGCCCAGAATTGCTGCTCTCCTCAGGGGCCTATCTAAGGGATGAAGGAGAAAAGCTCCAGCTCATTTTTATCATGTTTAGCATAGAACTTGGGCAAGGGGCAGAGGGTGTGGCCTACTGGAAGCAGCCATCACTCCATTGTAAAAGTTTAAGGTCATATCTAAATAAAATTATTTAGTGAAAGAGAAGCAGCAGCTGGCAGAGAGCTGCTAATAAAAAACTCACAATTATCTAGTGCTCTAAGATTTACAAAGAGCTTTCCTCATAATAACTCTATGTGGCAGTTAGTATAAGAATCATGACCCCCAAGGTCCTTTCTAGTCCTATTCTAAATGGGGCTCACTTTACAGATATGGAAATTGAGAGCCAGAGAGATTGAATGTTTTGTCCATGGTCATGAGAAAGTGATAGAACCAGGTTTTGATTCTAAATCCAATGTTCTATGCCAAGGTTTTAAAATCTCAAGTTCGTTGACCTCCTAAAGGTCTATGGGTAGATTTCTGTAAACTTGGATGGGAGGAAAATCACATCTTTATTTTCACTGCTGTTATCGTTATCATTATCGTGCAGTCATTTCAATCATGTCTGACTCCGTGGCCCCATTTGAGGTTTTCTTGGCAGAAACACTGGCATGGTTTTCCATTTTCTTCTCTAGCTTATTTTACAGATGAGGAAGCTGAGGCAAACAGGGTTAAGTGACTTGTCCAGGGTCACATAGCTAGTAAGTATCTGAGACCAATTTTAAACTCAGATCTTCCTGAATTCAAATCCAGCATTCTTTCCACTGTACCACTTAGCTGCTATTTATTTTCACTACCTTCTAACTAAAATTTAGCATTTCCCTTAATTATGAATGTAATTCATAAACAAACCAACTAATATTATTCTGAGAAGGGATCCATAAGCTTCTCTAGGCTGCCAGAGGAATGTAAAAAGCAAAAAAAAAATTTTTTTAACCCTGCTTCTGTATGCAACAATAGCCAAGGTGCTCAAATGCAGGAAGAAGGACCATCATAGACAAACACTGACAGAAATGTTACCTGGGGCAGGCTGCTGGAGAGAGAAAAGCAAGATTGACAAAAGGAAGGAAAGGCACAAGGTAAGAAAAACCCTACAAAATGAAACAGAATGGAAGAAGAGGATGGTTATTCCAAGATGATAAACCCAATATGTTGGTATGAAATTAACCAAACCCTTTGTCAAAGATTAAAAACAATGCCTGCTCTTATCCGTGGAGAACCAATAAGTCTCTATTTTAAAAGGATTACTTAATACTTAGTCTAATAAGGATGATCAATTTAAACTAGACACTATGATGAGGTCGTTCCTCACCTTCTCTATGCTAAAATTTGGTGCGTTGGATAGAGTACCAGGCTCAGAGTCAGGAAGACCGGGGTTCAAATCTGATCTCAGAAATTTCTAGCTGTGTGACCATGAACCAGTCATGGTCTTAACCTCTGTTTGCCTCAGTTTCCTCAACTGTAAAAAGTGGATAATAATATCACCTACCTATAAAGGTTGTTGTAAGGGTCAAATGAGATAATAATTGTAAAGCTCTTCATATAGTGTCTTGCACATTGTAAACACTATGTAAATGTTATCTATTATTACTATTATTAGTTGTGTCCCTAACCCATCTGAGTGTGTCCTGGACTATAGTAGTCCATAATGAAGAATGGAACCTTCAGGATGGTGTAATTCAGAAGAGTCCTGGACGTGGGAGTAGGGAACTAAGTTCAAATCCTGTCTCCGCTACCTGCTTTGGACAAGTCATTTTATCTCTCTAATCCTCAGTTTTCTCACTTATAAAGTGAGAAAGTTTCATGTGGTAAAATCTAAGATCTCTGCTAAATCTGAATCTTATGCCACTATAACTATGGAATCTGAGAGTTGGATTGGATTTCAGAGACCATCTAGTTTAATTCATATCTGAAACAAGAAACCCCTCTACAACAGCCCATAGGAGCTATTATGCTGACTCCGCTAACATCGCCAGTATCAGGAAAAATCTCTCCTTCCTGAAGTCACCCATTGCATTTAAAGACAACTCTAATTGTGAGGAAGTCATTGTTTAGATAAAAGCCAAATCTTTCTTCCCCTCACTTCCACCTATTCCTCTTAGCTCTCCTTAGTCTTCCTCACGAAAGTCCTTCTTTTGAAGATAGCTCTCATATCCCCAAGATTTTTCTTCTAGATAAACATCCTCCTTTTCGACTGCTTCCCCCTCCACTCCCCAACCTCCAACAGGATTAAACATCCCGAAAGAACTAATGATGTACAAGAACAATTGAAGTTCCTAAGAAACTTATCTTTCTAGCTAAATTGAAAAACCTGTTCATATCACTGACCTAAAACAATAACACCTCTCATTTTACAAAACTGCAAATTTTGTTTTCCTCTGTTAGAATTCACTGCCTAAAAAATAAAAAATAAAATAAAATAAAAAACAAAAAACAAACAAACAGAAAAAGAATTCACTGCCTTTAATTTGGTTGTTTCATTTATCCCTGAATGTGTCTGGGTAGGTTTGCTCAAGGTTACTGGAAGTATAAGCAAATGAGAAGAAAAGGGAGATCCATGAGACATGAGGATTAAAACCTAGAAATGCCACATTTGTTATCTTTGATATGCTATAGCTTCCAGGCACACAGCTGCACAGACTCAGCCGAGTATAAGGACATGGTACATTGCTGCCCAAAAGAACATCATCTTGGTCTGAAGTCTTAAGTGAGACAGTCACTGGTGGCTTATGCTTTTCCTTCCATGGTGTCTCCCTGAGAACCTCCTCCTCCTTCACTTTAGTGTCAGACCTGAATCTCTCAGTTACCTCCCTGCCTAACTTTCTGGATTTTCTGCAAGTTATGAGTTTGGACCATGCCCTTGTCTCCTAATCATGTTGCTCTTTTCTCCCATCTTGTTAATTGGCACCCCTCTAGGAGACAGAATGAGACAGCTGCCTCCAATGTGGGCTGCTAAAAGTATCACAGGAGACTCAGCAGGGCCACAGAATTAGAGCCACCACAGGGGCAAAAAGGCGAGGGAGATATCTTTGTCAAATACAGGAAGGTACCATAAGACTGGAGACAAGCAAATATCGTACTAAATTTTAAAAGAGTGGAGACGCAAATCCAACAAACTATAGAATGGCAAATTTGATGCCAGTCTCCAGCAGAAATCTAGAATGGATAGCTCCAAGTGGTTTTAAAAAAAAGCTGATGAATCCTAAGAGCCTGCACCGACTCAGTGAGAACAAGTCACTTCAGCCTACCCCATTTCATTCTTGATAGAACTATTAGACTGGTAGACACAAAGACTAGTTTGATCTACATAGTATCTCTGAATTTCAATAAGGCATAGCATCAAGGATAGGGTCTCTTGAATGAGATTCATGGCCACTCAAAATGGACTGGCTTGGTAATATATATACGAAAAACCAGGGGGAAGAAAAATGCATATTACTCAGATGACAACATGTAGATAGCTGAACAGTCTATATAATTATTTAATTAGTATATATACATACGTGTGTATGTGTGTATCTCTTAGACAGATAATATCAATGAACAATGAGATGTGTCTACAATGGAACAGGAATATGCAGGTGGTGTTGGATTGTGATTGGGAAATTTTGCAGTATTTTTAGTGACCCAAGCTGTTCCCTGACACCAAAGGGCCATGTTTTTAATAATAATATTGCTTCAGTCTTACCATAGAGCTGTGAATCAAAGAAGACTGATCTCTAAAGAAGTAATATTTTCAGTGACCTAAAGGTAAAAGAAGAAACACATGGTAGATGTACATAAATTGCAAATTTTATTAATGCCCAGGCCAGCCATGTCTTGATTTTTCTCCAGGCTCTACTCTCGATTATCTAGACTTTTTCTATTATGTCCCTGCATGAGGTACCTTCTTCTCCCTCCCCCCACCTTCCTTTCAGTTTCTTTTTATGCATTGTCTTCTTCCATTAAGATGAAAACTCCTTGACGTTCATGACTTCCTTTCTTCCTACTTGTATATGTATTCTCTGATCTTATCACAGTACCTGGCACATAGTAAGCACTTAATAAATAAATGCTTATTGATTTGACCTGACTCTTACTTGAGAAGGGACATTAGATAGATAGATAGATAGATAGATAGATAGATAGATAGATAGATAGGTAGATAGGTAGATAGGTAGAGATAGATAGAGATATAGATATATGAGTGGAAAAAGAGGTCATGTAGTACCTAGCAGTCATGTAGCAAGAATGGGGGATGATAGACGCCAACCTGAAGTTGCAGTAAGGTCCATGAAAAATAAGAGATCGGGAAAAATCCCCTAGTAGTGTGTTGTGTAGATTTTAAGATCATAGACTTAGAGCTGGCAAGAAACCTAGAGGCCATTGAATCTGACCCCAGCATTTCAGATAAGTTGAGAAAGCTAAAGCCTGGGCAGGTTAAGGGATTTTCTCAGAGTCATATAGCTAGTCCTTATTGCATGGATTTGAACCCAGGTTTTCCTGACTCCAAGTCAAGCTTATGTACTACAACATATTTCTCCTCTGTCCACTTCATAACATTGCTCTAAGCTGCCCAAAGGTCCGCTATGGAGAATTTATGGAAAGATGGAAGAAAGAATTCCATAAGATTGGAAGGTAAAGATGAGTTGTGATTTACACTAGTAGAGGAAACACACATATCATTAAGATAATGGATCCATCAAAACTTATGTCAAAGTGAATTGTGGTGTCACAGAATCAAAGGTTTAGAAATGGAAGGGCCCTTACAGATAACCTGATCCAACTCTTTCAAAGCTCAGGCCCAGAGAGGATAATTACACAACTAGTCAGTGGTAAAGCTGGGATATGAATCTGGGCATTTTGACTCCAGTTCTGGTTCCCCTTCCACTATGCCATGCTATCCTTGTGGGCAAGATGGACTAACGTGGCCCAGTTGGATAGAGTCCATGCTATATGACACCAGAGTCTATTACAATCAAAGTACTGTAGTATCTAACCTTGCTCTACCTATGGACAAGACCAGATGCAGGATGGGGGGAAACAAAACAGAATATGGAAGATAAGAGGCAAGAATCTGCTAATAGTATCAGAAGGAAGGAAGCACAGAGAGGGTAATGCACAGAAGCACAAATCAAAGCTGTCTAGAGCCAATCAATATCCAGAGAACCATTAGGCCCACAAGCATTCAGAGCACAAGGCATCAATGTCTGAGACTGACTTGGACTAAATCAGGGTCAAAGTTTAAAATAGCAGATCCATGATACAAAGAGGATTTTGAATGACATCATGTAGGTTGCGATGTACTTGTCCTACTCATGGGGCTCAGCTGGATTCTCAGCTTGGTCTCTTGCTTCTAGAATGACTATTCCCTAAGTTCCTTCAACTAAAATCTCTTTATTTCCTTCAAATTTATTCACCTTAATTTTCCCAAATAAAATTCCTTGCCCCTCTTTGTATTCTCATGTATGACTTTCTGTCCTTGCTGATTCCAGCACCTCCTAATTTAGTATCCATTGCACATTTCAAAATTATGACATTTGAGCCCTTTCTTAGAGCATTAATGAAAGTGAGAAATAAGAACTGTGTCTAGAAATAAACCTCTGAAGTGGTCCAAAGGGAGATATGCAGAGAAGGAGCCAGGTCAAGAGGACTCTTTTTACCTTAACCTGGAATCCATGAACCTGTTTTCTTAAATGTTTTTGATAACTGTTCATTATAATCGACTTTACTTAGAATTCTATATGTTTTATTTTATGCATTTAAAAAATATTGCTCGGGGGGGCAGAGCCAAGATGGCTGCGTAGCAGCAGCAACATATCGCAGCTCTCACATAGCCACCGCAAAATACCCATAAAACAGGACTCTAAACCAATCCTAGAACTCCAAAACACACACAAAGATACTTCCCACTGAAGTCAGCT
>CM053582.1:249594950-249611950 GCA_028627135.1 Pseudochirops cupreus
TAGGCCACCTTCTCCAGCATTTCTTTTCATTACTTGCCTTGATATTCTGGACCTTTTGTTCTTCCAAATGAATTTTGTCACTATTTTTTCTAGCTCTATAAAGTAATTTTTTGGTAGATAGATTGGTATGGCACTAAACATGTAATTTAATTTAGGTAAAATTGTCATTTTTATTATATTAGGTCGACCCAGCCGTGAGCAATTGATGTTTTTCCAATTACTTAGATCTGATTTTATTTGTGTGAAAAGTGTTTTGTAGTTGTGTTCATATAGGTACTGGGTTTGTTTTGGCAGGTAGATTCCCAAATATTTTATAATGTCTACAGTAACTGTAAATGGGGTTTCTCTTTCTATCTCTTGCTGTTGGACTTCTTTGGAGATATACAGGAATGCTGAGGATTTATGTGGATTTATTTTATATCCTGCAACTTTCCTAAATGTATTGTCTCAAGAAGTTTTTTACTTGATTCTCTAGGATTCTCCAAGTATATCATCATATCATCTACAAAAAGTGATAGCTTAGTCTCTTCTTTGCCTAGTTTGATTCCTTTGATTTCATTTTCTTCTCTAATTGCTACTGCTAACATTTCTAGTACCAGCTTGAATAAGAGGGGTGACAGTGGACATCCTTATTTCACTCCTGGTCTTACTGGAAATGCTTCTAGCTTATTCCCATTACATATAATACTTGCTGATGGCTTTAAGTTGATGCTACCTATTATTCTGAGGAAAACTCCATTTATTCCTGTACTTTCTAGTGTTTTTAATAGGAATGGAAGTTGTATTTTTGTCAAAAGCTTTTTTTGCATCTATTGAGATAATCATATGGTTTCTGCTGGCTTCATTGCTGATATGATCAATGATCCTGATGGTTTTCCTAATATTGAACCATCCTTGCATTCCTGGAATGAATCCAACCTGATGAAAATGTATTATTCCTGTGATAAGCTGCTGCATTCTTTTTGCTAATATTTTATTTAAAAGTTTTGCATCTATATTCGTGAGGGAGCTTGGTCTATAATTTTCTTTCTCCCTTTTGTCTCTCCCTTGCTAAACTATTCTCAATCGCTGAACATCATGGGGGTTTGTAACTGTGATTTAGGTAGGAGTTTATATTTAATTTATCAGTAACAAGAAACACTGTTAATAAGAGTATTTTGCTCAATTATTTTCGACCACACTGAACATGTGGGGATAGTAATTGTGAGTTAGGTAGGGGGTTGTATTCTATGTTGAGAGAAAATTTCATCAATAACATGAAATGGTGTTAATAAGTGTAGTGGGTTTGTTGCCCCTGAGATAGTACTACAGCCAAAGGGTCAATATGTATTGCCTAGTCTACACATGTACCATGGTACTTCTGAACCAGGTTAAAACGTAACTAAGAAATCGTTTTTAAAATAAATAAAAATACAATAGAACATAGATAATATGGATTGCAGGGATCCTTATATACAATTTATTGGCTCACCTTCCCCATTTCTATTTGAATTTGACACTATTGTACTATAGTATTAGTAGCATGCATCAGATATCTTATAAATTAAAGGGGATTTTACGGGTTGGAATCTAATAATCCTTTATATCATTACCTCTTTATTTCTCACCAGCTGCTCTGCTTAGTTCTGATTCTATAAACATCATGCTCCCTCTGGGTACACTCTGGCACCCCCCGCCTTTTCAGTTTCCTTTTGTGTACTGTCTTCTCTCATTAGATTATAATCTCCTTGAGGGGAGTGACTGTGTTTTTTTTTCTTATTTGTTTTCCCAGAGTTTACCATTGTTTATGACACGAGGTAAGGGCTTAATAAATGTTTATTGACTGACTAACTTTATGATATTATTTCTATGGTAAAATGAATTTATGGCTCCAAGCATCTTAAAGACAAGAAGTCTTTAAACAACTAATCTATATGCTGTTCTGGGGAGGGGATTCCTGATGCTTTGATGTAGCAGTCTCATTTTCCCACCACTTCCCATATGGCCCCTCATTCTGTTATCAGAAGCCCTTGACTGCTTAGCTTCTAGGTTGGTTTGCCATCCTCCCTGGGCTAATTACAAAATTTTCTATGATAGTTTTCACTCAAGTGTGCCCCATTGATATTTAAACATTTAATTTCCCCTCCTACTCACACACAATCTAAAGCCTTGAGGTGACCCCTTTTTCCATGGAACAGTTCTCTTCCTCCATTGTCCTCGCTCAGGGTGGAGAGGTGGAGGCCTCCGAAGTAAAAAATATTGCATGTACACTTGGATATAGTCATGGCAAAGACTTGATTTGGCAAGAAAAAACACGTTGCTGCTACTTTGGGAAAGGGGTGAAAGGCTTTAGAGTGAGAAGGGACCTTAGAAGATGACCAACCCCCTCATTTTCACAAGTGAAAAGGGATATTGGTTAATGGATTTGATGCAGATCTTTGGCTGGAGAGTTGGGTGATGAAGTGGAATGACATGTTGGCTTTCACATTTGTTTTAACTCCACTTTCTCTTTTCTGATCTTGTACAAACAACTTTAGAGTATTCTCTTCACTTTCAGGTTTCGTTACTCTTTCTATTTCTTCTGCTCTTCCCTGCACCACCACCACCCACGACCTTTTTTCCTCAGTTGATAAGACATCCAACCTAGTTGGCCTCAGCATTTACATTGCCTCTGAAGTGTTTTATATTCATTATCTCATTTGAAATAAGAGGGTTTTTCTTCATCATCTCCCCAAACTCCCTTTTTAACTTTGTCTCCTCCTCCAGGTGCTCAGTGCTCCCATGCTGACATGATCCGTGACTTTCCAGGATCCTCCCCTCTCTCCCTCACAGAATCCCAGCCACCCAGCCCTTCTTAGTGATATTTTCCATTATTAACCTTTCCTCCATTTCCCCGACCCTAATCAGAACTTTTTGTGAACTATTGCCTTCGCATATTGCTATTTACCAAGAACACCAGGTAATAGTACCAGAGTTATAATAGATGCCTATTTGACACTTCAGAAACATATATATGCATTCACAAGATCCTGCTCACAAGAGGCAGCTTGATGTGGTAGAAAGTATATAGTCTTTAGAATGAATGAATGAATGAATGAATGAATGAATGAATGAAAAGGTATTTATTTAGCAATAACTATGTGCCCAACACTATGCTAAGTACTGTAGATAACAAATTCCAAAGCAAGACACTCTCATTACTCAAGGAGTTTACATTCTAGTACAGGAAGCACAACATATTTCAGAGTGGTGGTCAGGGACAAAGGTTTGCGTTTGGGAAGTCACAGGGATGTTAAGTGGAGCCCCTGAAGAGTGGATGGCCACACCTTTTATAGTAGTAATGACAGTACTTATTCTATTACAGTTCTAGGACTAGAAAGGTAGGAGGATGGGGAGGTAGAGAAGGGAGAAGAAATTTCTGCAGTGCAGATGGTAAGAAGATCCCATGGTTCAGAGGGTGCAACAGCAGTGAGGGAAATTAGCAGGAATCTGTCTGGAGTAGAATGTGAAGCATGGTTGGGACTGGCTATGTATCATGAGTCACCAGTCAGCACATTAGGAGGTGTTCCATGTTTGAAAGGGTTAAATACCCCCAGAAGATGGTCTCTGGAAGTTCCACTGTCCTGTAGGCATAGCAGCAGGCAGGGTGGGTGACAAGAATATGGTTGGGGAGGAATGTAAAGCATGACTGGAGGCAGCTACATATAATGTGTCCTCTGATGGCAAAACAAGATCTGGTTTCAAATCTGCTTCTGTCACTAGTTTTATGACTTTAGACATGCCATTTAACTCACCTGTGACTCAGTTTCCCCATCTGTAAAATGCAGAGGTTTGACTAAATGGTTTCTAAGGTCCCTCCAAGGTTTAAATTTATGTTTTGATGCTGTATGACCTTCTGGTGTCTCATTACGAGGGATCATGGTATTAGTGACAGGAATTTCCAGCAGGTGACAAGGCAAGACAGGAGATATTTAGAGGCAAACAGTCCTTTAGCTCTCTCAATTTGTACTCGAGTACCTGAGTTTGAATCTCTGCTCTGCTATGTATTAACTGTGTGACCTTGAGCAAATCATTTCCCTTGTCTAGTCCTCAGTTTCCTTTTCTATGAAATAAGGGGGTTAGACCAGGTGACCTCTAAGGTCCCTTCAGGCCCTAAAGCTACAATTCCAGGATCCTAATGAATCATACTGATTGCCTGCTTTACCTGCTCAAAGATCCAGCCTTTCTGAGTCCAACTTACAGTACAGAAACCATTCCAATTCCCTTCTCCCACTCCCAATATTAAGTCCTGTATATATAACTTGGAGACAAAGTTGTAGTGTAGGGTCTTATTTCTGTCATCTAGAAAGAAGAGGCAGCTTAGTGGTGCAGTAGATGGAGAGCTGACTTCAGAATACAGAAGATCTGTAAATCCTCTCAGAAACTCATTAGTTGCATGAACCTGAGCAAGTCACTTAACCTTTATCTGCCCAAGTTACTTCATCAGTAAAATGAGGATAATAATAGCACCCATCTCTCAGACTTGTTGTTGGGATAAAGTGAAATGCTATTTGTAAAGCACTTTGTAAATCTGAAAGCATTACATAAATACTGCTCATTATTATTAGATCATAGGGTCATAGAATAATAGTTTTAGGTTCTGGAAGGGACCTTAAGTCCCATCCAGTCCAATCCCCCTCATTTTACAGATGAAGAAACTGAGGCCAAGAGAGGGTAAATGATTTGCCCAACATCACATGGATTAAAACAAAAAAGTGGCTGAACAAGAATTTGAACCTTGGTCTTCCAATGCCAAATTCGGTTCTCTTTCCACTATATTGAACACCCTCACTCTACTACACTGCTGTACTTACCGTATCTTTACGCTGGCACCCAGATTGGAAAACTGGACAGAGAGAAAGTTCTCTGCACAATGGTCTTCATCCAGAAAACAAGGAGAGTTTTTGACTCGACATAAGTATAATGAGAATGAATAGTGTACACACAAAGGCAGATTTATGAATAGGCAGAAGTGCTTCCCAATGAATATCATTATTTATTATTACTAATTGCTGCCACCAAAATTTATTTACCCTCAATTCAGAGTTCGTCCTGTGCTAGGTACAGTCCATAATGTGGAAGACATACAACCAAAGCTCTCACAAAGCTTATATTCAAGAGGCTCCCCAGATCTGGAGGGCATGTGAATGAAAGTCTCTATTCAGACATAAGCATGAGATGCATCCATGACAGTAGAGGTATTTTCTAAGGAACAGTAAAGCCCACACAGGCCTGGGGTAATTCAGATGGCCTTCATGAACAAGGAGGTGGACTTCCTGGCTTAGGGGGGAACTGCTTAGACACTGGAGGAATGACAATCTTTGGTATTCTCACTGCTTCATAAGCAGTGAAAGATGATGGGGGAAAAAAACCATCTTTTTCTTAGTATTTGAACACAAGAAAGTATATTTTCATACATTCTAGAGGTGGAATGGACCTTAGAGATTACTTCAAAGAGAGAATGTGACACAAATAACTGAAGGTCGGAGGACCTGGGTGTGAGTCTCTTAGCTAAGCCAGTCACCAGCTATGGGACCTTGGGCACTCTTCAAGTCCCTCACAATATGACCTTGGGCTGTCTTTCTAGGATTATGGCCCATTCCTCCCCTTCATGCCCGCTCCCCTCACTCTGACCAAACTGGCCTACTTCCTATTCCCCAATACAGGCCTTGGTGTGGAGCTCATCATAAGCTGTTCTCTGTGTCGTAGAATCAGAGATTTCAAGCCAAGAAGGGCCTCAGAGGCCATCAGGTCCAATTCCCTTTATTTTACAGGTGAGAAAACTGAGGCCTATGAAAGTTAAGACCCCCAAATCACACAACAGTTAAATGTCAGCAATGGGATGTCTCAGAAAGTGTTTCTATTCACCTCTATGACTTAGAATACCTTGATTTTTTCAATATTCCACTAAAGCGTGTTTCCTATAGTTGAACCTTCCCAATTCTAATTCCCTTATCAGTGATTGTAATGTTAATGGATATAAGATCTTCCTGCCCATTAATAGACCTCATATGGAGCCCATTAAGGGAAGCTTGCTTAGGGGAGGCTTTCACACCTTTGGTTAATTTCTAATTAGGTACTGAGTCATGGAGGGTATATGTATGTATGTATACTCTGAGGTTACAATTTTGCTTTGGACCTCACTCATTGAAAGAGTGTTCCTGTGATTTGACTGGATGAGACTCTGGGCAATCATTAAGGAGCCCCCCCACGCCTTTGAAAAACCCAGATGTTGATGCTTCACTCTCTGGTAACTATGTATGTATTGCCTTGGTCAGACAGTTGGATCTGTCTGTTGATCTGTACTAATTTCTCAGACAGTTAGAAGCCCTGGCTGTTGGTCTTTATTTCTCTGCTTGTATTTTCTCTATTTTCTTTGTTTATATTTTCTCTGAAATTCAGGGTGCCGATTTTTCCCCTGAACTAATGAACGTAATTAAAAAAGATTGCTGACCCCTTGAACAGCTAGCTTTCCTAGTAAAGCAGATCTAAGAACCTGTGCTAGTAGTAATCCTGGGTATGTCAGTGTGGTTGCTGCTACAGTGATTCTAGCCTGAATTCCATGACCTTTTTTAAAGAACATTTTGATAACTGTTTCAATATTGTTTCCTTTGTAATCACTTGTATTATATTTTATGCATTTTAAAACATCCTCCTGAGAAGAGGTTCATACGCTTCACCAGACTGCCTAAGGAATCCATGACACAAAAGGAGTTAAGAATCCCTACTTCAACTGGTAGTGCTCTCCCCCTCTCTTCCTTAAGGCCACTCATATATTTATCTCTTTGCATTATGTTTAGGTGCTAGGGCCATTCTTTGTTTTGTCTTTGTGTCCCTTAAATACCTGCGAGGCAGTATGATATGGTGGTTAGAGAGAAGCCAGCCTCAAAGCCATCAGAAGTATAATTCAAAGACTTGGTTGGAGTCATGCTTCAGACACATGCTGACCCTGGAGCCATGGGTAAATCGTTTAACATCCAGGTGCTCTTTCAGTGCTGTCAAATGCAAATAAATACAGATCCCTATCAGCTGTATGTTGATGTAGGAGACCACGAATTAATATTATTTGTATGGTAGTGTATTTTTATTTATTTTATTGGTTTTTTTAATTTTGTTTGTAATTTCCCAATTCCATTTTAATTGATTTCACTGTATTCAGGAGTTTTGCTGACCACATGGAGCTTGACATCTATATTCTAGACAACTCTATAAGATAATAAAATGAAGAAAAGGTACCCATTAGCATAAAGAATTGGGAGTAGGGGGAGAATTATACCAATGTAATCACAGATCTAATCCCTATCACTATCCCAAACAGGTTTGCACATAGTAGGAACTCACTAAATGCTTCTTAGATTGGATTAGAATGGATTAGACTGGGCAAACCTCAATTTCCTTATCTCAAAAGGGTTTCATAACAATCAAAGAAGAAAATGTATGTGAAAGCCTTTGGAAAACTTAGCAAAAAGTGTTATAATTATGTAAAGGACTTGTAAATTACACTCAGTGAGAAAATAAACATGTACAAAAAAATTATTCAGCAGGAGAGATTTAGAATGGAAAGAGACCTTACAGGGCATCTAGTTACAGATAAGAAAACTGAAGTTCTACAAATTTGTAACCTGCCATTGGTCACAGTTAGCAGTTTTAGAGATAAGAAAACTGAAGCCCATAGAGTTTAAGTGGCTCCCTCAAGGTCATGCAGGAAGTAGACTTCAGAGCTGGAATTTGTACTGAGGTTATCTGACTTCAAATCCAGCATATTTTATACCTTCTCCTTTTCAGCACCATAAGAAAAGAAAATTCCAAAACTTAGCACAGTGCCTGGCAAAAAAGAGGCCCCTAACAAGTATTTACTGATGAACTGATTCCATAGATAGAATAAAAATGCTATGTTACAGAATAAATTTGGAAGATCCTTGCTTATTTACACTGTGAGTAAGCAACTTTTCAGATGTGGAAAGCCAAGTGTCCATTTTATTCACTGTATTTGTAGATAGGTTGAGAATGTAGTATGATCAGAAGGTCTCCACTCTTAGGCTTTACTGGGAGGTTAAAAGGTCCTACTCTAGATAGTAACTCTAATTGTTTCCCCCAAATTTCCCCCAAACTAACCCAGAGAGCCTCCCCAGAGTCTAATTTTAATGCACATTAGGGAGAAAGGAGAATAACAACAGGCTATTTGGGGAGTTACACCTTAAATGCTTGTTATTGTGATTGTTTAGTCATTTTCAGTCACGTCCAACTCTTACGACCCCTTTTGGATTTTGTTGGTAAAGATACTGGAGCGGTTTACCATTACCTTCGCCAATTCATTTTACAGATGAGGAAACTGAGGCAGACAGGGCTAAATGACTTGCCTAGGGTCACACATTTGAACTCAGGTCTTCCTTATTCCAAGCCCGGTGTTTTATACACTGCACACCCAGCTGCCCCTTAAACATTATTAACACATTTGAAGGAATTACTCCATAGTCACTGAAGTTTTCACCTGACAGAGAGGATAGGGGTTCTAATAGGTTAAGTAGGAAAATGCCAAAGACAACCTTTACAATTTTGCCAAGCACTGGCCCTGGCCAAGTCTCTCAAATTCATGTCCTCAGTTACTATAATCACATATTTAGATCTGAAAGGAACATTAAAGGTCCAACTTTCTCAGTTGACACATGAGGGAAATGAAGTGATTTGCCTGAGGTCACACAGGTAGAAAGTAAGAGGCAAATCTGGGATCTGAACAGTGCTCTTCTGGGTTCCCATCTGTTGCTCTTTCTAAGGTGTCTCACCTCTTGTATCCAATGTGCAGCATAGTGTAGAGAATGCTGGGCTTGAAGAACTGGATTGAAGTCTTGTCCGTACCTGCTCACTGTATGACCAATGGCAGGTTACAGATTCCCAGACTTTCCATTTTCTTATCTATAAAATGAGGGCGATAGTGCCTACCTCACAAGATTGTTGTGAGACTCAAATCAAAGTGTATGCAAAGCTCTTGGCAAACCTCAAAAACCCTAAATAAGATGTGTATTGTTATTATAGGAATGAAATAAGCTAGAGTATGACAGGATGTCCTGTTCTGAAGGAGAGGAGAAGGTAATGGATGTCAAGAGAAGAAAGGGTGTGATTTAGTCCTTAGTGCATCTCCACTAAAGCACTTGTTTTCACAAATTCTGAAGTGGTCTGTCTATTTTGTCTAGTGTAGTGGCCATTTCTGTAACTTCCCTGTGATCTCTATTCACTTTTTAGACTTACAAGAGCAGAGATTTTGATAATTCACTTCACCTGTTTGCCTCAGTTTCCTCATCTGTAAAACAGGGGTATACCTACTTCCCAGAGTTGCTGTGGGAATAAAATTTGTAAAACACTTTGCAAACCTTAAGGTACTATATAAATGCTTGATGTCCTGCTGCTGCTGCTACTGCTATTATAATTATTATTAATTATTACTTTATCTATAATTATTATCCTATCTATCTATAGGACCCCTAGGAATTTCAGGTTAAATTTGGCTTTAGGCAAATCTCTCATGTTTCTGTTAACGGTTCTTGGAGTATAATCAATCCTTGAAGTAAAAAAATAAATAAATGTTTAAAAATATTCTTCATTTTGGCATGTCAACATGCCCTCTCTGAGATTCACTCCATTTAGCAGAAACAAAAGAGGAAAACTCTCACTGCTTTTCTGAAGATTCATGAGGCTTCCATACAACATTGTTGATAAATACAGCTCCTGTTCTCTAGAAAGTGGCAGTTTTTCTTAATTTAAGAGAAACCAAGTGATGCAGAGCCTCTGCAAATTCAGAGAGTAGATATGGTCAGCATTTTGCCTTGCTAATGAGAATACATGCCAGATTTCCATTTTTTCTGTTGAAAGCCCCTTCCCACCACCCAGATTCACAAGTCAAATCAGCAAGCATTTATTAAACACACATTTATGTGCCAAGCATGGTGCTAAGTGCTGGGGATGCAAAGAAAGGCAGTAAAAAAAAAAGTCCCTTTTCTTAAGGAGCTCACCGGGGGGGAAAATAACATGAAAATAATTACATGCAGACTAAATAAATAATGATAAAATGGACATTATTAAGAAAAAGAGAAGGCACATTAAGGGGCATTGTAAAAGGCTTCTTACAGAAGATGGGATTTTATTTGGGATTTGAAAGAACCTATAGGTGCCTAGAGATAAATTTTAGGAGGAAGAAAATTCCAGGCATGGGGGACAACCATTGAAAATACAAGGAGAGGAGTGGTATGTAAAGGAGAATAAGATGCAAGAAGACAGACTGTAAAGGTAGGATGGGACCAAGTTATGAAGGCATTTAAAAGCCAAACAGAGAATTTTATATTTGATCCTAGAAATAATAGTTTGTTGATATTATCAGGTCTTCCCTTTAGGAAGCTAGATAACTGAATGGAGAATGGATTGCAGTGGGAAAAATTTGAGACAGAAACCAACAAAAAAGCTAATACAATTGTCCAGGCATGAGGGGATGAGAAGCTTCACCAAGATATTGTGAAGGCAGACTCAGTAAGATTCAGTAATGGTTCAGACTGGGAAGATGGTAATGTCCTTGACAGTAATAAGAAAGCAAGGAAGAAGGGAGGGCTTTGCAGGAAAAATAGCAATTTCAGTTTTAGACATATTGAGTTTAAGATGTCTATAGGATATCCAAGAAGGGGAGGCCAACCTAAGAAGGTGGGTGGAAGCAATGAAAAGACAGGAAAAGTCCCTGTGCCTGAAACGACTTCTCCATAATTCATTCTCTACCATTGAGCTCCTATCCATCCTTTAAAGCCCAGGTCAAATGCTACCTCTTTCAGGAAATCTTCCATGATGTCTATATCTCTACACAGAGTTGATAATGACCTTCCCTTCTTGGAGCCTCACTTAGAATTTTGCCTATAATTCTCTTAATTATGTTTTATCATGCTTATCATGCTTTCATGTTGCACTTATTATATGCACCATGTCCCACAAGACTACAACGTTCCTGACAAGAGTAACCAAAGTCTTACCAAAACTTTCTATATCACCCAGGATCAATATACACGATAGGTTAAACAATGAATTGAATTAAATTGCCAGTGAAGGATCAATCTGACTGAGTAGTTGAAGGAAAGTAAACAATATCAAATCTTACTTCTATGAATCTCCATTGAGGGAGCTAGGTTGCATGGTGCTAGACTTGGAATTAGAAAGACCTGAATTAAAATCTTATTTCAGACCCTTATTAACTGTGGTACCCTGGACAAGTCACTTAACCTCTGTCAGTTTCCTCCTCTGTAAAATGTGAATACAGCACCTATCATAGGTTTATTGTGAGGATCAGATGAGATGGCATATATAAAGCAATTTGTAAACTTTAAGGCACTATGTAAATGCTAGCAATTATTATCACTACACTGGTAGTGGATTTACTCCCTCCAACAATACGAACTGCAACTAACCCATTCCTTTTCATCCAATTTGACACTGTCCATGTACTCCCACGTATCATCCACAGGGAGCCCACTCAGCATGGATGAGCGCTGGCTTCCTCCAGCTCTCGGAATATTCCGCAATGACCAATATAAACAACAGGCTACCTGTCCACACACTGTTCCTCTTCTCACTGTTAGAGCTCACCACTTCCTTTTCTGGTTAGACACCTCCTTGCTTCCATTCTGCTGCCCAAACACAGTTCTCCATTGATGATAAACTATAGCCTTCTTACAGCTACTCTGAGTTAATGCAGACATTGTTCTTTGGTAGTCAAGTCAAGTCAACAAGCATTTATTAAGCACTTACCTTGTGCTAAATTTGGGGGATACAAAGAAAGGTAAAAACCAGCCTCTGTTTTCGAGGGGTTCATAGTCTAATGCAGGAGATGACATGCAAGTGACCATGTACAAATAACAGATATGCAAGATAAATTGAAAATAATCTGAAAGGAGAGGCACTTAGATTAAGAACAGAGAAAGGCTTCTTACAGAAGTTAAAACTTTAGCTGAAGGGCAGCTAGGTGGTACAGTGAATAGAGCACTGGCCCTGGAGTCAGGAGGACTTGAGTTCAAATCCAGCCTCAGACACTTGACACATTTAGTAGCTGTGTGACCTTGGGCAAGTCATTTAACCCCAATTGCCCCGCCCTCCCCCCTCCAAAAAAAAAAGGCAAAAAAAAAAATGACTTTACCTGGGACTAGGAAGAAGCCACGGAAAACTGAGCTTGGTTTTTCCTGTGTACATAAATCATTTGTCCATTCTGAGAATTCTTCTAAGCTTGTGGAGATCCCCTGGATACAATTTCTCCAGATGACATAGCAAAGACTACACAAGGAGAAGTCACAGCCCAGCCAACCTTGCGATAAATTCCAAGTTCTTCCTTTTCAAGTATAGTAAGTTTCCAGCAAGTGAGATGAAAAGGGCCACAGCAATGGTACCAAAGGAGTTAGGAGGTCTAAAACTTGAATGTGTATACCCCTCCTGTCAGCAACACTCACTGCTAGATTTCCTGTGGCAAACCTAGTTCTCTACAAATCTGAAGTATTCTCTTTCTTGGGGTTTTCCTTTGGGAAGCAAATTCATTAACTTGGGACCAGAATATATGTTGGACTGTTGAAAAACATCTACTCCCTCATCATCATCCTCTGTACTTAAGAGTAACATGTTGGAGAAGATAGAGGAGTTCCTCCAGGAGTTAGCCAGCACCCCTTGTTCATCATTAACTTGCCTACATACAGAACATGGCCTCTGAGGCTGTAAAACATTGAATGAACACCATCATCATCATAGCTAGCATTTATATAGTACCTGCTGTGTGCCAGGAGCTGTGCTAAGCACTTTACAAGTGTGACCCTCACAGCAACCCTGGGAGACAGGTATTATTATTACACATACCCATGTCATAGCTGAGGAAATTGAGACAGACAGAAGTGACTTGCCCAGAGTCACACTGCTAGTAAGTGTCTGAAGAAAATTTGAACCTGACTCAAGGGCCCCAGACATCTATCTACTGTTCCACCTATCTGCCCCACAGTTATAGAATAGGTCTGGCACCCAATTACCACTGCTATCACTATGGTGCAGCACTGCTAACTACCAGCGTCAGCCCCTTGTAGCTGACCCTGGCCTCGTCATCGCATTTGCTCTGCTGCCTCCACCTAAAAATTAAGTAACAACTCTGGATTTCGTGAAGTTTATATTTTAGTAAGTAAATTTAACTTTTGAGATGAGAGGAGCATCCCTAATATCTGGCACAATACCTTTCAAATAATACATGCTCAATAAATCCTGATTGGATTAGACAAAATAAAGAGTAGAGATCAGGAAGAAAGAGCAAAATAAAGTAATGGGGCCTTGGTAAGGTCCAAAAATCAGAGCTATCTGGGAGGAAGGAGTCTAAAATAGATTATCCTGGCTAAGTTATCTGATCATGTTACATATGTTAGACTTGGAGTTGGGAGACCCTAAGTGGCAACTGGTAACAATGAGTAAGAGTGATAGACTTTTGGTCAAGATGAACTGAATTCATAATTCTGCCTCAGGTCCCTACTGGCTGTGAGAACAGAGGCAAGTCACTTAATCTACACCAGACTCTGTTTCCTCATTCTTGAAATGGGAATAATTTCTCATATTCATGAATAATAATTCATGAGGATCAAATGCTATAATTGTAAAGCACTCTGCAAACCTTTAATGCATTATATAAATCTTAGCTACAATTATTATTCCAATACTGCCTCTGACACTAGATGTGTGCTTTTAGGCCAGTCATGTTACCTTTCTGAGCCTCAGTCTCCTAATCTGTACAATGGAGAAAATAACAGCTAACATTTATAGAACACTTTAAGGTTTACGGAGTGCTTTACACTCATAATCTCATTTGATTCTCATGAAAACTGTATGCAAACAATGCTGTTATTATACCCTTTTTAAAACTAAGAAAACCAGTAACTGTGGGAAGGTAGAAGAACAAGGGAAGAAACTATCTGGCTCCCCCAAATTCCCCCCACAAATAATTTAAAATAATGTCTTGAAGTAAATTCTAGAGTGGCAGAAATAATGCAGAGTCTGGGTAAAGCAGCCACACAGCCTAAGACAACTTGAGAGGTCTAGGAAAGATCTGGCTTGATTAAAGGGCAGATAGCTCCAAATCTAGGGGCAGAAGCATCCTTAAGTTCTAGAGCTTTCCGCATGAACAGCAGGGGAAAGGGATTGAATAGGGATTGGATAGGGGTTGGATGGCTGATCAGGGGAAGATTGTGAGGGCCCTCCACTGGTAATGCACAGGGAGAGCAGAAACATTGACTAGATATGGTCCCAGGATGTGTCTGTAAGTGAGAAAGGGTACTGGGTACAGTCTTAGAGGAGTAGGAGTTCTGCTGGTTATAGTCACTCACTGGAGGGTGGAGTCCTCGGTTTCACTTCTAAGGCAGAGGAAGAGCTGATGCTCACAGCTGCCTGAGGGACCTCAGGAAGCAACAGCATTTGTGAAGGCAGTGGTGCTGGGGGCCCTGGTTCTAGCTCAAGGGAGGAGAGGAGTATATGAGATCACTTATATACCAAGACATGAGCCAGAGGAGCAATGACCACACCTAGCCTTGGATTATGAAATATTAGAAGAACAAGAGGTCAAAGACCTGAGCTCAGAAAACAACAGCACAAAAAATCTGAAGCCTGAGATGTTATACCCACACGCCAATAGCAGAGGCCAACCCTAACATAAAGTTAACAGCTAAGAGATAGGCCATTGAAATAAGTTTTAAAAAAAACACAAAGAAAGAAACCAATCATAGATAGCTACTAGGGTGATAGAGAAGATGAGGGTTTGGGGCAGCTAGGTGGCACAGTAAATAGAGTACCAACCCTGGAGTCAGGAGGACCTGAGTTCAAATCTGGCCTCAGACACAACACACAAAAAAACTAGCCATGTGACCTTGGGCAAGTCACTTAATCCCAATTGCTCTACCTTTCCCCCTCCAAAAGAGAAGATCAGGGCTCAAACTCAGAAGACAAAACAGCTTCTTATAAAACTTCAGAAAAAATGTAAAATGGTCACAAGTCCAAAAAGAGTTCTTGGAAGAACTTTAAAAAGACTTTTTTTTTTGAGGGGGAAAGACAGGGCAATTGGTGTTAAGTGACTTGCCCAAGGTCACACGGCTCGTAAGTATGTCAAGTATCTGAGGCTGGATTTGAACTCAGGTCCTTCTGACTCCAAGACTGGTGCTCTATTCACTGTGCCACCTAGCTGCCCCTAAAAAGACTTTAAAAAGATAAACAAAATCAAATGAATGAGAAAAGAACAGAATGTAAAATATCTCATTAGAAAAACAACTGATCTGGAAAACAAATTGAGGAAAGATAATGTAAGAATTCTCAGACTACATGAAAGTTATGATAAAAAAAAAACAAGAATCTAAACATTACACATCAAGAAATTATTAAGGAAAATTATCCTGAAATTCTGGAACTAAAGGGTAAAATAAAAACTGAAAGAGATGCTAAAATGAAAACTCCAGGAACATTATAGCTAAGTTTCAAAGCTCCTAGGTCAGAAAGAAAAGATTGTAAGCAACTAGAAAGAAACAATTGAAATATTGTGGAGCTACAGTCAGGATAACACAAGATTTAGCAATTTCTAACATTAAAAGATCAATGGGCATGGAAATAATATTCCAAAGAGCAAAGGAGCTGGGTTTGCAAACAAGAATAACTACCCAGAAAAACTAAATATAAATCTGCAAGGGAAAAATGGATATTTAATGAACTAAAGGATTTTCAAGTACTCTTAAGGAAAGGATCAAAACTGAACAGAAAATTTGACTTACATGAATCAAGAGAAATATAAGAAGGTAAACATGAAAGACTAATGATAATGGATTTAATAAAATTAAACCTTTTACTTCTTTTATGGGCAAATGATATTTGTAACTCTTAAGAATGTTATTGTTATTAAGGTAATTTGAAAGAATTATTACATAGATAGAGTGCCTTAGACTGAATTGATTATGATGGGATGGTCATAAAAAAGTAAAATTTGGTGGGAAGAGATAAAATGGAGCAAATTATTTTATACAAAAGAGACAAAAATGGAAAAACTATTACAGTGGAAGGGAGAATAGGATGAAGGGCAGGTAGTGCAGAAACCTTATTCTCATTGGAACTAGGTTAAAGAGGGAATAATATACATTTAGTAGGGTATAAAATTCTTCTAAATTTACAGAGAAGTAGGAGAGTAAGAAGATAGGATAAGGGAGAGACTCTTAGAAGGATCTGCAGAATAAGAAACAGGAGAGTAAAGGGAGATAGGATAAGGGAGGGACATTTAGAAGGGTGGGTGGATTAGGAATGAAATTCTGAGGAGAGATAAAGTAAAGAAAAAGAGGAAATGAGAGAGAAAGACAGACAGACAGAGAAGGATAAACCATAAGGAAAATCTAGTAGTTATAACTTTGAAAGTGAATTGGATGAATTTATCCATAAAACAAAAATGGATAGCAGAATGGATCAAAAAATAGACACTGACAGTATGTTGTTTACATGAAACATTTTAGAAAAAGAAATTGAACAGGCTATAAATGAGCTTCCTAAGAAAAAATCATTAAGACCAGATGAATGTACAAGTGAATTCTGCCAACCATTTAAAAATCAACTAATTCCAATATTAAATAAATTATTTGGAATAATAGGCAAAGAAAGTGTCCTACCAAATTCCTTTTATGAAACAAATATGGTGCAGATACAACAGGAATAGCAAAAACAGAGAAAGAAAATTATAGACCAATTTCACTAACAAATATTAATGCAAAAATCCTAAATAAAATACTAGCTATGAGGGGGGCGGAGCCAAGATGGCGGCATAGAAGCAGCAACATATCGCAGCTCTCACATAGCCACCCCAAAATACCCATAAAATAGGACTCTAAACCAATCCTGGAACTCCAAAACGCACACAAAGATACTTCCCACTAAAGTCAGCTCGGCTACGAGGAACCATATCAGCACTGCGAACC
>CM053582.1:249612450-249653929 GCA_028627135.1 Pseudochirops cupreus
GTGAACTGATCTAATCATTTTGCAAAGCAATCTGGAATTATGTCCAAAGAGTTATAAAACTATGTATACCCTTTAACCCAGCAGTACTATTATTGGATCTGTTTCCCAAGATTATCAGGGAAAAAGGAAAAGAAACTATATGTTCTAAAATGAAGAGTGAAAAGAGCAGAACCAAGAAAATGTTGTATACAGTTATAAAGGTATTGTTCAAAGAGTAAATGTGAATGACTAAGATATTCTGAGTTATATGAATATGCAAATCAGCTACAAAGGAAGGAAGGAAGATGCTATCCACCTTCAGAGAAAGAACTGATATATGGAACTACGTAATGTATAGTTTCACATATATTTCTTTGTCAAATGTTGGCCTTTTCTAAGGAGGGGTTGGTAGGGAGGGTGGAACTCAATATAATAAACTTAGAACTCAAATTAACAAAAAATAAAAAGAAATATTTAAAAAAAGAATAAAGAAACCAGAGCTCAGAGAGGTTAAGTAACTTACTTAGGGCTATATGCTGGGGCAGATTTAAACTCAGGTCTTTTTGGTTCCTCATCCAGCATTCTATCCATTACTCCAAGTTTCCTCTAATAACAACTGTAGTCTTTCCTTTTATTGGGAGTCCCATATGAACTGTAGATATAAAGTATGCTATTCATACTCAACATATTCATATTCAACATAATGCAAATGTCAACTCTAATTGTTGAATGATAGAGGTAGAGTGGGCAGAGATCTCAGGTGCAATCTAGGCCATCACTCACCCTGATCCTGCATTTTGCAGATAAGGAACCTGAAAGCAAGGAAAGTTAAACAATTTTCTGCAGGTCACATCGGTAATAAGGAGCAGACATAGAATATGAATACAGATGCTCTGATACCAAAGCCCTGCCTATTGTACCACAGAGTCCAGCCATCAGTGGCTCATTCAAATAACTAGCATTGAGGATCATCTTATTGTTATGTCCTTTTCTCAAAAAAACACCACTTTCCCCTTGAGCTTTTCCTCGGTAATGAATGTAGAAAAAAGCTGTAACTTCAGAAGCTTGACTAGCACAAAATAGAAACAAGAAAGCAGGATAACATTTTGTTCTTAAGTGTTCCCAGAACTGAAGAGTGTACATATGAACAAACTAAACACATTCAAAAATGCAAATAATTTATATGGGTAATAAATATTCTATGTGTAGCAGAGATTTAGCCAGAGAAAAGATATTGAGGTCTGACTGTTGATGGAGGGGAATGGAAACAAGCCCTCAGGGCTGGCCTCCAGAAGGAGAGGCTGAGGAAACAACTCTATAAGAATAGGAGTCTATAATGATGGGGTTTGGGTGATTAGTGTAATCTTGTTCAAGTACAGTAATGATGGCTTGCCTTTAATTTGTACAAAGCCCTTTCCTCTTATCAACTCAGTAAATAAGCAATTGTAACTATTATCATTTTTTTAAAATGGAGAAATTGAAATGTAGACAGATGAAAGGACCTGACCACAGTCACACAGGTCAAAAATGTCAAAGCCAGAACTCAAATCTAAGACTCTAGAAAGGGAAGGAGAGAGTGAGGTAGGAAGGGAGGGAGGAAAGGAAAGAAGAGAGAAAGAAGGAAGGAAGAGGGCAAACCATTCCAGTATCTTTGCCAAGTAAACCCCAAATGGGGTCATGAAGAGTCAGACAGAACTGAAAAACCAATGAACAGGTTTTCTTCTGCTTCTAGCAAATGGGTATAAGCCATTCCTCTTCCCAATCAACCAATTCTCTGTAGGGGAAATAGTTTCAGAATCCCAATTATGAAAGATTTGTGCAAAACACAACACCAGACCAGCATGCTTCTGTTTCTGAAGTCTTCTCTTGTTCTGTAGTTCATTCAACAATGGGCCGCACATAAGAGTTCTCTCAGAGATCAAAAACACCCTCCTGGATCTCCTTGTGCCTTGAAGGCCACACTTCTGGACTCATCGTTTTCTAATCTCACCTTCCAGTTTCTAGCAATAATCCCAGGGGTGAGATGGGAGGGGGAAAATCAAGGAAAATTTTTCAGTTTTCCAAAGAGATGGGGCTTTTTATAATTTCCCACAGGAAAATATGGGAAATTGTATTTATACATAATTATATTTAAATAAAGTTAATAAATTATACTTAGTTCAGTGATGGGTAAAGGAAGAAAAAAACAACATGAAGGGTCTTCCTACTACTCGTAGCTTTGAACCCAGGCTCTGACACCTCCTAGCTCTATGGTCCTGCACAAGTCATATATGTCTCAGTCTATTCATATATAAGAAGGGGGTTATAATTATCCACCTCACAGGGCTATTGTATAGAAAGTTTTTTGTAAACATTATGGAAATGTGAGGCATTACTATGGTACCTTTTTAAAACTGATTTAGGTTAATACATGTCAAGGACCTGTGGTTTTATCAATAAGGAAACACCTTCCACTTAGGTCATTCATTCAGTCAATCAGGAAACAAATAGAGCTCTGGGCTTAGAGTCAGAAAGACCTGAATTCAAATCCAGCCTGGACATTCAGTAGCTATATATCCTGGGCAAGTCACTTAACCTCTGTCTGCCTCAGTTCTCTCAGTTATAAAATGGGAATCATAATAGCACCTACCTCCTACGGTTGCTGTGAGAATCAAATGAGATATTTGGAAAGCACTTGGCCCAGTGCCTAGCATGTCATAGGTGCTTAATACATAGTTGTTCTCTTCCCTCTCCCTACTAAGGATCTACCATGCTCCAGGTACTTAGCTAGCCCCTGGGGATACAAAGAATGGGGAAAAAAAAACCTGCTCTCAAGGAGTTCACATACAATCTTGCTTAAGACTCAGAGATGTTAAACTAACTTGCCCTCGATCACAGGTTTACTGGGTAATAGAAGTTGGGCTCAAACCCAAGTCTTTCTGACTTGAGAATTGTATGCACACACTGTTTTTCCTATCAGAGGTAGGGAAATGGCAGCCTTGAGGCCACATGTGGCCCCTAGGTCCTCAAGTGTGGCCCATTGACTGAATCTGAACTTCACAGAACAAAAACCCTTAATAAAAAGAATTTTTTCTGTAAAACTTGGTCTCAGTCAAAAGATCACACTTGAGGATCTGGAAGACCACATGTGGCCTTGAGGCTGCAGGTTCTTCGCCCCTGTAATATGCTTATAGTCTAATATACTTGGTACAGAATATGAAACGGTTTTAATTTTTATTTCCTTTTAATAATACATAATCTCCTAGAATACAGGGACTATGTCACTTTATCTTTGTATCCTGAGCCTTACTTGGAGATATTAAACAAGTCATTTAAGAAATGTTTATTGAATTGAAAATTGAGCAAATAATATTTTCCTTTGAAACATCTTGCAAAGCACCCTTGCAAGTAGGAGCTGACATCAGCATGCTGGGTAGAGATGCTGCTGCTGTTTTGCTGGGCAGGAGCTCCAGCCAGGATGCACAGCTTTGGCCAGCTAGCTCACTATGCCCTCTAGCGTGGACCGGGGAGGAAACCGTAATTGGTGTCTGGATAAATGTCTAGATTCTGCAATTATGAGCCAGGTATTGATGGTTCTAAGGCGAGAATCACTTCACTGATCCAGCCAGGTGCCAGGCCTCCACCTTCTCCCCTCTCTGCAGTTCTACTTTTCTATCCTTCCATCTCTAACTTAGCTTGTGACTACGTTTCTCCACATTTTCCTTTGATCTCAGAACAATGGTCCCTTGCACTTCCCTCTGACAATGTATAACAATTATTCAGTTTCCCCCTGATAATGTATAACAACTACTTAGTTTCCATTGTCCCAGAGCCCAGGGACCTAGACCCAGTCAGGGCACAAAACAAGAGAACTGTGGCCCATGAATAAATTGAGTTGGACCCTGTGTGCCATAGTATCTGTGGTACATGTGTCGCATTTACTTATGTCAATTAACAAAAATTAAATATTACAATAATTTATGATATTTAACTGAAAACTGTTGCAATATCTAATTTTTATTGTCAGATAATTTCTTAATTACATACTAGAATAACTGAAATGCAGCATGTCAAGGGCATAGAAAGCTGACCTTGGAGCTCAGAAGATCTGAATTTAAGTGACATATTAGTTATGTGATTCTGGGCAAGTCACAAACCCTTAGTTGTCCCAGGCAACTTACACACTATAAATAGTTGAACATTTCTGTCTATTTACATCAGTGAAGGTAGTTTCCTCACTAGAGAACTACCTATCCTAATAAAATCACAAGTGGGAATAAGGAACTAAGAACTCTAGTTCTAGGAGCTCATCAGATCATAGAATTTTAAGGCTGGGGGGACCTTAGAGGTTACTTGTCCAGCTCTTATTCAACAAAGAATCTCTTCTACAAAATAGGGAATGTGAAACACTTCATATATCAGAATTTTGCTGGTTAATTTGGCTCAACTCATTTTTTCTCTTTTTTTACTTTGTAAGGTGTGGCTTTGAGGGTGGAGGGATACTTTGGGAAATGTAGGTTTTTTTAAGGTAGCAATAGGGGGCGACTAGGTGGTGCAGTGAATAGAGCACTGGCTATGGAGTCAGGAGAACCTCAGTTCAAATCTGACCTCAGACAACTTAACACTTACTAGCCATGTGACCTTGGGCAAGTCACTCAACCCCCATTGCCTTGCCTTCCCCACTCCAAAAAAGCAAAAAAAAAAAAAAGTAGCAATTAAAAAAAGTAGCAAGAAATCCTTTCCACAGCATCTCTGAGAATTAGCTTGCCAGTCCTTTCTTTAAAGCTTCCAATGACGGGAACTCGTTGTCTAATGAAATAACTTGTTCCATTGTTAGATACCTCTAATTGTTAAAAAGCTCTTACTCATATTTACTCAGTGAAATGCTTGTTCCCAGCTTTCCTTAAATTCATCTTAGTGGACCCACCATAACTTATGCTTACCATGTGTCATTATTGTCCTTTGAGTTATTGGTCATTCTAATTCTGGGATAATGATGTGCCATGGTACACAGACATATAGTTTTATCAGGACAATATTGTTAAAGAAATGTGTTTTTATGGGAGGAAGAATTCTGATATCATGAAAGGCACTGAAAAATTTCCTAGATATTTTTCCCAAAATTGGCAGCCCAATGTCTTACTTCTATCCAATTTTGGGATCATCTTATTGTTTATCTTTGACACCTTTCTGAGATCTGCAAAAGCTCCAGGAGGACAGGGACTTATATTACCTAAATTTTTTATCTCTGTGTGTTTAGCACAGTGTTCTTCATATAGTAGGAACTTAAGTGTTTTTTAAATTGATGAACTAATTCAGGTGGCCTATTCAGCTAGATGTCATAGAAATATGCATTTTTTCATACAAGCCAACAGCATTTTTTAAGTACCTACTGTGTACTGATCACTACGCTAAGCATTGACATTAACCCCCCAAAAAGGCAAAAAAACTGTCCTTTCCTCATGGGGTTTGCAATCTAATTAGGGGAACAACATACAAATAACTGTATAGGATGAATCAGAGAAAATCAACAGAGGAAAGGCACTGAAGTTAAGAGGGACTGAGAAAGATGTCCTATAGAAGGTAACAATTTGTATACTGCTTTAAGGTTTCCAGAATGCTTTACTCAAAAAAAAAAAAGAAAGAAAGGAAAAAAGTAGTGAAAGTGATAGTATTCAAGCTTTACAGAAATGGAAAGATTCAGAAAAGTGACTTATCCATAGTCACACCATAATTACTAGTCAAAATCATAGGATTATCTAGTCAGAACTCAAAGAGACTTTGGTCTGACTCTCCATTTTTATAGGTGAGGAATCTTAAACCAAGAGAAGCTGTGACATTGCCAAACTTAGATGTTAAATTGACTCAAATTGCAGTCTTCGGCCTCCAAATCCTGCACTCTTACTAATACAGAACACTGATTCAATAAGTAACTTTCCTTGTTTGGGCTTTGTACAGAACAATTTCCAAAGCACTGGCTTGGTTTTGCAAACTTTATAGGTTCGTAGAAATGTCAGGGTTTTGATGCTGTTGTTATTAAAGTGTCTGCCTGATTTATAATCCCCTTGATGTCAGTACTCTAGGGAATCTTGAACAAAGTTATCTCTGTAGTCTATCTGCAAAAAGGGTATTGTATGCTTTTAATAAGTATGAGAGACAGTATATTTAAGGAGAACTTTCGAGACTAGCTTTTGTTCTCCCAAGTCAAAAACTTTTAGAAAATCAATTGATGAACTTATAAGAGGTGACAGCCATACCTGGACCCTGTGAGGGTCCATAACTGCCCTTAGTAGTCATAAAGAACATTCTCCCAATTTTGTTAAAAGTATGCTGAAGAGGAATAACTAGTGTGTAAAGGACAGATTGTGACTAGAGCATGAGGATCATCTGGAATGATTTGTGTCAGAGAGAAAAAGAAACGAGTAATTCAGAGAGTGTGAGTCAATGGCACGCATTTGAATGGGGCTCCCTGGCTTTTATTTTTCCTTCCAGAATTTATTTATTTAGTTTTAGTTTTCAGCATTCATTTCTACAAGATTTTGAGTTCCAAATTTTTTTTCCATCTCTCTCCTACCCCCCACTCCAAGGTGGTATGCATACTAATTACACCTTTCCTCAGTCTACCCTCCCTTCTATGCCCCCTACCCTTTCTTCCCCCTAACTTTCTTGTAGACCAAGATGCTATAGATTTCTGTACCCCATTGCCTGTATATCTTATATCCTGGTTGCATGTTAAAACAATTTTTAACATTTGTTTTTAAACTTTAAGTTCCAGATTTTCTCCCTTCTTCCCTCCTCACTCACCCCCATTGTGAAGACAAGCAATTCAGTGTAGGTTATACATGTGTAGTTATGGAAAACATTTCCATAGTAGTCATATTGTGAAAGACTAACTATATTTCCTTCCATCCTATCCTGCCCCCATTTATTCTGTTCTCCTTTGACCTTGTCCCTTTTCAAAAGTGTTTGCTTCTGACTATACCCTCCCCCAATCTGCCCTCCCTTCTATCATTCCCCACCCCCACCTTAGCTCCCTGGCTTTTAAGGGTGTATATTGAACTGTCTGGTTGTTGTACTCTGAAAGTCTGGGAAAAGAGGGGTACTTGTACTAGGTGGAGGCTGCCATGTTCTGCAGATATTTTCAAGTCTAAGTCTGAAGGCATTGATACTTTAAGGAAGGATTCATCCTCATGGTATAATTCTAGCATTTTAAGACCTGTGATGGCCAAGACCTAATAGATATAGAAATCTGATTCTGAGCTCTCCAATAATCTCTCCATGGAGGTTGAGAGGTTGAGTCTGAATGTGAAGTTTAATGACAAGTAAGATGTATTTAGGAGCATGTGAGAGTGTCCATGCCCTCAAAAACAATAAACACAACAGGATCTTAAATTTCCTACACCCTCTCAGTCAGTTGTGTGACCATGAGGATGTGGTCTGGTGTGGAAAAGGGTCTATGAAAGCCTAAACATTTCCTTCCCATGTTTTCATCAAAGAAACCTTTGATGTGTTAAATAATCTGGTTTCTGTTCCCAACATTCGACTGAAACCATTCCCTCTAAGATTGCTAATGATCCCTTTATTGATAAATACAATTATTTTTTCTTCAATCTCCATTCAGTCTTCAATCTACACAACATTGATGTTGTTGATCATCCCCTCTATCTTGTTGCTGTTCCACTCAATTTTTCATGACATGCTTTGTCATGACTCTCTGACAGTTCCTTCTCAAGTCTTTACAGGATTGTTTCCCGTGCCCTGCCCCATGACTGGGCACATTCCAGATCTCCTCTCTCTCTCTCTCTCTCTCTCTCTCTCTCTCTCTCTCTCTCTCTCTCTCTCTCTCTCTCTCTCTTTTTCTCTCTCTCTCTTTCTCTCTCTCTCCGTGGATTCAATTCACACCTCTATGCAGATCACTCCCAAATCTATATATCTAGTACTCATCTCTCTCATCTGTATCTCCAACTGCCTGCTTAAATACAACCATCTGGATATTCCATAGCATCTCAAACTCACCATAACCAAAACAGAACACTTTATCTTTCCTTCTAAACCTACTTCTCCTCCAAACTTCCCTATATCTATCAAAGACACCACTATTCTTCTAGTCACCCAGGTTCCCAACCTAGCAGTCGTCCTCCACTCTTCTATCCTCACACTCTATATCAATTGGTTACCAAATCTTATATATTCCACCACCCTAACATCCCTTACTTCTATTCACAACGACAACCACCCTAGTTCAGACTCTTATCATCCCTCACTTGGACTATTTAAAGTAGTTTGTCCCTCCACAATCCATCTTCCATATTACCTACAAATTGATATTCTTAAAATTTGGTTATTCCTTAGCTCAAGAAGTTTCAGTGGATCCCTATTCTCTTTATGATAAAATATAAATTCTTCTCTTCATCATTTACAATAAGTCTCCAGCCTATCTTCCTAGGTTGATTACATATTACTCCCTGCTTATACTCGGCTCAGGTATCTCATAACCCTAATACCTATGAATAGTAAACGATTACTAAATAATTAATTAAAGTGACATTATGTGCTATATGAAGATTTAATATGCATATAATAAAACAGACATACAGTATCAGTAACTGGTATCTTCCATTCTAGTAGAAGCTTTGTTTATTACATATTCCAATCTTGTGACCTTCCAAACTTTAAGACACCTTGAATATCAATCTTGAGTGTCAGCAAGGTGACACAGGGAATCAAGCACCAGGCCTGGACTCAGGAAGACCTGAATTAAAATCCATTCTCAGACACTTACTAGCTGTGTGATCCTGAGCAAGTCACTTAGCCTCTGTTTGCCTCAACTTCTCCATCACAAAAACAGAAAAACCATCTAACGTTGTGAGGATGGTTTGAAATAATCATTATAAAGTGCTTAACCTGGTTCCTAGCACATAGTATCATAAATGTTGGCTGATATTATTGTTAGTCTTTGATGTAATTTTTGTTTTATTTCAGATTCAGATATGTTCCCATCTTTATTTTCTTCATTTCTTTTGCCACTTCTTCCTCCATTATATCCAATAATGAGGTGACTCAAATTGATAGTTTCCACTTTAATCATTAAAATTTCTGGACATGTTGAGTTTGAGGTGCTAATTGGAATGTCCAGATATAGTTGCCCTGAAAGACTTTTGGCAGTTTAAGTCTGGAACTTATGAGAGCTATCATGACTGCAAATATAGATTTACATGTCATCTGTATATAGGTGGTAAAAGTACTATACAGTAGGAGAGAATATATAAAGGAGAAGCAAGACAAGGCTAGATCCTTGGAGAATCTCCATACTAAATGAAAAGAAGAGAATAAGGAGCCAGAAGAAATACAAAAAAAAAAAACAAGTGGTTGCAAACAAAGGAAGAAAGCAAAGAGAGTGATATTTCTGAAATTAAAGGAGAAGAAAGCAGTCACTAAGACAGGGTAATCAATAGTGTTTGACACTGTAATGTGGTCAATGAAAATGAGGACCGAAAAAAGAAGACCATCAGACTTGGTGACTAGGAGGCTATGGGTGAAATTAGAAAAAGCAACAGAGAGTAGTAGAGGGGTGAGAAAAGAAGTCCAATTAAAAGAAGTTAAAGCCAGTGAATAGTAAATAATTGAGTGTAAACAACTTTTTCAAGAAGTTTAGAAGAAAAAGACAGAAGAAAGATGGTAACCAAATATCTAGAAGAGTCAGGGAAGAGATTGGGGTGGGAGGGAAGGTTGATTGGAAATGCCTGAACATGTTTGTAGCTGGTTGGAAAGAAGTCAATTATAAGGAAATGATTGCAGATGCATGAGAAAGGATAGATGGTGGCTACTGCAAGGACCGTGAGGTCACAACTGGGAATGGGATTGGCCTTAATGAAGAATAGAAATGCATCTTCTACTATGACCAAAGGGATAGAACAGAGAAAGGATAAAAATGCTGCGATATGAAGACTGAAAGGAGGGCAGAATTCCAGCTTTAGATACTTTCCAACTTCCTTTGCTATTGCTACGGCATTTGATTCCTCAAAGCACAACTTTGGGCCTAGAAAAGAATATGGAGATTACAGGGTTTTGCAAATAACTGCCAGAAAATGATCTGAAGTGATTTTGTGACTATTTTCATTACCTCCTGTCAAAAAGTTAAGTGCTCAGTCAGTGTCTACACCTGTTATAGTCTATGGAGATATAAGTGGACAATTACAGAATTGCAGAATCTGTTACAAGGGTCCCAAAAGGCCATCTAGTACAATCTAAATCTAAACAAGAATTCTCCCTGTAACATACATAACAAGTAATCATCCAGGCTTTGCCTGAAAATTTTTATTGAGGGGAAACCCACTGCTTCCCAAGGTAGTCCATTCAACCTTTGGGTAACTGTTAAGATTTTTTCCCCTTATTAAGCATTCCTTTTGGGCTGCCTCCCCAAATTAGTACCCATGGGTTTATAGGTCAGGTCCCCAAAGAGGACTATTCCAATAGGTTCAAAAGGCACTTAGTGGTTCCACACTTCTAAAACAATGACCACTGAGTCTCCATTGGAATGCTTGACCTTAATAGACAGTAGACAGAACTAACTCCAAACACAGGCATTTACTAAGATGACAAAGGAGGAAGAGTAGCTATAAAACATTCCCCAAGAAACATTCCCCTCTAATTCCATGAATACAAACATCAATGAAAGACTGGGCATGGACTAGGAGGACCGTAGTAGTGAGATACACATGTAGGGAAACACGTGCAACCAAAGCCCCTCACATCTCTGAGACTGTAGGGTCCCAGTATCTTTGCCCTTCCATGGAGTCTTCATACTGCTTCTCCCTAAGAGAAGCATCTCTGCTGAGCAGGGGACTCTGCTAGGCTCTCTGAGCCTATTTCTCTGCACAACTTGACTCTTAACTGCCAAGGCTAGTTTTGGTTTGGTTTTTTTTTTTTTTTGGAGGAGGAAAGGTAGGACAATTGGGGTTAAGTGACTTGCCCAAGGTCACACAGCTAATAAGTGTTAAGTGTCCGAGGCTAGATTTGAATTCAGCTCCTCCTGACTCCAGGGCTGTGCCACCTAACTGCCCCAAGGCTAGTTTTCTTTGGAATCCAAAGTCTGTCTTTTCTTTCTTCCCAGGAGCCACACTCCTTGAAACTGTTTTTTGCCTTGAATGCCACACCTTTCTGTGAATCATGTCCCATTGGAGATTATGTTTCTTTGCTCTCTGCTAGATACATCTCAGTTATGCCTCGATTTCCGAATGAGGTCTGATGCTTGACGGGCTTAGCTCTTTAAAGGCCTCTCTTGGCATGGCCAGTCTTCAATCAGTCAATGCCAAGATCATCTTCTAATTCAATCAGAGTAACCTTTCCATATTTTGTAAAAGAATTATAGGGTATGGAAACATTCACTAACATACTAATATCTTGTTGTCACACTTATCTGCCCCTTACTTTCCAGAATAGGATCAACTAGACCCAGGAGAGAGGAAAGAAATCCCCCAACAACAACTACATTTAAAGGGGAAAAAATTCATCACCACCACCACCACCATTTACATCAAGCCTAAATGTTTGTCTCTGCAATTCCATGTTATTTCTTCTAGTTCTGTACTCTTGGCCTAAGCAGAACAAGTCTAATCTCTCTTCCATATGCCAGCCCTTCAAATCTTTGGAAGACAGCTAACATGTCATACCCAAGCCTTTTCTTTTAGAGCCTAAATATGCTTGGGTATTTCAACTATAACATTATTTCAAGACCCTTCACCAATCTGCTAACCTCCCTATGGATGTTCTCTAGCTTATCAATGTCCTTCCTAAAACATAGCAGTTCAGGACTGAATATAATATCCCAAGTATTGTCTCACCACGGTAGAATACCATAAAGACTAGCATCTCGCTAGTCTTGGATATAGTGTCTCTTAGTGAAGGCTAAGATAACATTAGCTTTTTTTTTTTTTTGGTTGCCTTATCACACTCTTGACCATATTGAAATGGCCATCCATTAAAACCCTTGGATCTTTTTCAAACAAACTATCTGGTCACATCTCCTTCACTTGTGAAGTAATTTTTTTCCTTTTTTTTTTTTACAAAGCTTTATATTTATGTTTATTAAATTTTACACTATTAGATTCATCTCAGTATCAAACCTATAAAAGTTCTTTAAGATACTGACCAATATAATAGCTATTCTTCCCAACTTTATATCATCTGCTACTTGATAAATAATCCAATTAAGCTACTATCTGTCATCCACAAAAATGTTAAACAGCACAAGGTGAGGCATAAATCTTTGAGATATTCCACTAGTGACCCCTTTCCAAGCTGACTTCAAATCATTAATGATTATTCTTTGGGTCCATTCATTTAACCAATTCCTAATTATTTCTCTGTACATCTCTCCATCTCTCCACATGAATGGTATGAGAAATTTTATGAAATAAAACCCATTAAAATCATGATAAAAGGGGAGTGGGGCAGTGAATAGAGCACCAACCCTGGAGTCAGGAGGACCTGAGTTCAAGTCCAGCCTCAGACACTTAACACTTAACTAGCCATGTGACCTTGGGCAAGTCACTTAACCCCAATTGCCCTGCCCTCTCCCATCCAAAACAAAAAAAATCATGATAAAACTATACATTTCCCTGATCTACCTTCCTGTCAAAAGAAGACATGAGGTTTGTCTGGCATATGCTGTCCTCCTTGAAGCTACTCTTCACCTCTTGCAATCACCACTTTCCTTTCCAGATGTTTAGAAAACGAGCTGTTGTAGGTTAACCATCTCCACAATGTATGTTAAAGATTTTGCTGGTAATAAAAGTAAAATTTAGTGACTATTGTGCTATAGAGTCCACACTCTTCCCTCTTTTCCAAACCTGTGATGTATCTCCCATTCTTTCATGATTTAATTCCATAAATATAATGCCTACTATGTGCAAAGCATTGTGCTGAGTCTTGAGCAGAAACCAAATTCACAAAAAAAAAATGGTCCCCAACCTCAAATATGTATTTCAAAGATCAATGACAGTAGCTCAGTGACTATATCTGCCTCAGTTTCCTCAACTATAAAATGGGGATAATACCATCTACCTTTCAATGTTGTCAAGAGAATCACATAAAACACTATTTGTAAAGCTCTTAGCATAGTGTCTGGGATATAGTTGTTGTTTAATAAATTACTTGCTCTCTTTCCCCTTCCCTTACCTTCTTTCAGTACTTGGATATGTTTTTCCTCTGGACTTGGTAACTTGAACCAATTAAAGTCAATTAGATCATCTTTTACCATGTCCTTATTTATCTTGATCAGGGTGTATGGTGTGTTCAGGGAAGACTAACACCTCTCATGTGAGGGCTTGCCAAGCCCTTTTCAGGGCTGTTCATTCACCTTTAGTGACCACCTGATACACCAGCTCTCACCTGTGGCTTCAAGAAGCTGTAGTATGCACGTGACTACACCCAGTAATGCTGCCTTGGCAGACAGGCTAAACCAGGTTGAGGGTAACTGATGGACCTCAAATGCATAGGTGACTTAGGGGGATGTCTACCCCAAGCATGTGAAGATTTCCCCCAATGGAATAGGCAAATGAGAACAATTTGTTCCTGTGGCCATAAGGGCAGAAGAAGCAACTACTGAGGAGTGCTTGTGGAGTTTGATCAGACATTGTGGATGTCAAAGTCATCCACTATATCACAAGTCATCACTAGTCATCTTGACTTTTGTCCTGCTCCTAGATTTCAATAATTCTGGAAGAGAGAGTGAGGCTGATGACTTTGTGCAACTCCTTTTCATTTAAATCCAACTCATGTACAAGTCATCACCCATGATATGAAAATGATGAAAACGAAGGATGAATAACAACATTGATCTTGAACTGCAACTTCCTGTTAGTCATTATTGTTTTGTCCTCTGCAGTCCAAAGATTATTATTGCTGATAGAGAAAACAGAAGCAAAAATTGGAGTTGAAGGACTCTTAATTCTCTCCATCATCCATTAATATTCCCCCATCAATACTGAGCAACAGTCCTCTCCCTTCTTTAATCATCATCTTTCCCTCAATGCAGCTTAAAAATAGGAACTTTTTTTCATGCAATAACAATTGTCTCCAAACTCAGCTCATTCTGAATGTTGCACTCCTGAGATCATTCTTACAAGACTATGACATTCTCTTGTGTTTATTCTCTTTGACCTATCCTCAATTCCACCTTCTATCCATATCTGTTTAAATTTGTAAAATTTGTATAAAATTTGAAATTTTTAGATTTAAAACTTGAGTTCACAGTGCAGCCAAATCAGTCTCTTTAACAACTCCCCCTTCCTTCTCCTCAGAATTGTTTCTGTTTCTGTCCTTAGAATTTCGCCCATGGTAGCTTCCCTTTTTCCCCTGGGTTCAAGTCTTGCAGAAATTTAGTCCATTTGGATTCTGCTTCTTCTAAATCCATTGAAATATACTACTCTAAAATCTTTGGCAAATGTCCAATTATGCCTAGTTTCTCTCTCTTCTATCACAATTTCTAAGTGGTCACTTCTCACAAAGATTCCTATCTTTCCACCTCAGCAAACAGTTTCCAATTCTGGACAAAAATCATATCAAAGATAGAAGTTGCCCTCTATGAACTTGGAGCACTATACAAAACTAAAGAGCAAGTTCCTAGTATTAGCTACATATTTGTGAGTGATTTTGTAGACAGCATTTACTATAATCTGAAGACTTTTGCTTACCTTGATTCACTAAACGCTAAAAGGTATAATCACATTATATTCTTGCAAAGAAATCATGAAAGTTAGGCACATGAATTTTCATGAGTGTCAAAACCAGTATGAAAATGCTAATGCATGGAGATTCTATACTAGGGTCCTTGATGTACTCACAGTAGTAGATGAGCAAATTTTATGTGACTACAATAGTCTTTTTCCAGATATCGAAACACTGAATAAAATCCAAATCACTGAGTGGAGTCAGTAAGTTCCTTACAAAAGAGGATTTTGTAATCAAGTGTGGTCAGATTCTAAAGATGTAGATATTTGGGCAATAAATCCATGAAGTTCAACCACAAACAAATCAATGCAGCTAAAATGAGAAGGGGAATAATTAACTGCAGAGAAAAAATAAATCTTAATAGAAAGTTTCTCTCATAAAGGCCTAATAAGGTTGGTTTTTATAGCAAAGGTCATAAATGAGTTTGTTCCCAGCAACAACTTAAAATTCGCTTGCAGAACATGTCAGTATATGAAGAGTATAAATATGTGTTCAGTAAAAAGTTGGTAACAGTAAGACCGGCTCTCAACCACTGTTACCATTGTGGAAATACTGTCACAATCATGGCTTTCAAAGATGTTAACGCAAGGAAACAAAAATTACTCTAGCTATCAGTTCCAGCTACCTTCTATAGCATATTTCTTTTTCTTCTTAAGATAATTAGAAAATAACAAAGTTGCTCCCAAGCCCATTACCTTATTTACCTCTATGAATCTTGAGAGCGCTAGAGTTCTAAGGGGGCTCTTGTTTCTCCTCCTGTGTTCAAATCTAAGTATTTCATTTCTTCCAATTGCTCAAATATACTTACCTTTCTAGGTTCCTCTTTGACTCCTTTTTTTTAATTTTTATTTTATTTTATTTTTTTTGCATTTCAAAGTTATCTACTTAACTCCAATTCCTAAGCTTCCCTAGCTTGCCTCTAGTCCTAGAGCTGAAAGGCTCCAGTGAGCTACACCTGGAGTCCTCAGGCTTCTCTGCCTGCCTCTTTGTGTGGACCTGGGCTGGAAAAATACACCTACTGCAGTTTCTTCTTGGATTTCTTGACCATTTCTTGGTTAGTGGTTGGTGGTGGTGGTTGTTCTTTTAAAATACTTGCTGGAGTAGTTGTTAGAGAGCTGGTCTATCTTAATGCCACTCATTCTACCTTCCTGAGAAGAGCCCCTAGAGCAGGGGTAGGGAACCTGTGACCTCAAGGCCATCTGTGGCCCTTTAGGTCCTCAAATGCGACCCTTTGACCAAATCCAAACTTCACAACAAATTTCTGAGGCCACAGGTTCCTCACCCCTGCCCTAGAGCAGGAGTTCAGAATTTTTTGTCATCATGGAGCCCTTTGGTAATCTGGTGAATCCTATAGATGCCTGTTCAGAATAATTATTTTAATGGAATTGAAGGAACTGATAGCTTTCATTTAGAAGTTAGTAAAAATAAAGATACAATTTTTTTCCATCCAAGTTCACAAGTCACCTGAAATCTATCCTCAAACTTCTTGGGGGCCCCTGGGTCCCAGGTTAAGAACTCTTTTCTGACCTAGAGGACTAAAGTTAATTCAGTTTACAAACTTTCCACAAGGACCTTTAAATAAAGTCATTGTTTCTCTTGCTATAGCACTTGTATTTCACCTTGAAAGCATGATTTATTTTTGGTTGCAATATGAAAAGTCAAAAGAATCAGACATTTTTGTACATCTGAAACATGAAGTCCTTTGAAGCCAAGCCAAGTTAGAGCTTTCCATAACGTTGTTCCTTGTCATGTTTTTAGGAAATGAATGGAGAAACAGTATAAAAGATATCATCAAAGACATGCATGGTTGAAGGGGGGGAAAAAAGATGGACTAATCTTCTAGCAAAAGCAAGGAATAAGGACAGCCTACACATGTTCTCACCATGTGAAAAGAATTTAAGGAAGATCAAATAGGACGATATGACCAAGAGACCCATGGATTAAGCAAGTATAAATGGATTACCATTTGCATTTCTGCAACATCATTGATATCACAGATTCATTGCACCATTAAAGATGACTTTTAGCCTTTGTGAAGGGGTATGCTGCAGCCAGCTCAAACTGGCTCACTAGAATATATTGTTAAAATTTAAATGTGAGCATTTGCATTTCAGAAATCAGCAATCACTTGATTTATAAATCAAGAAATAAAACCAAGGGTTTGAGTTATTGTTTTACTGGTTGTTTAGACTTAAGAGAGTGATGGAAAAAAAATTTGACAAAGCAGACTAAACTTAAAAGTATGGCATATATACATTTCTTTTGGAGAGCCAGTTATTAAACATTTATCAACACAGCACTGACTTTGGGTAAGCAGAACACTGGAGAGATTAAAGTAATCTCTCTAAGATCACTTACTTCGTTATATTTAAGGTCTAATTATAAAGGTCTAGCACACAGTGCTTGAGATGAGGTTGACTTTAACTGTTTTGTGTACTATTTGGTATCCCCTAATTTCAGTTCATTTTTCTTTCTGAGAAGCTTGTGAAGACAGTTCATTTTAATGAAGCACTTTAGCATCTGTTCAGGCAATTTTGAAAATCAAATTTTCCCCACTGAGGAAATAACCTCTCAGTCACCCTGAAATGAATTTTTTTTTAATTTCCATGTTAAAAGCTCTCCTTGGCATATTGTTCTTAGTTGGGGGAAGGGGAGGAAAGGTATATGTGTGTGTGGACACTTTTAGTTTGGTTTTGTATTTGGGGAATGGAAGAGGGCAACTTCCTTTAGATTAGAACTGGTGATTCCATTTTTCCTTCCCCCTCCAAATCTACCCTTTTCTAAATGGAATCACTAGAATGTCCAGGTTAGAAGGGACCTCAGAAGTCACCTAATCCAACCTGTATCTGAACAAGAATTCTCTCTAAAATACACCCAACAAAAAGTTAGCAACTTTGTCTGAAGATCTCCAATGTGATGGTAAATATTTAACTCCCTTCTGAAAGAGCAGGACGTAGTTTTAAATTTTGTCTAAATTATTAACACTTTCTCCATCACTTTCTTGTCTAGATAATCAACAAAACAATAGATCAAGCCCTGGTTTGTATAGTTATGTCTAACTTTTCTCAACTCCATGTGGAGTTTTCATGGCAAAGACACTGGAGTGGTTTGTCATTTCCTTATCCGGTTCATTTTACAGATGAGGAAATTGAGGCGAACAGGGTTAAGTTATTTGCACAGGGTCACATAGCTAGTAAGTATCTATGGCTAGAATTGAACTCAGGTCTTCTTGACTCTAGTCCCACTGCTCTATCTGTTGTGCCACCTGGCTACCCTGATTTGTAGCTTTTGCTAATTTCTGAGGTATCTGTGTTCACACTGAAAACTTACCAATTGGCCTGTAATCCAGTATGAGCTGGCTCTAGCACATCCCTCATGGGAACCTACTGCATATCAAGGCAGCCCATTCCATTCTACATAGTTGTAATTTTGAATATTTTTTTCTTTAAATCAAGCCTAAGTCTGCTTCTCTGCAGTCTCTTCCTACCCCTCACAGATCTGTTCTCTGAAACCTGGAAGAATAAGCCTGTCTTCCACATGTTTGCCCTTTCATTTAAAGGTGTCCTTTGTGAAGACAATGATAACATCTGCCTTAAATCTTCTCTTCTTTAGGTTGAATATCTCCATTTCCTTTAACCGATGTTCGTATGACGTGTATTCAAAGTCCTTCACTGTCCTGGTTGCCTTCTAGATTATCACTCATTTTGGTAAAATGGTTAAAAAAAAAACCAGCACCAAACCCATTGCTCCAGATATGTGTAGCTTTTAATCATGTAACTATATAAGAAATAGAATGGATGGATGAAAAAGCATATATTAAACGCTTATTAAAGCACTGTGCTAAGTGCTGTGGTTACAAAGAGAAAAGTAAGATAGTCCTTGCCCTCTAAGAGCTCAGAGAGATAGCCCCAATAAAATGACTCAGATACTTTATAGCATGAGTTTGAACTAATAATTGTGGGTTAGGGACTTTTCATCCCTGGGTTTAACTCTCGAAGAGGGAAAAGTGTTTTGTTTGGTGGAACTGTATATTTCACTAGTTGTGGAAAACTGGAAATTGATTATCTTTTAATATGTGATGTAAATAACCACTCTTTGAAATGCTTTCTTGCAATAAATGTATATATATATACATATATATGTATGTTTATGTGCATATATGTACATGTTCATATGTGTGTATATACATGTATGATATGTACACACATATATTGATTGCCATAAATTATACTGAATTGTTTCATCTCCACTGCTCTTAAATTATGCCCAAAAAAAACATTTATAGCTAGTAATCCCCTGAAATACTTCTTGTTCTATGTCAATGTTTGTATTAAGTTTTCAACGTGATTTTTTTAAATGGGATTTTGCCTGTTCATCACTGACTAAGGAGATACTAATTAGCCTCAATCCATTGTTCACCTATGAACTTGCCTGATTTCTTGTCAACACAAAGGAAGCAGTGTGGTACAGTAGAAAAAACACTGAACTTGGAGTCACAGATATGAGATTAAATCCCAGTTTTGCCACTAATTTACTCTGTGACCTTAGACAAGTAATTTAACCTCTCTGGGACTCAGTTTCCTCTCACGTAAAATGAAAGGGTATAATTAAATGATCTTCCTAAAGCAGCTAATGTGACTGTGTCACTCTCCTATTCAATAAACTAGCAACTCCTGATTTCCTACAGGATCAAATATCAAATCCTTTGGTTTTTAAAGCACTTCACAACCTGCCCTCTTCCTACCTTTCCTGTCTTCTTACTCTTTGCTCCTCTCTACATATTCTGGTTAGGTAGGTGAAGGCAAGTCTGGAGTGAGGGAGAGCTGAGTTCAAATCCAATCTCAGACACTTACTAGCTCTATGACCCTGGGCAAGTCACCTAATCCTGATTGCCTCAGTTTCCTCATCTGTAAAATGAGCTGGAGAAGGAAATGGCAAACCACTCTAGTATCTTTGCCAAGAAAACCCCAAAGGGGTCACAGAGTCAGACACAACTGAAACGACTGAACAACAAAAACATATTCTGTGATCTAGCAAAACTGGCCTCCCAACTCTGCATTTTCACTGGCCCCTATACATGAAATTATTTCCCTCCTTGTCTCTGCCTCCTGGTTTCTCTGGCTACCTTCAAGACAGCTCAAATCCTAACTAATCCTTTACCAGTCCTCCTTAATCTTAATTCCTCCTCTCTTGAGATTACCTCCAATTTTCCCTGTATGAATTTATATATACAGAGTCTGCATATGCTATCTCCCCCGTTACAAAGTGAGGTCCTTAAGGTCAGAAACTGTTTTTACTTTTCTTTGTATCTTTCCCCAGTGCTTAGCACAAAGCCTGGAAGATAAAAAACGCTTTTTGACTTGTCTCTAATGGTGCTTCCAGCTCTAAATCTATGATCTTATACAATTAAGAATTTTTTTAGCACAAAGAAAAGGGAACTTTTATTCTGTCACAAGCATAGAATTATATGAATCAGATTAAGAGATGGAAGGGCTCTTGGAGGTCATCTATGTCCCTCATTTTACAAACAAGGAAATTCATTTGCAGGAGGACCCCACAGAGGTTAACTGGCTTGTGTAAGGTGACATAGGTAGTAAGCAAAAGAGAAGGTTTCAAACTCAGTAGAATGGTAACTAGGGAGGTGCCACAGAAGCTTTGTCCCAGAGTAGAAAATTTAGAGGTCACCTAAAGTACTTTCCTTGAAGAACACTTCCTTTCTACCTTGCTCAGGCAAAGGAACACTTCCTTCCTCTTCGGCAACATCTGTTTTATATCCCAGAGGATGCTTCCTTACCCCAGTAGCTATATAGTTGTCACTGGGCATACCAGTCCACATCCACCAATGTAGAAACCTCATATTGTATGAGGTAATCTTTCTATTGCTAGATTACAAACCAGACAAATCTCCCCTCTCTTAAGAAGCATCTTTGTAGTAGCATAGATGTGACGGTGGTATACCTGGTAGAACAGGGAGGATAAGAGGAGTGAGGAAAAGGAAAATGTTCTCTTTTACATTCCACCTCATCCTATTTGCCTTAGGCTCTGGAATCTATGTCTTCTGACTCAAAATCCAGCACTCTTTTTACCTTTTACTGTACCTTGCAAACCTGAAAGTGATCATGGGATTCAACTCATGAAAAGTATCTATGTACTATACAGAACAATCAATGCCATGAAGGGGAAGAGAGGGTAGAATCAATCATCTTAACATGCCTGAAAGCAAGAGAATTTGTTACTCCCTCCATGTAGATTGCATATGAAATCCCTCATGTTGTGTTAACAGGGGTTTTTATTACCCTCTATCTTTACAAGGTACTTGGTTTCTAATAAAATAGCAGTAGTGAGAAAAATAACTGCCTTGACTTCTTACTGATGAAAGATAGACTGACATACTGAATTTGTTCAGTTTAATGGTTTTCACAAGAAAAACTTGTTATTTTCTTTTTCTAAAATTATATGTATACATGCATGTGCCTATATATAAATACATAATTTTCAATCAGCAAAATCTGTCTTCTCTCCCTCTCACCCTAAACCCCCCACCATGAGAATAAAAGAAAAACCAAACCCCTTTAACATCTTTGTAGAATGAAACAAATCACATTTTTGCATTGGCCATATTTTTTAAAAATGGATGCCCTCTTCTGAACTCTGAGTCCTTCACCTCTCTATCGGGTGGTAGAAGGAATGTTTCATTAAATAGTTCTCTGGAGTTGTGGTTGGTGACTGCACTCATCTGAGTTTTAAATCCTTTCAAAGTTGCTTGTCTTTAAGATATTATTGTTACTGTTCTCTTGGTTCTGTTCACTTCACTGTGCTTCAGTTCATGTGCTTCCCAGGTCTCTCTGAAGCCATCACCATCATTTCTTATAGAACAACAATATTCCATCATACCCATATACCACAGCTTGCTCAGTCATTCCCCCAATTTATGAGTACTCCCTCAGATTTCTATTCTTTGCTACTTAAAAAGGGGCTAGAAATATTTTTATGTTGTCCTGCTGGTCTGAACTCTGCAAGTTCCTGACCTGAGTTTAGTTCTGAGCAACGGTAGAACGTTGGACTCAGTAACTATCAGCCAGCTAGGAAACTACTGGTTCAGAGCAACAGAATGGCAGGCTCCTCTTTAGTCTGGAATTCCTGCCCTAGTGATCCCTTTGCAGGCTTCAGACTGGGCTAGGAGCTGGAATTGATACTCTGTTCTGCTCCTGGGGTCTGAATCACACTGCTGCTGCCTCTGAACCAGCTCCTCTTTCAATACACATCCCAGGGCCTGTATTTGGAGTGAAGGGCAGAGTGAGAATAGAGTACAGGTCTTCTTCCCTCAGTCTCTCTCTGCTTTCGTGACCTAAAACTTGGTAGTATATGACAAAGCTTCTGGATGGTACTCGTTCTCATCAAGGTGCCCCTGATATAGGTCTAAATGTGATCTGTATGGTTCTGGGACCTCCACTTACCCTGTCACACAGTCTCTCCCTGAGTGTTGGAGTGCTTCATGCAGTCCGTCCTTGCTCAGAGCCATCCTCATTGTCCACAGACCTCTCCATCTATCTCTCTGTGCTAACCTAGTCCAGAAAATATGACTCACTGTGACTTTTTCCTTCAATTGCCCTATGAGGATTCAGGGTGATGCATTCTCCAAATCTGTTTGGAAGCGTTTGGATAGGGGAGGGCTCACTGTACAACTTCCTGACATTCTGCCATCTTGACTTTTCTTCCCCAAACATGACATTTTTTCAAAAGAAAATCCCACTGTTGTATTTAAATAGATTAAGCTGGGTGGATAAGAAGCTTAGGTTTAGAAGATAGTTATTATGGAGACTGAATCAAGCCCTTCAGTAACAATAACAATAGTTTCATGAATCCATAGGATCCATGAATTTCCTCAGTATAGATTGCCCCCTCCACCAACACAGATTTCAGCTCTAATGCTAGTTAGGTAGCCTTTGAGAGTTGCTGTAGCTGAAAAAGTCAATATTATGTGGCCTTGATCTTGAAATTGAGATAGATTTAAACAAATGTTAAAAATATATATGTGTATATGTATATATCATCATTATTATTATTATTAACTACATCCAACTGGGAATTAAGATATACAGGCACTGGGGTAGGACGATTCATCCTGCCCTACCAGAAAGTCAGAAGGACGATGGGGGAGGACATAGGAGAGAGCAGATTGGAGGAGGGGTTATACAGTGGAATGGCTGTTTTGAGGTGTTGGGTAGGGAAAAGATGGGGAGAAAATTTGAAACTCAAAATCTCGTGGAAATGAATGATGTAAAGAAGAAAATTAATTAATTAATTAATTTTAAAAAAAAGAAATTGAGATAGATTGGTCTTCAGATGAGATTATAGTCTGTCTTGGGTACCTACTTCAAGAACCTAGGGTCACCATCAGCATTTACTCTACATTTGTTACATGATGTGGTAAAATGTGGGTTGGATGGGTGATCGTGTGGCTAATTAAAGCTGGTAGAACTTAAAAAAAAAACAATAACAATGACTAACATCTACATGCAACTTTAAGGGTTACAAAGCGCTTTACAAATATTATCTCCAGTTATTCTCACAACAATCCTGGGAAACAGGTGCTATTATTATCATTATTTTGCAGATGAGGAAACTGAGACGGCCAAAGGTCAAATGACCTGACAAGGTCACATAGCTATTAAGTGTATGAGGCTAGAATTAAATGCAGGTCATGTTGACTCAAGGATCAATGATGCATCTACTATGCCACTAGTCTTCTCTTATCTGAATGTCTAGGAGTGGAAGATTCTAGCTTCTGGAAGACCCCTTTCACTGGAGTCTCTTCTGACCACTTGAGAGAGACTGTGTAGGTACAGTGGAAATAGAACTGACTTGGAGTTAGAAAAGGGGAGTTCAAATTCCACCTCCGACTCAATTGTGATTGTAGGCCAGTTACTTAATCCTGCTGGCCTCAGTTTCCTCATCTGTAACCATCTGAAACCATATAGCTGATTTCATAAGTCTCTTTTCATTCTTAATTTATGATTCTGTGGTCTTGTACTTGTGAATTGTGTTCCTGAAATAGTTTTGACTGCTTTGTGAGGTGCATTCAGGTGTTAGTGACAACCCTGTGAAGTTCTCCACTTCCCTGAGGCTTACCCAAGTCTGTATTCTCCTCTAATGTTACCAAAAAAAAAAGTATGCTTGTATTATGAAAGCAAATTAGAACTTGAGACAATTAAGTTGGAAAGTTTTTTCCCTCCAATTCAATCTAAAACCCATAAAAAGGAATTATGTCCTGAATCATCATTAGCAGGACTGTCGTTCTGACAGTTTCTGGTACACTTTGAATCAAAGACTGCCTACAAAAAATCCTTGTTCTTTGTGTGATTGTTTTAAAGTGTTGACATTTCTAAAATATCTTCAATTCTTCAGGTAAAAGGTGCTATTGTGGGTAAATTAAGAAGAAAAAGCCCAGAGGAAATTTGTCAAGTAGGAGGGAAAAGAAATGAAGGGAAAAGAAGTGAGGGTATTGACATCAGATAGTTCCTACTCTCTCAGAGAGAGGGGAAGGCAAACTCATCTGCTGTCAGGGTAGGTGATAGTGAGAAGACAAAAGAAAATTTGGAGAACAGTGGCTGTGGGGGATAAAATAAGAAATTGATAAAGGTAGAGCTAAAGTAGTCTTCTCATTGTTCCTCACACAAGACACTGCATCTTCTGTCTCATCACTTGTACATTGCTGTCCCCAATGTATGAAAGGCACTTCTTCCTTACCTCCATGTCTTTGAATTCTTTCTTTCCTTCATAACCCTGCACACATGCCTCCTGTTCCATAAAGATCATCTTGACCCCTGTACCCTAACTTGGAGTACTCTCCACAATCCAAAATATTTACCTGGCATTTTTATTATCCATATACACGTCGTCTCCCCCAACAGAACGTAAGCTCCTCAAGCAAAGGGACACATGCACTTTTGTCTTTGTATATTCATCACCTATCAGAGTGTCTGATATATAGAAGTCCCTAAGAAAGGTTTATTGATTGGTTGATTGATTAAATAGAAGGATTATCAACAATCAACTAGGGCTAACAGTTATAGACCATGAAAGTACAGTATATAGAATCAATTTAATTTCATGATGTTCTACAAGGACAATCTTTCTCTCTGGAACTTTCATCACTCTGAACCTACAGAGATTAAGTTTATGCTATCTTCCCATCAATCAATCAACATTTGTTAACTATTTACTGTGTGCCAGAAGTTGTCCCTTCAAATACTTAAAGATAGCAAAAATGTCCTTATGAAGTCTCCTTTCTCCCAGCAAAACATTCCCAGTTTCTTCAAAGATTCTTTCCATGATATGATTTTTAAGTTTTTTTACCATTCTGATTGTTTCCCTATGAATGTGCTATAGCTTGTTAATATCCCTTTTAAAATATAGCACCCTGAAATGAGAACAGGATTTTCTCTAGATATGGTCTGGCCAATAAGACATTTTATCTCTCTATTCTAGGCACCACACTTGTATTAATGGCATCTAATATCGAATTGTTTTAGTTCAGAGATCTTGTTTTAGTGTTTAAGAAGGCAAGCTGCATCTAGAAAATATAACATTGGTATCTCAGGGAGTAAGCAGGGCTAAGAGAATGTCTCTCCCCAAAAAAAAATTTCTAATTGGAGAAATAGTAAGAGAGTAAAAAATTGCAGCTGATCATCATGGTGACTTGAGGACCCAAGTCTAGTCAGCTGAGATAGAAAGCCTGAAGACTAGCCTCTAGTGTCTGAGATGATACAAAATATAAAATGAGAAACGTCAAATGGAGCAAAATCATAGAAATGGAACAATGCTTATTTCTGTAAACTATAAAATATTATATATTCCTTTTCCCAAAACTGCCTTACTCTTTCATAATAAATTAGGTTTGTCTATTGCTTATGTAGTCTATGCATCATATTTCTGGAAAAGAGAAAATGTTGACTGTGGGCTAGTTATGGTGCACAGGAGATGGTAGAAATCAGAGGTAAGGAGTGACCACAAATCCCACTTTGTTTCACAAGGAGGCATCTACTCTTGTGTTGAGGAAGATAAGGAAATATGTGAGGCCTGGGATATCTCTAGAGTAGGATGACTTGAGTGACCAGGAACTGCTAGCATGAATGAGGTCACCGAGTCACTGGGAGATGGGCAACAGTAGGGGAGAGGAAATGACCAAAAGAGAGACAAATTCAACTAATTGAACAGCATGCTGCCATGGATACAATACCTATTTGGAACCAAAGGATACCAAGTTCCTAAAGTCCCAAGTTCTGCCTGTGTGACTTTGGGTAAAGCAAAAATTAAATTAAAATTGTCTAATAATATTGTTTAAGCTCCTCTTTCTGAACATCAGAATGAGGTAGTTATCAACCAGAAATCCTTTTCTCAGAGACAGTTAGAATATGTAGGGCCAGGTGAAGTGTGGCACGATGGTAATTCTTCTCAGGGAGTTGTCTGAAAGGAATAGTCCCCAGATGGGACTATTTGTGAGAACAATTTGTTCCAACAGGTGGCTGAAGCAGGTGCTATGAAGCATTCAGAACCTGGTCAGGCACTGAAAATGCCAGTCATCCACTGCATCCTGGGTCATCATCAGTCATCTTGATTTTTGTCCAGCTACTGGACTTTGAGGATTCAGGGAGAGTGAGGCTGACAATTTTATGTAATCACAACTCACTTAAATCCAATTCATACACAAGTCAAGACATCAGCTGTGATTTCATTGGTCCTCTTTGAAAACAAAGAATGAACAATAGCTAGGAAAATTTTTTTAAAAAAATTAATTCCAGTCTCAATACAAGAACCAGAACAGGAGTGAAGAAGAATATCGACAAGTCCAGGGTGAATTATCAAGGAGCTCCAACAGCTGAGGGGACTAGCTAACCAGGGTGCTGAGAGTCATACTTAGCCAGCTGAGACCAGAGCAGAATTCCAATGGGCCTGAAATGAGTGGTTTATGTTGCTGGCCTGAGTGACCATAAGCTCTGCATTTTACATTTGAGCTATCTCTATCCTTCCTTTGGCGAAGTTAAATAGACATAGCACTGCTGTACTCCCCTAGGCTTAATGCTCATTTGACCTAAAATTCAGTTCCTCCAACTCAACCCCTTGAGGCCACATCTCTACTAGCAGCTTTTCAAGATCTACATCTAGAAATAGAAAATTACTAGGAAAGCCACAAGTTGTAGGTAGTTTCCTAGGACTTATCTACTTAAGTGAAGTGTTAAATACTCCTTGAAAGATGATGAAGGGATTTTCACACATCTTTGTGCATTCATGTACTACTAGTCTGAAGACCACCATTTCTTAACTATATTTTGGTTTTTAGTGCCTACTCATCCACCTACTCTGCTTGACACAAATCCCTTCTGCCAAAAAAATACTCCCAAGTTGGATGAAACTTAACCCTGTTTGCCTCAGTTCCTCATCTGTCAAATGATCTGGAGAAGGAAATGGAAAACCACTTCACTATCTTTGCCAAGAAAACCCCCAAAATGGAGTCACTGAGAGTCAGACATGACTGAAATGACTGAACAACAATGAGACACATATGGATGAAACATACAATTCCATGGAAGAATGTCATTTCTTGAGGAAATCATTGAAATGAGATAAGCTCACTTCATGAGGGAGTGACCTTTTAGCTATGGTAGATTGACCCTGTTACTGTCAATCAATCAATAAGCATTTATTAAGTGCCTACCATCTGCCAACCATTGAGTTAGGTGCTGAGGATACAAGAACAAAAAAAAATGAATCAGTCCCTGCCCTCAAGGAGCTTTACATTCTATCAGTGGAGACAATGTACACATCATCCACATGATTGTCCTGCACATGTTTCTAGAACTGAGCCCTCTTTGGCCAATCCTCTATTACATAGGCATAAACAAAAAGAATAAAAGGTAGATTGGTGGGGAACACTAGTAGCTGAGGGTATTGGTGCAAATTCTGCCTCCTACCTTTCCATCTGATATGGAGCTATATCTTTCCCATCTGAAATTTAACGTGACATAAAAATGGATAGACGGTCTGAGTGCTTTATTAGTATCCTTGAAATATTAAAATATGAAGGGTAAGTTCTCCAGAATATTTGGTAGATCCTAGGTGACAAACTTGGGTAGGGACATAAAATAAGAACTACATAATTGAAAAGGGACAGGATTAAAAGAGAAAAAAGAATAAATGGGGGGCAGGATAGGACAGAGGGAAATAGAGTCTTTCACAATATGACTACTACAGAAATGTTTCACAGAACTACACATGTATAACCTATATTGAATTGCTTGTCTTCTGGGAGGTGGGGGGTGGGGAGGAGAATGAAGAGGAAATAAGGGAGAGAATCTGGAACTCAAAGTTTTAAAAACAAAACTCAAAAAATTGTTTTTACATGCAACACAGAAATAAGATATACAGGCAATGGGGTACAGAAATCCATCTTGCCCTACAAGAAAGTAAAGGGGAAAGAGAGAAAGTCAGATGAAAGGATAGAAGAGAGGGCAGACTGGGGAAGGGGTAATCAGTATGCTTGCCATCTTGGTGTGTGAGGTAGGGGAGAGATGGGGAGAAAATTTGGAATTCAAAATCTTGTGGAAATGAATGTTGAAAACTAAAAATAAATAAATTCTGGAAATTTTTTTTAAAAAGATAAAACAACAAAGGAACCACACAAGGTAAAGGTTATGGATTTGTACCAAGGGAGAGAATCCCCACTCCAATGAGATTGTGGGTCCATTCAAGTATTAAAGTACATTAGGGCAGAAGGGTCAATTATAAACTTTTTATCTGCCTTAATACTTAGTAAAGTGCTTTGCATATTCACTTAAGAAATGTTTATTGAAATGAGTTGAATTTGTTATTGGAGACTTTAGCCATATTTAAGCTTTGGTCTTGATTTCTCCCTCCCCATTGGGAGTGACTTCAATAAGATACCTCATCTATAGATCACTCACACTCCTTGTCCCTTGTTCCATCTCTACAATGGACATAATATTACTCACTCTGTCTTATCCACAGGAAGTTAATAAGATTATGTTTGGGGAGTTCTATAGATGCCATGAAAGAAAAGCAATAGATGTATGAATAGAAGATAGCATGTGTAATTATTGAGACATTTTTCATAATCAAATATTCAGTTGTAGCATCATCATCTTTCTTGGGAACCTCTCCATTTCTGTTCCAGAGGAAAAACAAAACAAAACAGAACAAAAATGCCAAGTGGAAATAAAATGTTTGTTTCATGAATTTTTAAGAGCCATTTGAATGTACAACATTTGGAACTAAATGATATACATCATTTCTTTAATTTATTTGTTTGATGATTTTTAAATAGCTCATCACAAAGGCCTATTTTAACACATGGGAAGGAAATTCTGTCAGAGCTGATTTCAGGGACTTCACCTTCCACCCACCTTAAAATAGACACTATTTCATCTCTTCCTCTTTTTCTGCCATAGGGAAAAAGAAAAAAGAACCCAACACTCCATGTTAATTTCCCTTTCCCAGATGTTTAGCTGGGAAACAAAATCCTTTTAAAGCCTGAGTAGACTAACACATGAATGCAAAAGTGTTGGTAACACTAAAGGTGTGACTGACACAGACAACTCCCACTCACTGAATTTTAATTATGTAAGTTCAGTCGTCACTTCTGTCTCCCTTTGTTAAATTCATAGTCATCACAAGGTGTGTACCTGTGAGAATGTCTTCAATTAACAAACTCCCAAAAAGCAAAACTAATAAAGATGGCATTTAGGTTTTGAGCCAGAACTAAATTCAGATTGGGAAAAGGTTGGTCAGCTGTTAAGTGAAGATGTTGTTTTTACCTAATGTTAATGATTACTGCATCAACACAGCTTATTTCCAGAAGTCACAAATAATTTGAGTTTCCTATTTGGGTGGTTTTTTTTTAAGGGGTAGTTTCTGTGTAGACCCTTCCCCAATTCTTGGCACATGTATAATTAGTGTATAAGTCGGAAAAATTAGAAAAGGTGCTGGGCTTTGCTTCAGGAAACCTGGGTTTAAATCTCTCCTCTACCTATTGTTGGATATAGAATTGGGCAAGTAACAACCTGTCTAAACTTTGAATTTTCCCATCTGTAGAACGTGTGTTCTTTTGCATAAAGGGTTTTTAACCTCAGGTGCCTTTGAATTTGTTTTGAAAATATTTTGTTAACTGCATATAAGTATAATTTCCATTGTAATCCTATGTTAGTTCATGAATTGAAAAACAATATTCTATGATGAGGTTTTACCATACTGTCAAAGGTATATATGACAGGGGGGAGCTAGGTGGCACAGTGAATAGAGAACGGGCCCTGGAGTCAGGAGGACCTGAGTTCAAATCCAGCCTCAGACACTTGACACTTAACTAGCCATGTGACCTTGGGCAAGTCACTTAACCCCTACCTTCCTCCCTCCAAAAAGGAAAAAAAAAAGGTATATATGTCACACAAAAGTTAAGAACCCCTATCTTAGGTGATCTCTATGGTCTCTTCCTGAGTTAAATCCTATGTCCCTCTGTCCTAGTCAATTAATGACTTCATCTATATCAGAGGTGGGGAACCTGCAGCTTCAAGGCCACATGTGGCCCTCTAGGTGCTCAAATGTGGCCGTTTGACGGAATCCAAACTTCACAGAACAAATCCCCTTAATAAAAAGATTTCTTCTATAACTTGAACTTGATCAGAAGACCTCACCCAAGGATCCACATGTGGCCTAGAGACTGCAGGTTCCCCACCCCTGATGGATATAATGACATAGATAACCACCCCCCTTGGACTTAAAAGATTTACTATAGTTGAAAAACACATCATCCTGTGGCCATCCCAATGATGAATTTCTCCAATTTATTCTATTCTATTCTAAGGCTGGGCCAAATAACAGTCCAGTCCTAATCTGGACAATCAAAGTTTTTCCAGTCTGGTAGGACCTAACAGAACTTGTGGTCCTTTGGCAAAATTTTCTAGAGCCTAGGGTCATCTCCTTGCCACAGTAATTTTTAAAGTCTCGAAGTAAGCTATGGGATGTTCTAGTTAGTGAGCCAACGACACTAAATAAAGTATGTTCTATTAATTGTGTTTATTTTTCAAGGATGTTACCCCAGAGGACTCTCAATTCAACAAAAGCAGATGAAATGCAATCTTTTTTTAAACCACAAATTTTACTTCCTATCTAAGGGGTTGATTGAGAGGAAGCATGGTGTAGGAGATTGGAGAGATGGTCGCAGATCTAGTAAAACCTAAACTCAAGACCCATCTCTGATATGTGGCTCAGTACAAGTGCAAGTTATTTAAAGTCTCAATGTCCTTAGCAAATCACTTAGACTTTAAGTGGCAGAGAAAGTGCTTACCTGCATTAGTGGAGTAAGGTTCCTCATTGGGAGTTCCCTATATTGATAAAATCACAGGTTCAATGCATCTCCTCATCTAAGTAATAAATTCAAGAGCAGAATGGATCAGAGTGAGAGTTTTGATTCTCAGTCTAATACACTTAAAAATCTTTACAGTGTTCTCAAGATTGTCTTTAAGTGGAGAGGTTGAAACTAAAATGTTCCATCACCCTCCCTTTAATTATAATGAAGTATTAAAAATTTTCATGTGTCTGATTAATTAGCTCAGACACATACATATGGACCCTTGGGGTTTCCACTAAATGGCAATATCCATTAACAGCAAAATCAGTTTTAACTCAACAAATATGGGCTGTGGTTAAAATTGTAAATATTAAATAATTTGTTGTTTCCATGGGTTTGCTGTTACCATGAATACTTATTCAATGTCATCAAAATTTAGTCAAATTACACTGTCTTATACAGTGACTTGTCAAGGGAACCAGTGGTTCAACAGAGAAACCCTTGGTTATATGTTACTGTATGCATAATATAGATCATTTGCAAGTTGGCAAGTAAAGACAAAGCTAGAATCCAGACTTTAAAAGCAAGTTTATTTTTTTAAAGACCAAAAAAATCATTTTTCAGTTTTTTAAAAGTAGATTAAAACAATTAGCTATGAAAAAGACTTTTAATTTATCAGTTAAAACAATGAACTTCATTTAAAACTTTAATTTCAAAGAGTAGAACATTTTACCAGTTTACTAATTTGTGAACTCTTCTAACTCAATAAAAGTGGCTTGAGATTTTTTTTAATTGGTTTTGTTCTTTTTCAAGGGATTGAGTCAAGCATTTATCTGTACTTGAGCATATCCTCATCCTTCCTTGCTACCTCTTAGTGCTTTTCTTATATTCTTATAAAGTTTATAAAGTAGCAGAAATCATTTAATAATATATTTTTCTATCAATTTCTCCTTGAAGAAAAGATGAAATAAAACCAGATAATGGCTTTCTTTTCTCCCTCTTGGCCTCTCACCAAGTTTTCACACCTCTATCATTTATCTATTTCTAGCATTTCTCGTTTCCTCCTCCTTTCCTCTAGGCCTCTCAAATCCTACTCCACTTTTCAAGACCCAGTTATAAATCTTGCCTCCTTCATAATATTTTCCTTGATCACAGCAATTTTGTCCCCTTCTCAACTTCAATAGCATTTATTCGTGATTGCTATTCAACTTTTCAATTGTTGGATTAGATTCAATTGTTTAGTACATATGTAGCAAGTGCCTATGCTGCGTGCTGGAGATATGCTTTTTAAATGATGGTCCATTTCTTCCCACCACCACCACCACTCCCAGTTTACAGTCTAATAGGAAATATGACACACATAGTAATATGAGATTGTGTATATTGTCTTGTAAGATATGTATGCCTACACGTGCTACCTAATTGATACTAATGTGTGTCAAGAATAGATATCTCTGGAATCTGTACCACTCCTCCCCAAAAGAGACTGCAGTTTCCACCTTGAGGCAGAACTCGAGGGAAGGGCCAAGACTAAGCATTTGTTCCTTCCTCTTCTTTCCTCTACAATGACTACAATTATACCCATCTGCCCCCTTTAAATTTTACTGTTCTAGACATGTGAGTCTGGATGCTAGAAATACAACCTGGGTGCTAGCCCTCAGCTTACATCTACTAACCTAACTCTTTCCTACCAATTCCTTCCTACATAAATGACTATGTGAAATTGGAAACTGATTTTTAATTCTGTTTTGTTAAGACTTAATCAAGCCAGCATAGATTTAGTATTCTCCTTCACTATATGTGTCTAAATTCCTTGCTCTTCCATATTCATTCAGGTAACCTCAGGTCACTTGGGTCATGATTCTACTCTTGTTCATTGTGACTCTACCCTTCACTGTGGCTTGTATCTTTATCCTGGTGTCCTCACCTACCACCTACATTCTGGGGAAAACTTACTAAAGATCAAGCTGATTCAATCAAAGCTGTTGTAGCCACTCCAAAATTTTCCAAATCACACGTCTTGTTTATGATTAAGAGAGTTTCAAAAAGAGAGCTCAAAATGATGCAATGTCAAGCTGATGTCAGAGGTTTTTTCTTTCTAGCCAATCAGAAGAAGACACAACTATTTTGCTTGAGATTTTGCTCTGTCATCTTATTAATCACTGTAAAAGAACTTATCGTTCCTAATTTGGGGTCTTTGGTTGAGAGATCATCAACCCTAGCCTTGCTAATAAATGGTTTGTGCTTGGAATTTTGTGTCTTAGAATTTCTCTCTCAACAACTATCACAAATAATGAGTAGTGAGTAAATCCATTTATCTAAGCAAATAGAAAACAGAAACCAGAGAAGTTATACAGAATAGAATATACCAGAAAATACCCAAGAGTGATTAAGTTTTGTAGATGGGAGCAAAATAAAATCTCAGCTCAACCAAAAGAGAGGCCTTAATCTCACCCACAAGAAGGTCTCTAAGGGGCAACTAGGTGGTGCAATGAATAGAGCACCAGTCCTGGAGTCAGGAGGACCTGAGTTCAAATCCAGCCTCAGACAACTAACACTTACTAGCTGTGTGACCTTGGGCAAGTCACTTAACCCCAACTGCCCTGCCTTTCTCCCTCCAAAAAGGCAAAAAAAAAAAACAAAGAAAGTCTCTAAAATCCTGAGCAAGGAAAACTAGAAATTGGGGATATACTAAGGAACTGAATTCCCCTACATGTCTATAGCTTCTAAAGTCTTTCTGTTTCAATCACATACATCTCTCACATCAAATCTACCCCTTACACAGGTACTGAGCATCCCACCTTGCTCAGGATTTTCTTCATTATTCCAGAATTGCATCTCCTTCTGTAGATACAGTAGCATGCAAAATGCCCCAGGCTTGGGTAGAGGCCCAGTTACATTAATAACTGAAAAACAAAGCACATTACAAATAATTAGGATAGTTTATAACTTTAAAGTTCTATATAAAGTTTATAACTTGATATTGCTTAATGTTATGGTCATAATTTTAAGACTCCAATATAGAGTCACTTGGAAAGTGGTCCTAATGCCATAAAAGTATATAGGCAAAGAGAGAAGCCTATACTTTTGCACTGTTCTGATCTATGTTAATTCTTTGTCAGGAAGGTAATGTTTTTAACTTTTGACTGCATGAAATTCTTGACTAGTCGCAGTCTGAGTCATTGCCCTGATGCCTTAAATAGTTAACTTAGTTTGGAGTCCTGTTAAAGAAACTCCACCTATCCAACCTTCACTCAAGCCTGTAATTGATAAGTCACTCCAAGAACTTTTCTACCCCATCTGGGTCCGACAATGAATACCCCTCTCATATCTGGCACTAATTATCTGCTCTTAATCATTTTTCAGGTATATAATTTCACCACTCAAACCTCAACTTTGAGCATGTTTACTCCCCAACACATCTTCCTCACTCTCACAGTGGGATGAAATTCTTTAATCTGTAGGGATGAATGTGTGTGTGTGTGTGTGTGTCACGCTCTTTGTTTGCCTGCTTGCTACACTGTATAATAATAAAGTCACAGTAACAATTTCCTAAAAATTCCTGAACCCAAGTCTTTGCTTTAACCTGAGCCATGAGAACAAATAAGTCAATCATACAAATGAGAGGTCCAGACAAAGTCCTATGGGAAATTTGAGAAAAAGATCACTTTAAGCTTGGAAAACCAGGGTAGACTTCATGGAATGGCCTTGAAAGGATTTCAAAAGCCAGAAATTCTATGGAGGGTGGGGTGAGCAGAAAGCAGGGAGGATACTTTCCATGAATGCTCAGAGGTAAGAGCCAAGGCTAGCTCAAAACAGAATAGATGGAGGGAAGCATAAAAAAAGCATCTTGTCTCTCCAACGAGATTATAAATTCCTTGAGTCTTACATGTCTTTGTATCCCTCAGAGCATTTGGCATAGTGCTTTGCGTTTAGTAGGGTTGAACCAGAAGTATGATTTCACTGAAATGGGGAGCTCCCAGAAATGGGAATCCCTTCTACCAATGCATGTCAGCACCTTCTCTGAAACTTACCGTCTTAGAGAGATGCCCTGAACATTTAGAAGTTACATGTCTTGACCAGGGTCACACAACCAGTATGTGCCAGGTCTTCTTGTTTCCAAGGTCAGCTCTTTTACATTTGGTAGATGTATAATAAATATTTGCTCCCTTAATTTAACGTTCTTTATTTATTCCTTTGCCTTCTCCTGACACTAGCTATACAAGCTTTCTCTGGATAACTCCATAGAACCAAGAGTGGCCCACTTGAAGGACTGGGGTAATGGAATGGAGCAACATTAAGTCTTAACTAAAACTCTCCTTTTTGCTTTGGTTTCACATATGACTGACACCCTGCTCCCTTGTCCCGGAGATGAGACTGGTCAGGAAGTTATATGAACCCCACTAAGAATAGTGAATGGCTTGAGAGTAAACTAAAAAATGTAAGAACCCTCTCTGTATCCTAGAGACAAATAATCACGATGATGAAAGGGCAATGCGAGGGCAGTTCAGGTTCTACTCCAATTAACTGCATCACATTGGTCATGGAAATATGTACCCATGATTTTAACAAAAAAGTACTTTGGTTTTGAAATTGTCTTGGAAATGCATAGACTACAGTCATGGGGTGCTAGGAAAGAACTGTCTGATTCTTGATCCCATGAACTATAGAGGATGTAGAAGTGAAAATCATGAAACAAGGCCATGATGTAGACATGCCGTGTGGATGCATGGGCCAAAAAGAATGGTGGCCTACCTCCCTGGGGAGAAGACTGTGCTCCTCACCCCCTACTACCTCATATACCCTCCCCTATCCCATGCCCACTGTGAAGCAAAGCCTCATTTGCCTTATGCCAGTGGCTTTGGTAAACTGACCTGACAAGTTCTTTAAGATTAATCAAGCACTGTTAATGTATGTGTATAACATTGGGGAAGGAAGAAATCATAGAATTATGTAATCTTAGGAAGGGACCTTACAAGGTTATCTACTATGATTTCCCACTCCCTATAGTATTGCCTAATATAGTATCTCTGATAAATCAACTAAGAATTTTAGAATGCAGCCCATAGATATTAATCACCATAATTGTCAGTCTCTTACAGAGATTAATAACCTAAAGTGTATTTTAATACCATCATTAGTATACCTCATTATAAATACACATCAATTAAGCACCTGGCAACCAGTACTTGTAGGTAACATATAACACATGTCAGGAGAAAGTTCCCTGGGGTCTATGAGCCTACAATCTAAGAGAGATAGCACTGACCAGTACAAATGTGTAAAGGACATACAAATAATAAGCACTAAATGAAAACATTACTGGATACACATACATGGAAGATGTGATCTTTTTGCCATCGTAGCTGGATGCTGAAAGTAAATGCCAACAGTTCCTCTTTTCTCTCCTGTGCCCCTAGTGCTTTCTTGGGGCCTCTCTGAGTCTCAGGGTAATTGAATAGTCCTTGCTATTGAAAGAGAAGCCAGGAGCTGAAAAAGCCAATGGAAAAGGCCACCCAAAAAGATTCAGTAGAAGATGCTCGCAAGGTCTTCAAAGAGGTCTGCCTGTTCTTCTATGTGTATACAGTCCTGACTAATAAAAAAAAAAAGCTGGTTCTACAGTAAGGGACCAAAGGGCCTGGAATATGATATTCTGGAGATCAAGGGAGCTAGGATTAAAACCAAGAATCACCTACCCAGAAAAATTGAGTATAGTGTTCCAGGGGAAAATATGGTCATTCAATGAGGTAGAAGACTTTCAAGCATTCTTGAGGAAAAAACCAGAACTGAATAAAAAATAAGACATTCAAATACAAGAAGCATGAGAAGGTAAACGTGGAAAAGAAATCATAAGGAACTTATCAAAGTTGAACTATTTACCTGACAACATGGAAAAATGATCATTGTAACTTATGAAACTTTTCTCAGTATGAGGATAGGTGAAGGGAATATAAATGTGTATATATATATGTGTATACATACACATATGTTTATATAGGAGGGTATATATATATGTGTATGAATACATATGTGAGTGTGTGTATATAGGTGTGCATAGACAGAGGGCACAGAACCAATTGAATAGGAAGAGATGATATTTTAAAAGGTGAAATTGGGAGGTGGGAGAGGAAAAGAATGAGAGAAGACAGAATGGAGTTAATCATCTCATATAGAAGAGGCAAGGGATAACTGTTACAATGGAGGGGAAGAACAGGAAGGCAAAAGGGAATGGGTCAACCTTACTCTCATTGAATTTGGCTTAGGGAAGGAATGACATACACTCTAAATTGGGTATCTTGCCCTACAGGAGAATAGGGGGGATGATGGAGGAGAGGTCAGGTTGGGGGGGGAGAGGGTTGTTACAAGCACACACTTCTGTAAAGGGACAGAGACAAAGTAGAGAATAGAACAAGTAGAGGGCAGAATAGGAAGGAGGGAAATATAGTCAGTCTTTCACAATACGTGCATTGTGGAAATGTTCTGTGTAACTACACATATACAGCCTGTATTGAATTGCTTGTCTTTCCAGTGGGGGTGGGTGACAAAGGAAGAAGGGAAAGAATCTAGAATTTAAAGTTCTAAAATCAAATGTTAATATATATATATATATATATGTATGTATGTATATATAATTATTATTATTATTTACATGCAACTGGGAAATAAGATATACAGGCACTGGGATAGGGAGATCCATCTTGACCTACCAGAAAGTCAGAGGAGTAATGGGGGAGGATATAGGAGAGAACAGATTGGCGGAAGGGCATACAGTGGGATCACTGTTTTGGGGTGGTGGGTAGGGAAAAGATGGGGAGAAAATTTGTAACTCAAAATCTCATGGAAATGAATGATGTAAACTAAAAATAAAATTTAATTTTAAAAAAATTTTTTAAAGCTGGAAATATGTTGATTGTCCCCTGAGATAGGGTTGGATCATTCCCAAAAAACTGTTAATCTTTTATTTATTTTTACAAAATTACATTTCACAATGGCAGCAGCCATGGGAATGCAATGGTAGAAGATGGAGTAAGTAGGTGAGAGCAGGTGCCAAGTAGAGCAGCAACAGAGACAGGCAAATTGCTCATGGGCAAGCTGATTCTGGAACAAGACAAAGGGTCCCTGCATCATCAGTAATGATAATAATATGAGCCAGGAGCAGCAGACCAGCAGTGGAAGAAGGACAGCAATTCCAGGATTAAGCTGAAGAATTCCTGACTCAAGTTGGAAGTTATAGGAACCAGCCTCAGGGAGAAGAAAGTCAGAGAATCTCTATACGGAAGAGCAAACCTGGAACTTTTTCTTAACTAGTCCTGTGAGTCATGTAGATTGGAGAGGTACAAGGGAGGGCACTGACTCTTTAGTAACCCAGAATTTCATCTACATTTGTAAAATATATATCATATATCCACAGGGATGCTATGAATCTGGAGAAACTGTGTAAGTCACTGAAGAAGGTTAGATGACCCTGGGGAGAAGTGTTCTCAATCATCTATAGACTTAGATATGTCTTTTCTGCATTCTTTGTTGCATGAAATAAAAATAATATAAATTAATTTGTTCTATGCCTTATTAATGTGGGTTGCTTACAAGGAAACTGAGGACACACAGACAAAAGCTGAAGTTCATGGTCCCAGTGGAAACTTTGAATGGTAGTATGAGCCAAAATTAAATTGAGAAATTTAAAAGAAAAAAAAGATCATAGTCCTTAAGAGCCCAGGTTCTCAGGTTACTGGCCACATGCTACGGCTAAAGCTAAACACTTAGAATGCAGTATAAAGGTGCCATTGTTTTCTCTTTATGGCTTCAAAATGCATAGAATATATCATCCAAAGAAACTTACTATCTATCTAGTCCAGGAAAATTTCATAGCAGTTATCACAGTCAGATAAATCAATTAATCACATACATATGCTATTATTTGAAAATGTGTTTTTCTCTCATTACTTTTTTTTTACTTTTCACAACCTAGGCATACCACTCAAGAAATAATCTATTGCTTTACTATTCCCAATAGATTAGCTCCTTTGGCAACCAAGAGATAACCTTTTCCAGATCTGAGGTGTACTGAAGTGAGAAAAAGAAGTAAAAACTTATTTTAGACACAAAAAGAAATATTTTTCATCACTTTGTCATGCTGAGGGAATTCTCAACTAAAAAGCTAGCCAAGAGAAACTGAAAAGGTTTTCCCCCCCTGTTCTGGCATTCAGTCTTCTCTGGAGAAACTGAAATTCATTTGATGTAAGTCTAATTCAAGTTGTTCCCATGTGGTGACTTCGTTGCTAGTAATTTTAAGTCAGGCTTCAGCTATCTGTCAACTGGTTGCCTGTAGATACCACGATGGTCAATTCTCCATTCCCTTTCCCATGGCAACATTCTGTTATTACCTAACCATCTTCTGTACTGACCAAGTTCATACTTCTAGGTATATTGTGCCACTCCTGGATTGCCTAGCTGAGATCCATGCTGAGACCAAAGGAAATCACTAACCTTCTTTTGATCACAAAGACTTTTTCTGGTGTGCCTTCTCAAGAATCTGATTACTGATTTACTTTACTGATCTACTACTGAATTCTTCACTAGCAAAAGATCTAGATCTTAGACAATAGCAGTAATGATACAAACCTTATTTTCTTAGTATCTGAACTAGACATTTATCCAGAAAGCCACATTAACTCCTAGGCCCCAAAGGTTTTCAGGTTTTCTTGGAAATAGTCATTTCCAAGCTGTAGCCTATTAGCCTAAAATAAATCAGGCAGTCTTAACTTTGGAGAAATATAAGCCTTGGGTCAGGAAAAACAAGACTAATTCAACTCCGATTAAGTCATTGTACAGCAATAAGCCTTAAGGAGGGGTAGATAAAGCAAGGGAATGAGGATTTACATGGTGCCTATTACGTTCCAGGCACTATGCTAAATTCTTTACAAATGTTACCTCAGTTGATCCTTACAACAATCTTGGAAGGGAAGCGCTGTTATTATTACCCTTTTGTAGCTGAGGAAACTGAGGCAAACCAAGGTTAAGTGACCTACCCAGGGTCACACAGCTAGTACTAGTAAAGCAAAGCAGGTATATTGTATCTTAGTTTTAGGATTTGTAATTTAAATGGTCATTATTGATGAAGAGATGTTCCAGTTCCTGAGGAGTTGGAGAAGATGAGGGTAAAATTATCATCTAAGCACTAAAAAGTAATTTCCACAATGGAGTAGAAAGATGTAGTAGAAGGAACCTTGACATTTGGAGTCAAAGGGCGTGCATTTAAATTCTAGCTCTGCTATTTATTGGTTATGTGACTTTGGGCAAGTTATTTCACCTCTGGGCCACATCAGGTCATTTCCCACTCAGAAATTCTGCATTCTTAGAGTTTTATCACTTAACATTCTTATAAAATAACCCTAAGAGTAATAACTAGGGGGGCAGAGCCAAGATGGCAGCGTAGGAGCAGCAAGGTACTGCAGCTCCCACATAGTCACCTCAAAATACCCATAAAATATAACTCTAAACAAGTTCTAGAGCTCTAAAATGCACACAAATATACTTCCCACTGAAGGCAGCTTGGCTAGGAGGGACCATCTCAGTGCTGGTAGCCAAAACCAGCCCAGCCTGAAATGGCGGCTTGGCCCTGGGGGCAGCCTGACGAGCCGAGCCAAGCCGCAGCTGGAGCATCAGGAGAGCGGATCTGCGGCAGCTGTGGCAGTTTCCAGAATTATCAAGCCATAAGAAAAAAAGGACTAAGTGAAAAGTCAGAGGAACTCAGCTAAAATTGGGAGAGATAAGCGGGTCCAGCCAAACTGCCTCCAGGGCAAAGAAGTGGCAGAAGTGGTGGCCCTGCAGCCACCTCCACCTTGCTGCTTCAGAGCTCCCAGCCTGCAGACTGCAGGGAGGCCAAACGATTCTTCAGAGGCCAAGTGCTCTTGCGTTGAGCAGCCTGGATCCGGATCGTGGTCTTGGGTGGTGGTCCTGGGGTGCATTTTCAGTGAGCCTAAGCTGGTGGGGAATGCAGCAGCCTCCTAAAAGTGCTGGCAGCTGGGAAAACCCCAGCAATTTGGGACAGAGCTTTCCCCTCTGGAAGCTGAGTTCCACAGAGCTAAAAAATCATTGACTGGCCAACCATGAGCAGACAAAGGAAGCAAAGTAAGAACAGCAACCAAACGCTAGATTCCTTCTTTGGGGAAAAGAACGATCAAAGCAGGGAATGGGAGGAAGACAACACAGTCAGAACTCCCACACCAAAAACTTCCAAGAAACATGAAGATTGCCTAAAAGCTAGAGATCAGCTTAAGAAGGATTTTGAAAACCAAATGAAAGAAGTGGAGGAAAAATTGGGAAGAGAAATAAGAATGATGCAAGAAAATCATGAAAAGAGAGTCGACAACCTGACTGAAGAAATTAACACCTTAAAAAATAGACTAATTCAAATTACAAAAG
>CM053582.1:249654429-249689798 GCA_028627135.1 Pseudochirops cupreus
ATTATTATTATTATTATTATTATTAACTACATCCAACTGGGACTTAAGATACACAGGTACTGTGGTAAGGAGATCCATCCTGCCCTACCAGAAAGTCAGAGGGATAATGGGGGAGGACATAGGAGAGAATAGATTGGGGGAGGGGTTATACAATGGGATGGTTGTTTTGGAGTGGTGGGTAGGGGAAAGTTGGGGAGAAAATCTGTAACTCAAAATCTTGTGGAAATGAATGATGTAAACTAAAATAAATAAAAGTTTTTTAAAAAATAAAATAAAATGTAAACTCCTATAGGGAAGGGAAAAAAAAGAGTAATAACTAATGTAGTATATAGGCTCTGGGCTCACTATCTCGCACTTTTATCAGTAAGTCAGGTCCTCAGAGCAAAGCTGACTTCTTCTCCCTCAAATTTCTAAGGGCAACTTTGAAGAATTTGGGTGTTTTCTCTAAAATTATTAATTTTCAAGCCACCATCTGGTGTTTTCCTCACATCATTTAGCCAGTTAATATCTTCCCAATATTAATTTGACCAGTTGTTCTCTACTCAATATCATTTACTCATTAACTCAATTAGTTACAAATTACAAGTTATTCAATTACAAAAGAACATATGCTAAGAATGCATTACAAGGAAAGTACAAATGTATCCTCCCTCCCTAAACCAGGATATATTCTTCCTCTATAGATTCTCTTAGTCACTCAGGAGATTGATTCAAACAAAGCGGGCAGTCCCAAACGTTAGCCCCATGAAGTTTACTTCTAAGTGGGGTGTGACTGATGGATAAGTCAGTCTGAATGAGCTCCAGAATTTGAATTTATGTCTCTTCTGATCTTTCAAAGTTCACAGGGTCATAATCTAGTCCATTCCTTCTCCAGTCCTTAGTCACTTAGAATCAGAAAAGATTGCAAATAAGAGACAGAAATAGAAGCAGCGCATTTTTACTCAGACGTGGCTGCCAGATTGAGTTTAGGCAGCCAGAAGCAGTGACCACTACTACCACACCTACTACCTCCCCTCCCACCCAGAGTCCTATAGTTTTTCTTCCCCTTGACTTGAAAACCATCAAAAAAGAATGATTTGTCCATTCCAGCTTTTTGCATACATACTCACCTCCAGCTCGCCATTCAGTTAAAAGGGTTTTTGTGGTGGGTTTTTTTTTTGTCACCATATAATAAACTAACAATAAATAATCATAGGATACCCTCCTATGTTCTGAATCAAGAAGAGACAGGGATCCTCCATCATGCCCTTCCAGAAGGAAGTCCACCAAGCCTGCACCTGTATTACCAGTAATCAGGGCATATCATATACTCTAAGGACTGACTAGGAGCCTGTTGGCCAGTCCCCCATTACACAAGAATGTCTATAGTGATTTGTGACTTATAAAACACTTTACACATGTTATCTCATTTGATCTTCTCAATGACCCTGGGAAGTAGGGGCTCGTTTTAAAAAGATGAGGAAACTGAAATTGTAAGAAGCCAAATGACTAACTCAAGATTGTGCAAGTAGTGAGTGTGTAGAGAAAGATTCAAAATCAAGTCTACTTTACCCTGTCTTGCACTTTTTTCACTGTACCACTTAGCTGCCTCTAAAGCATATGATTCTATCTCCAAAAAGGATAAAGAACAAGAGAAGGCTATTTTTGTAGATTTATTTGTTGTGTATATTTATTATATTATAGATATTTATCTCAACTTGACAATTTTATAGCCCTTTGGCATAGTTCCAAATTGCTCTCCAGAATGATTGGATCAGCACACAACTCCACCAACAATGCATTAGTGTTCCAATTTTCCCACATCTTCTCCAATATTTATCATTTTCCTGTTTTTGTCATATTAGACAGTCTGATAATCCTATCAGATGTGGTACCTCAGAGTCATTTTGATTTACATTTCTCTAATCAATAGACATTTAGAGCATTTTTTCATATGACTATAGAAAGCTTCAATTTCTTCCTCTGAAAATTGCCTGTTCATATCCTTTGACAATTTATCACTTGGGGAATGACTTGTATTCTTAAAAATTCAACTCAGTTTTCTACGTATTTTTGAAATGAGGCCTTTGTCAGAAACATTGGCTATAAAAATTGCTTCCCAACTTTCTGCTTCCCTTTTAATCTTGGTTGCAATAGCTTTGTTTGCACAAAAGCTTTTTAATTTAACATACTCAAAATCATCCATTTTGCATTTGATAATGTTTTCTATCTTTTATTTGGTCATAAATTTTTCCCTTCTCCATAGATCTGACAGATGTACTCTTCCTTGCTCTTCTAGTTTGCTTATAGTACCAGTCTTTATATCTAAATCATATTCCCATTTTGACTTTATCTTGGTATAGGGTATAAGATATTGGTCTCTGCCTAGTTTCTGCCTTACTATTTTCCAGTTTTCCCAGCAATTTTTTGTTAAATAGTGAGTTTTTAACCCAGAAGTTGGAGTCTTTGGATTTATCAAACAGTAGATTACTATAGTCATCGACTATTGTGTCTTGCATACCTAGCCTATTCCACTAATCCAGCACTGTATTTCTTAGCCAGTACCAAGTAGTTTTGATGATTGCTGCTTTATATATATAATTTATATTATATTATAATATTTGTAATAATATATATTATACATATATCATTTAAGATCTGGTACAGCTTGGCCACCTCCCTTGCATTACTTTTCATTAATTCCCTTGATATTTTGGACCTTTTGTTCTTCCAGTTGAATTTTGTCATTATTTTTTGTAGCCCTACAAAACAATTTTTGGTAGTTTGATTCATATGGCACTGAATAAGGAAATTAATTTAGGCAGAATTGTCATTTTTATGATATTAGCTTGGCTATCCATGACCAACTGATATTTTTCAGATTATTTAGATCTCACTTCATTTGTGTGGAAAATCTTTTGTAATTGTATTCACATACTTCCTGGATTTGTTTTGGCAGGTAGACTCCCAAATATAAAATATGTTAATATTTACAAAGTGTTTTGTTTACACCAATCCTTTGAGCCAGGTATTCCAAGTATTATTATCCCTATTTTATAAAAAAGGAAGATAAAACACATAGACGTTAAGAATGAAATACTTATGTGGAGTAGTAGAGGATAAGTCTGGAAATACAGATTGTACTAAGGTTTATTTGGTAAGCCATGAGGGACCAATGAAGAATTTAAGCCATCTGGCAGAAATTGGGCTCAGATATCATCATACACCATACTCCATAATAAAGTCAAAATTAACTGATTATATCATTAAAAAATAGAAGAAAAGTAGGTTGTGTAACATTGGCAGTTATAGATAAGAGATTTATTCTTAAAATAAACAAGGGATAGCAGCAATTACAAAAGATAAAATAGAGAATTTAGATTGCCTACATGAAATTGAAAAGCTTCTGCACACAAAAAAATTAATATATCTAAGATAAGCAGGGGAAAAGATCTTTGCATTTGGTACCCAAGATACAGAAACAACTAATGCCCCAAAAGATAAGTGGTATTGAACAAACAGTTCTCAAAAGTTCTGGAGCCCCCCATATCCATCAGTGAAGGGAGAAATAATTGTGAGCTCAATTTCTTCATCATTATCAATAGCAGCTGCTGACTAACTGCCATCAACAAGCAGACAGGCACCAGGATTCTTGAGAGAGGCAGCAGCCATCAGACCACCAATCCTATTTCTGGTCCAGCCCTCCATAACCATCATCCAGGGAAGAATTTACTTAGAGTCTTATAGTTAAAACCTTCCATATGTGTTGTTCCCTCCATTAGAATGTGAACTCCTTAAGAACAAGAACTGTCTCCTCTATTCATATCTGCAGAACTTAGTACCAACCTTTGTACATAGTAAACCCTTAATAAATGCTATATTCGTTCATTCATTCATTCAAAAACACTGCAAACTATTAACCACCATATGAAAGATTGTTCCAAATCACTTATCATACAAGAAATGCAAATCAAAACAACCTTGAGGTTTACCTAACACACAGCAAATGAGTAAAGATGACAAAAGATGGAAATAGTCATTGTTAAAGGGGTTGTGAGCAGTAAGGCACACCAGGACACTGTTGGTGGAGGTATGAACTGGTGCAATCATTTTGTAAGACAATTTGGTATTATGCAAATGAAGTAACGAAAATGTCCATAACCTTTGACTCAGAGATTCCACTATTATATATTCCTTGGAAGTAATTAATTTTTTTTAAGTCTCCATATATATCAAAATATTTATAGCAGCATTTTTTGTGTGTGTTTGCAAAGAATTCTAAACAAAGTAGATGCCCATCAATTGAGTAATGGCTAAATATGAAATAAATGTAACAGAATATTACCATGCCATAACAAATGATAAATATGATAAATGATTTATGAAAAGATTTATATGAATTGATTCAGAGCAAAGTAAGCAAAGCCAAGAAAACAGTATGCACAATGACTATAACAATGAAAATGGAGAGAACAACCACAAAACAATAGAAAATGAATGAATGTAAAATTATAAAAATAACATGACCACTAAGAAGAGATATGGGAAGACACCTCTCCCCTCTCCTTTATGGAGGTGAGCAAGCCTTGGGCATGGAATATTGCATGTTTTCATATTTGTTATGTCTTAGATGGCTTTGCTGGGCTGTTTTTCCCTTCCTCTTTCACTTTTGGGAAGATCTATTTGTAAGAGAATCTTTCTTTATAATAAGCCAAAATTCTGCCTCTCTAAAACTTTCATTCATTTCTCCTAGTTCTTCCCTAAGGGATTAAGCAGATAAATCCAGTCCCTCTTCCACATGACAATCGTTCAAATATCTGAAGACAGCTAATATGTCCTGTAACCCAAAGCTCCCCTTGTCCAAGTTACTATGTTATACTTCTTTCAAATGGTCACCATATGGGGGAAAGAAGTAAGGGAACAGGCATTTATTAAGTACCTACTATGTGTCAAACACTGTGCTAAGTGATTCACAACTATTATCTCATTTAATCTGCACAACAACTCTGTAAAACAGATGTTATTATTATATCCATTTTACAGTTGAAGAAACTGAGGCCAAAGGAAATGAAGGGACCTGCCTGAGGTCACATAGCTGATTAGTGTCTGAGGCTGGATTTGAACTCAAGTCTATCTGACTCCAGGCCCAGCACTCCATTCACTGTACCAGCTAGCTACACAGTCTCCCTCCTCTAGATGCACTCTACTCCATCAGTGTCCCTTCCAAAATGTAGCATCTGGAACTTTACACACTATGCCTTGATCAGAGAAGGCAACAGTGGGATCATCACCTCCTTTGTTCTGGATACTCTGTCTCTCTTAATCTAGTCAAACCACTATAGCTTTCTGGTAGTCTAATCATTTTATATAAGCCTGCCAATACTTGCCCTGGCTGTCAGTTTTAGATTATATTGGAATTGACCTTAAGGAAAAAGAATCTTTAGCCATCTCGGAAGCTACTGGTTGAAATAGAGATCCTCAGTTGTTGAATGTCCCCTATTCTATAACAAATTCCACTTTTTCAGGTTTGAGACTATGTAGATAAAATAAGTCTAAGATTGCCAAGACTTGTGTTAGTACAAAATAGGCATTTTGAGCACATTAACAAGATCAACCGACTTCTTCAAGAAGACTTCAGCTGCTACAAAATATTATCCACATTTTGAGAAATTAAAATTATGACTTGATTGGAAATGTTATTTTAAAAGTTCTTCCTAAGAATGATCTATAGTAAAGGACTGAATAGCAGCTATTATCAGAATGGTACAGTGGGAAAGAAGCCTGGATTTGGAGTCAGGAGGACTAGATTCAAATCCCTACTCTGACACTTTAAGTCTCTAGCCTTGAGGAAATGGTTTAATTTCTCCAAACATTTTCCTAATCTGTAAAATGGAGACAATAATCATACCCATCTTTTGTAAGGATCAATGAAATCATACAAATAGAGCTCTTAGCAAATCTTATAAGTGCTAGCTATCTATGATTGCTGTTATTTTTATGAGAAGTAGCATGGTATAATGGCTAGAAATCTAGCCTCAAAGCCAATGACATAGGCTCAAGTCTCACCTCTGATTCATACTGGCTCTGTGCCCCTTGGCAAGTCCTTTAATGTCTCTGTGCTCTGGGCCATTTTCTAAGGCTATAAGTTTCTGACATGAATTAGTAGATCTTTCCACAGAAGATACTGATACCAATGAAATCACAGATTCAGTTCCTATCTCAATGATTATTGTTGTCTCCAGCAAGACAATTAGCAAATTCATGAATCAGTTTTGTTTATCCTTCTATTGTAAAATCTAATAATTAGTCATCTTAAATAAACTGCACGCCTTAATTTTGAGTGTTAGGACACAAAAATAATGATTGAACCTAGATAGAAATGAAACAAGCCCTGAACCAAAGATCCTACAACAAGGTGAATCATCTTACTTAAATAATTAAATTAACAATAAGAGTCTAAATCCCATGCAAATTAAGGTATTTGTTAATTGTTCTCCTTCATTGGAATGTCAGCTGGTGTATAGAGTCTTTAGTCCTAATATTTATTTTTCCCAATTATTTTTAATTCATGGAAATGGAATGGAATTACCAGTCTTCTGGTAAATATGCCAATGCAAATATACTTAGGCATGAAGTCTCAAAGAAAAAAAAATGCCCATGTATCTCTCTAGAGCAGAGCCAAAACTAGAAATGAGAAAGATAAGCAGTCATCTAGTATTCAGTATGTAAAAGGATGGAAAGGAGAACACATTTAAAAAATATTTTTTAACAAATGTGCATTTTTAATGCCAGAAAATTCCACTCTTCATGGCGCAAATTTATTTTCTGGTGTTAGGTTGCCTGTGTAACATTCAGGATTGTTGCATTGGTTAGACACATAGTCTAGCACTAACACCTGAAGGGCATGATTTTCTTTTTTGTTGTTCCTATTTGAGACTGAGTCACCCAGTGTGGAAGTACAGCAGCCACATATGGCTTAACCCTAACACTGATAGGCATAGAAGCTTTGACTTCCTCCATCTCCAACCTGGGCCAGCTGCCCCCTCCTAAGGCAACATGATGGTCTCCTGCTCCTAGTGGCTCTTACTCTGTTGGTGCTGGATTTAATGCAGACACCTGATTGGTTTTAGACCTACTCAAGCTCAGAATTCCTGAGTTCAAATGTTTTGTCATCTTCAGGGTCCCCAGCAGTAAGGACAACAGGTACTACCACAATAGCACCTTGCCAAGGTGATACTTGCTAATGATGCATAATAGACTTTATTTATGGACCACAAAGAATCATGTCAATGTATGTCTATCAGGTATCATAGATGTAACCCACAACCCCACACTCCAGAATCTGGGTTTACACAGATCACAACCAATCTTGAAGCTTCTTCAAAAAAAATTTCTGTGATGTTTTACCTCCCCCAAGAATTCCTCCCAAGAAATCTCAGAATATGGTTCTAAAATAATTTGCGTTTAGTTTACCATTTATATAGATAAGAAGGTCCATAGCTTCTATATAAACATTCAAGATAATAATATATATTGGGTACAGGAAAGCATTTATTTCACCCCACAGGAAAAACAGAAAACACATACTCAGGTAGCCCCCCCCCCAAAAAAAATCTATCACTCTGTCCCACTTTTCCTTTAGGGCCCTTGTTGTCCTCCAGACTCATAGATCCATCCTAAGGGTTCAGACTCCTTCCACCTTACTTGTGAGAGGAAAAGAGCTTAGAGTTGCTAGAGGATCACACTCTCAACATTCTAGAAAGTCTCTTTCACTTAGGGACTGATGGAAGTTTCTATCTTTCTGGTGCTACCCTAAGGGTAGCATTCCCTCAGAAACAAAAATGAACTGGAGGTCATCAAAGAGGCAAACTCTTTACTCCTGGACCTGCATTGACCAAAAAAACTCATGGCAGTAGTAGAGGGCAAATCCAGGTTTTTCTGCTCCCCAATATTATGGCTCAGTACCTTGCTGTTCCTCCAGTGTTGATACCTCATTATTGATCCTCTTTTTTCTCAAGAAACTGAAACTGCCTAGGAACTAACTATCCCTTCTCTGTCTAGAAAACTAGATTCTGGCACTCAATGTTGTCCAGGAAATCCCCTCATCAATAGGTAGGATAGTGAAGCTAGTATTCAAGAACTCCCATTACTTAGCCAGCTGATTTCCCTCTGTTGATGTCACATGGTTAAGAGCTTCTTCAGGGCAAGTTCCAAATACAGTGTTCCCCCACTGAACTAACTGTTGCCACCTTTTGAAATAAGGGAGGGAAGTGGAATAATTGATCAGTTCTTGGGAGGTACAAGAGCTGAATCAATTCTCAGGAGTTTCCCAAGGACAAAAGTTTCCTCTTAGGTCTCCAGTCACTTATTTGGGTTTACTTTTCATTAGATCTCTTTGAAAAAGGCCAAAAAGACCAACTTTATGGCTGTTCCCTTACCTTTATAAAGGCTGTCATGAAGGCACATTATATTACCCAATCTAGTCAGTTCACTTTCGATCAATGAGTTATATTCAAAATCCCAAACAAAGGATATAAACATATCAATTTGACTCAGGGAACTCTCCTGATCAACCCCCAATAAGCAATTTGAGAGTAGGTTCTGTGACCTAGCCATAACCCTATGGTTATAAGCCTCAAAACATATAATACTATATCACAACTCTGTGCAGTTCAAGTTCTCCCTCTCAAGTTTCTGTTAAAAGAGACAACTAAGTTAGGACAGCCATTTTCAAATATTTGATGATCTTTCATATGAAAGAAAGACTAATTTATGCCAAGAGGTCCTAAAGGGTAATAGTAAGATCAATGACTGGAAGTTCTAGAAGGAGGATTTATTTCAGTATGAAAAGTAACCTCCTGACAGGGAATAGTACAAAAAGTGAATAATCCAACTAGTATGACAGTTAATTCTTTATTGTTGGAGATGTTCTGATTGTAGCTGGATGACTAATTGACTGAAATGGTAGAGAAAATTTCAAAAATGTCAGAGGGTTGGACTAGATGGCCTCTAAGGACCTTTCCAACTCAGATTTAATTATTCTAATGGGCCTCATCTCAGTTCTACTCCAGAGCAAATATTGTTGAGACACTGAAACAGTGAGCCAATTACCAAAACAGTCAGTTTCTGTGAGTAAGATCAAAAGTCAAACGGTGATAATTTCTTCATGCTGATTTTCTACATCACTCCCTAGGAGCAAGACAGTGATAGTCTGTGTTCTCAAGACTCCAAGAAGATAAAATTCTTTTGCCTCAGACAGTAACACCTAGCCAGATGAGCCCCCCTTGGCATACCTGCCCAGATCATTTCTGTGGCTGTAAATTAATAAATGAGCACTTTCAAAGTAAACTGGAGAGCAAGAAAAGATGGGCCTTCTGAACAACCACAGGGTAGCAAAGTCGACCTCAGGATATGGAAGACGAGGCTAAGATCTATTCTAGGTTATAGGGGTGCAGTGTTCAAAGCTACCAAAAGAGGGCAGAAAAGACATGACTGAATCAGGGCAGTTATGAAGGCTATTGCCAGAATCTAGGGAATGTTGGTTTGGTAGCTTAAAGAGACAAACAGAAGTCTGATTATCTGATTTTGGGGTTTGCTTTTTTCTGGGGAAAGAGTGTAATTCTGAATATTGGAGGGACCAGCGTGAACCAGGAGCCAGCTTCCAAAAGTACATGAAGGACTATCAATAGGACATCACACTGGGAGCCAATATAAAACAGACAAGTCAAGAATTGAGTAGGAATCAATCAATAAGCATTTATTTAGCACCTACCATGTGACAGGCTCTGTGCTAAGCACCCAGGATACAGAGACAAAAATTAAATAGTCCCTAATTTTTCAAAGGCCATATCTTCCTTGAGTTCAACCAATCTATCAGGGATTCAATCAAGTAAGTACTCATTTTTTTAAATTAACTTTTGTTTATTTTTACTTTACATCATTCGTTTCCATGAGATTTTGAGTTACAAATTTTCTCTCCGTCTTTCCCCTACTCACCACCCCAAAACAGCAATTCTACTGTATACCCCCTCCCCCAATCTTCTCTCTCCTATATCCTCCCCCATCACCCTTCTGACTTTCCAGTAGGGCAAGATGGATCTTCTTACCCCGGTGCCTGTATATATTAATTCACACACACACACACACACACACACACACACACACACACACACACACACACATTTTTAACATTTGATTTTAGAACTTCAAATTCTAGATTCTTTCCTTTCCTCCCTTGTCACCCACCCCCACTGGAAAGACAAGCAATTCAATACAGGCTGTACATGTGTAGTCACATAGAACATCTCCACAATGGACATATTGTGTAACACCAACTATATTTTCCTTCCTCTTATCCCACCCCCCACTTGTTCTATTCTCTACCCTGTCCCTGTCCCTTTACAGAAGTGTGAAGCACTCATTTAACAGACGAAGAGACTGAGGCTTCAAGAATTGCTAGGCACGTTACAGAGCTAGTAAGTATCTGAAGTAGAAATTGAACCCAGGTCTACCTGATGCCAAGGCCATCCTCTATCTTTCCTGTCAGGCTTCCTTAATGGTACAGATACAATTATCATTTTCCCAGAGAAATTAGTCATGCCCAATCTTTCCTAGAACTATTCTTCCATATAAGATGAATGAGTATAAGAAAATCAAATTACTTTGCCTGTTAGCATATGTCTACTTGTTTTTTGACCCATCTAACATTCCCTAGGAGGATTAAAGATTTAAGTACTGATTCATTTCAGTAACATAAAATTGAGAAATTAGGACAGACTATTTACATGTTACCTAGAAATTGAGAAGTGGGAAACATTTCTCTTTTGGGGATGCTACAGGCAGATATACTCCCTCCTAACATTCAACAAAACAAAACATGCTTTGAAAAACAACAAATTGTTGTCACACTTTTTTTTTTAGATTTAACAATCCGAATTAATAGTCCAGAAAGCTAATCCAAGGCCTTTGTAAAGGGCTGCACTTTTTTTTTTGCTATTTTGGGGGGGGGGGGAAGGACAATTGGGGTTAAGTGACTTGCCCAAGGTCACATGGCCGGTAGGTATTAAGTGTCTGTGGCTGGATTTGAACTCAGGTCCTCCTGACTCCAAGGTCAGTGCTCTATTCACTGCGCCATCTAGCCACCCCATTGGCTGCACTTTTTCTAAATATGAATGGATATATTCAGTCCCTTGGTCAATAAGCATTTACTAATCACTTACTATGTGCCAGACATTGTGCTAAACTCAAGAAAAAGGCAAAAACACAATCTCTTTCCTCAAGGATCTTACATTCTAATAGAGAGATCTTCCATTCTACAACATGTAAAAAAGCTAGGTATATGAAGTGATATACAGAATAGATGGAGTTAATCTCAGAAGGAAGGCACTAATAAGAGGGTGGTGTAAGAAAGGCATAAGGTCGGATTTGAGCTAAGCTTTGAAGGGAACCAGGGAACCTAAGAGGTGGAGCATTCCGGGCATGGGAGAATAGTCAATGTAAAGATACAATGATGAGAAGAATATTGTGTGCTGGAAACAAAATGGTTTTCTCTCTCCCCTTCCTATCCAGAATGACTAATTTTGAAATAAATATGCCTTATGTTTATATAACACTCTATGTTTCTTTCAAAGAAACTTCATAAACACCATTTCCCATTTGACCAATACTCTGAGAAGTGCTGGACAGGTGAAGGGATTGAGTTGTCTGAAGTCACACAATAAAGTAGTGACTAATCCTAGAGGGATTAATTAAGCATGATATAAGGGGGGAACTTTCTAGCAACAAGGCCTATCTAAACATGAAACAAGTTGCCATAGGAGATATTGGGGTCCCATTTCAATAGACATCTCCAAACAGTCTATATAACAACTTATTGAGTATGTGCTAGAGGGGAATTCTTCTGATTTCAGGTTAGATTAGATAGCTACTAAGGTCTCTTCCAACTCTGATTCTATGGCTATAAAGGAAACTGTATAGGATTATTTGTCATACCAAGCCACACCATACCATGCTACAGTACTGTATTATGTTGTTGTACAGTCATGCCCGACTCTTCATGATCCCATTTGAGGTTTTCTTGGCAGACACTGGAATGATTTGCCATTTCCTTCTCCAACTCATTTTACAGATGAGGAACTGAGACAAACTAGTAAGTGTCAAAGGCCAGAAAGAGGAGTCTTCTTGACTCTGGTACTCTATCCACCATGCCACCTACTTGCCCAATACTATATTTTAACCCAAGCTTAAACTATAGCTTATGAATACTTTGTTCGAGGCTAAACTCATCATGGATATTCAATAAATATTGTTGAGCAATAGAGGTAAGAGTCAGGAAACCTAAGTTCAAATTCTACCTCAGATACCAGCCTAAGGCAAGTCAATTCACATTGTTTGCTTCCGTTTCCTCATCTATAAAGTGGGGATAACAATAGCATCTGCCTCCGAGGTTTGTTGTGAGGATAAAATAATATGTGTAAACTGATTTGCAAACCTTAAGGTGCTAGTTATTATTCAACAGAATAATAAAAATGCTAACTTGGAGCTATTTTGACAAAACAGCCTAATGTAAGAGTCAATAGATAGCATCAGCAGCAAAAGGGTGAAATTAGAGTAGCTGTTCAAAACAAAACATGCAATAATCTTTGGGTATATGCATAGGAAGAGGGATGAACAACCTTGAAATCCCTCACACCTAAAATATATTCCTTCCTCACCTCTCCCACTTAGAATCCTTTATTTCCTTCAATGCTCAATTCAAGCACTACCTTCTACATGAAATTTTCCATAATTCTCCACCCCCACCCCAGGTACCTTCCCTCCCCCAAAATAACCTTGCAGTTATTTTGCATGTATCTTGTACACACTTTTATATATGTATATGTTGGCTCCCCCCCAATAAAATATTAGCTTCTTTAGGACAGGGACTGTTTCATTTTTGTCTTTGAATACCCAATACCTAGTATAACACACATAGCAGATATTTAATAAAATGTTTTCAGTTGATTGGTAGGTTAATCAAAGGCAAAAGAATAGGATGTTAATTGAATATATTAGTGAACTGATGACAGTCACTTAAGACATGTAGACATTGAGCAGCACTTAAGTCAGTTTCACATTCATGTACCCTCGCTAAAAGATCACAGTACTTGTGAGAGTTTCTAGTGATAAGAAGCCTATAAGAGTTTGCTGTTACGTTTATATGTAGCTCTGTCCGTTGTACCTTCAGGGGAGGAGTCAAGAGTTCTTGTGATATGTTCATGTTTTACTCTGAGTCGAATCTTACCCAAGGTCCTTCTGCTAGTACATGTTAGAAGTGATACTTAGACCCAGGTCTTCCTGGTTATGAGTCCAGTCTCTATTGACTCTGCCAGGCTACATTTGGCATAAAGTAGGTGCTTAGGTGGCATAGTGGATAAAGCACTGACCCTGGAGTCAGAAGAATCTGAGTTCAAATCCAGCCAAAGATATTTACTAGCTGTGTAAACCTGGGCAAGTCACTTAACCCTGTTTGCCTCAGTTCCTCATCTGTAAAATGAGCTGGAGAAGGAAATGGCAAACCACTCCAGTGATCTTTGCCAAAAAAAAAAAAAACCAAATGGAGTCACAGAAAGTTGGAAATGACTCAACAACAATGTGTCTAATTAAATGTTTATTCACTGATCTATGAGTATGCATAATTTTTTGTTCTGCTTCTTATACTAGGTTATTGAGAAATTTCAAAGATGTTCTTTCAACAAAATGCCATAGCCAAGGAGATCTTATGTTTTGAATTATCCAAGTAAATATGATTTAAATCAATCATAACATCTAACCCAGCTATCCCACTACTTGACATATTTTTCAGGGAGATCAATGACAAGAAGAAAGACCCCATATTCAGTTAAATATTAATAGCATCACTCTGTGAGGTCAAAAAGAAGGAAGAAAGAAAGAAAGAAAGAAAGAAAGAAAGAAAGAAAGAAAGAAAGAAAGAAAAAAGAAAGAAAGAAAGAAGGAAGGAAGGAAGGAAGGAAGAAAGGAAGAAAGAAAGAAACTGGAAGCACAGCGAGTGATCTGAGAGGGTTTAGAGGACTGGAAGCTCAATATGAATTAGTAGTATGACGTGGTAGCCTCACAGCTATCAGATTGAATAATATGACAAAAAGGAAAAATGATAAATGTTGGAGAAGATATGGGAAAATTGGGACACTAATGCACTATTGGTGGAGTTGTGAACTGATCCAGCCATTCTGGAGAGCAATTTGGAACTGTGTTCAAAGGGCAATCAAACCGTGCATATCCTTTGATCCAGCAATACCACTGCTAGGTCTGTATCCCAAAGAGATCATATAAAAGGAGAAAGGACCACATGTACAAAAATATTGATAGCAGTTCTTTTTGAGGTGGCAAAGAATTGGCAATTGAGGGAATGCCATCAATTGGGGAATGGCTAAACAAGTTGTGGTATATGAATATAATTGAATACTATTGTGTTATAAGAAATGATGAGCACATAGATTTCAAAAACCCAGAAAGACTTACATGAACTGATTCGAAGTGAAGTGAAAAGAACCAAGAGATTATTCTACATAGTATTAGCAACATTGTGAGATGATTGACTATGTATGACAGCTCTTTTCAGCAACCATGTTTTAAAAAAACAACTATGGTTTTAGATATGATATAGACATGAGTTGGAGATGTACTGCCTGCAGAATATGCTGAGGGAGAAGGGAAGCAAATGATACTGACTCACCATTACCCCATATAAGGTTGATGGAAGAGATTCATTTGAACAGTGCTTAAAAAGAGCAGTCCCATAGTATCCTGAGAGAATAAAAGGGAAGGATCTGTGTGAGCCAACTATACAAAAGAAGATATTCAAAGGAAAAGAGGTTTTCTAGTTCTGAATTATATTTTCAAGCTATAAACAGAGTGAGGAAAGGCAGGAACTCTAGAGAGATCATTCTCTGGAGAGTTGTAAGCTGTTTAAGATTGAACCATAAGAGGTAGACAGCAAGTAGTGCCTGCAAAGAGTGACCACCATCTGCTGGTACCTGAAGGGAGCTACAGGAAGTGGGGAGAGGAGAGAAAACAACATTGTAAAGCAGCAAGATTTTCACCCAGGACAGTAAATATCAGTTGCAGAAATTATACAGGTGACCTTTCTAAGCTTTACTTTTCTGATCTGTTGTTGTAAACATAAAATTTACACAAAATGCCTTAAAGGTTTTGGATTTGGGGGTTTTGATTGTTTGTTTTTTGGTGTGTGTGATTTTTGGTTTTTGGGGGGTTTGTTGGGTTTGGAGTTTTGGTTTGTTTGTTTTTTGTTTTTATACAGAGTATGTTATGAGAAATGCGTGACTGAATGAATCAAAAGCTGGAATTAAGGTTGCTGAGAGAAATATCAACAATGTCAGAAATGTAGATAATTACCACTCTGATGGCAGAAAATGAAGAATTAAAAAGCTTCTTGCTGAGGGTGAAAGAGGAGACTATAAAAGTTAATTTGAAGCTTAATGTAAAAAAAAAAAAACTAATATCATGGCAACTTGTCCCATCACTTCCTGGCAAATAGAGAGAGAAGAAATGGAAGCAGTGTCAGATTTTATATTCTTGGACTCAAAGATCATTGCAGATGGCAACTGCAGCTATGAAATTAAAAGATACTTGTTCCTTGGAAAGAAAGCTATGACAAATCTGGATAGAATGCTAAAAAGCAGAGATATCACCTTTCCAACTAAGGTCTGTATAGCTATGGCTTTTCCAGTAGTAATATATGGTTATGAGAGTTGGACTATAAAGAAAGCTGAGTGCTACAGCATTGATGCTTTTGAATTGTGCTAGAAAAGACTTTTGAGAGTCCCTTGAACAGCAAGGAGATCAAATCAGTTAATACTTAAAGAAATTAATACAGAATATTCATTGGAATGACAAATACTGAAGCTGAAGCTTACTTTGTCACATAATGAGAAGACAGGGCTCACTAGAACAAACCCTAATGTTGGGAAAGATTGAATTGAAAAGAAAGGGACTCTGAGCAGAGAATGAAATGGATAGATGGTGTCAGGGAAGCATGGAAGATGGAAGCAACGAACATGAGCTTGAACAGACTTGGACAGATAGTAGAAGATAGAAGCACCTGATGTGCTATGGTCTATGGGGTCATGAAGAGCTGAACTTGATTGAATGATTGAACAAAAACAACAATAAATTGGAGATGAAATTGTGTGTGGCATTTACTTTATATATTCATTCAGAGGACCAAGTTAGATCAGGTATATAAAGCACTTTTCAAACTTCAAAGTCCTATATAAATGTCAGATATTATTACCTATTTCACAGGGTTGTTCTAAGCATGAAATTAAATAATTTTCATGAAATCTCTTTTATCATCAGCAATGAACTCTGAGTTTCTCCTATCGTTCCCATCCCAATGTGGAAACCAAGAATCACACTGCAACATTTGTGAATGAATATGAAAAGGAAAGTATTGTACCCATTATACTACCCACACAACCCTATAAAGGAGTCCTTACATATGTTTAAGACAGCCCAGTCTCAATTCTCCTGGGGAAATAATTATGCTTATTGTGTACCATCAAATCTTTTAAGAGAGTCAACACAAGTGTGTATTGGTAGGATTCATTCTATGTTTAAACAAACTTCAAGTGCTGGGTTTGACAAAGTCATTTTTTTTTTAAATCCCTCAGCTCCCCTGCACTCTAATTGTACCAGACTGATTGACAATGCTAACCTCTTGTGTTATGAATGAATGGTATGTAATTGCCCATTATGCAAATGCATTCCACCTGATCCCTGAATTAGACATTAATCGGGGAAATAGTGATTGAAGAGGTTTGATAGAAAGAGAAGAGGGGTCTGAGCCATGACTCAAAAATGAAATAGATGGAAAGATGCAAGCTCCACACTGGCTATCAAGTTGACATGCCTGCATTCGGTTGTGAGTGAGCCCCTAGTTTTCCCTATGTGTCAGTAATGGCTTCTTTCTGCAGAGTATGGAGCCTTATTAAGTTACTCTGATGTGACAAGACAATAATACAATCAGCTGGGCTCCTAGACTGAGCCTTTTACCTGAGTTCCAGCATCTGAGAGGGAAAACGAAAGAAAATTAACAGTACTGCAGAAGCCTGTTTTTCTGGGGCAATTGGGTTATTTATTCAGTTGTGGGGGCAAATTAGTGAAATACAATTACTAGAGAGCTACTCTACATGGCACATAAGGTGTTAGAATGTGACAAGTAAACCTTATGAATTTATATCTCTAGCTATCTGGAAAGAAAATATACGACATAGTTTTTATGTTCAAAAACAGTACTATTGATGATGATTGGTGTGTGTGTATGTGAGACTTTGTGTGTGTGGATATGTGTGGTTGTAACAAGCAATTCCCCTATTGGCTTTGAACAGTGGTACAGACCTAACACATTAAAATTTCTTGACATTTGATTTCCTACTGGTTTGGGCCGCCATTCTTCATCTTCTCCTTGGCTCTTTCCACCTTTCCTGCCCTTGCCATTTCAGTCTCAGAAGATGCACTTACCTCCCACTGCATAGAATGGATGAATATGATCTATATTATTGTCTTTAGATGGCCCTGGGGAGAGGACTCATCATAGGAATATAAAGTCAAGCAAAGTAATACTTTGCTGCTTATTTCAGCTGTTTAAGTGCCTTTCCTCACCTTTGATTGTGTCAAGTCTTTCTTGGAAACAGTATACATTTGGGTTGCCCTTACTAGACCTAAGGGAGTTTGGAGACCTTCCCTGCCCTTAATAGGCCTAACGTCATCACACGGAGCCCATGATGGGAGAAGCTTGCCAAAAGAGTGGAACAGGAAGGGTAGTACAGGAAGGGTAGAACAGGAAGGAGCAGAGCAGATAAAAGGTCAAACACAAGCTGGGACCAAGCAGAACTAAGAGAGTGATGTCAGCACTCTGTGTTGATTTCTTAGACAGAAGTCCTGTCTGTTGGTCTATTTTGATTTCTCAGACAGAAGGTGAATTGAGATGATAGCACTAGTAATGTATCTAAATATTATTGTAGCCCTGTTGAGCTTTGTTTTCCTAGAAGCAGAAACTGTGAAGAGCTTAGAGTGGAGTAGTACCTGTGAGCTGCAAGATGGAACAGGAGCAGAGAGCTGTCTACCTATGAATCCAGGCAACAGTCAAGTGAATCCAGGCAAGAGCTGGGAGCATGGAAGAGGAGCCATGGAGTTTGGAAGTCAGCCTCAAGTTAAGATGAAAGGAGACTTTATTTGGGTACTCAGTGCTGACTGATGATATTGTAACTTACTGTGACCTAGGAGTAGATGGTGTTTTATTTTCTGCTACCCCTAAGAGAATTACCCCTTAAGGATGATTGGCTTAAGGGTGATTAGAAGCCAGTCTGGAATCAAGATGAAAGAAGACTTGACTTGGGTACTCCATATTGATTGAGGAGATTATGACTTACTGAATGATATGTTTTGTTTAAGACTATGTGGCCACCTTAGTAATAATTTTTTATGTTATATTGTTGTGAATGTTGTGCTTTAGTTTCTTGAATGTTTTGCTTTAGTTTGTTGCTGAATAAATAGAGAGTTCACTATACTATGAGGATTAGATCCTTAAAGTTATTCACAGCAGCAGTCCTCAGGAGAGCTGCTCATGATTGGCTTTACAACAATGCAACTCAGAGGGTTCAATGGACTTGGTAGATCAATTCCCATTTAGGAGACCAAGGCAGGGGTAAAAGATCCAGGTGGAGAATAATGGAAGGTGGTCACAGTAAATTCCTGAACAACTAGAGTGGGCAAAACTATCATGAGAATAAGCTAAGCCTAGTACACTGGACCATGCATCATGTCCAAAATGATAAGTCAAGTCAAGAGGCATTTAATAGGTGCCTACTGTGTGCCAGGCACTGTGTTAGACATCAGATAACAAAACATTTGCATAGATAGAGCTTTAAGATTTGTAAAATCCTTTTCTCACAACCACCCTGAAAGGTAAATAGCAAAGTACCATTGTCTTCATTTTACAGGTGAGGAAATTGAGACACAGAAAAACTGGGTGTCCATCATCACACAGTTTATAAATGCCAGGGCAAGGAATCATGCCTGGTCCTCACAGCTCCCCACTCAGCACTATCCCTACTACCCCACACTGCCAAAATGCAGTTAAACAGTGTCTAAGAGAGAAACAGGATCATAGCCAAGTCCAAGGAACCAATGAGAGGCAAAGCCCAGGGTCAGGTACTAAAGTGAGTTCACTGCTGACGAAAACAAGGTATCACTGGACAAACACTTTATTAATTTTTGAGCCATCAAGGGCCTTGCTAGCATGTGAATGTTTGGGGCATTGCTCTGCCTGACCAGCCCTGACTTCCAGCTTCTTCTGAATTCTCTTTCTCTGAAGCATTTGTCTGACTATCACTTTCACTATTCTCCATGGTAACAGCCAGCTCTAAGTGGTGGCTGCAGTCATGCAGCTGAGTTCCATTAACTTTCTCCCCACCTATTACTGTCCTTACACCTGTCCTCCCATCATTCCCTAGTGTCTAAGAGGAAGAGAATATCTTTCCTAGAGACTGATGTCAAGTTCTCCACCCAGAGTCATAACTAGGGATTTTTAGAAAGCTGCCTGAAGTTCAATGATAGAAGAGATTAATACCTCAGGACACCAGTGTGAGGTGAACAAGTTGGTAGGGGTTAGCTCAACCTGACAAATCATCTCATAGCTTCCTATTTTCATTTAATTCTTTTTTGTCTAACTACATGAGCATGAGGGACACATACAGGGGCCCCAAGATGCCCAGCATTGAAGGAGGTCCTTTCCCCCATTCACCTGAGGTCCCTTCTACTCCATCACCACCATTCTTGTCCTCAGGCAGGTTTGAGCCACATGCCCCTATCCCTCCCTATTCAAGTTTATTGTAGGTGGGGAAAGGGCAAGTGGCAAAATACTCTACTGAGGCAGAAAGGTAAGGGAGGAGTGAGAAGAAAAGTATGCCCTAGTACAACATAGAAACCTACAAAGTGTTTAACCAAATAGATGTGTAACTCAAGGTCTTGACGCCAATGCATGTGTGTGTGTGGGTGTGTGTGTGTGTGTGTGTGTGTGTGTGTGTGTGTGAGAGAGAGAGAGAGAGAGAGAGAGAGAGAGAGAAAGGGAAAGCAGAAGGGAGTGTGTCATTGCCAGACCCCATGATGGACAATAGATAGGGGGAGGAGAGACATGAACCTTCAACTATACACTTTTCTTCCATTTATTCCTGTGTCAATACAAGGCCCCCAATGCCTCCTCCCATTTTTATGGGAGGCTGACCAGAAAAAAAGGAAAGGAGCCAGAAAACTTTCAGGCATGAGAATAGGAAAGTTTACAGCTGTCAGGTGCCCAATGACAACTAGAGGGCCCCTTGCTCCAGCCCTCTATGTGAGGAATGAGAATACCTACCACCTCTGCAGACATGGGGGTCCATAAAGATACCCGATGGTCCAGTGCCAAGATGTTGCTACACAAGAGGCACCCCAATTCTATGTCCACAGCCCTGTCCAAGCCTTCCTATCCCCTTAATTGGGCCCAGACATAAACTGGCACCAGGATAAGTGGGGTGACAGATGGCCTAAGTCCAGCTGCAGCCTTTCACATGGTGACTAGGCAACCCTTGCTTACTCCCTTCTACATGTCCACATACCAAGCATCTCCCCAGTTGGAAGGTTTGAAGATGGTTGGGGAGGTTCACTCATGATTCTCACCCCTACGATCCCACTGACCTCAATTTGGGCCCAACCATGTTACTCCCATACTCAATAAATTCCAGTGGCTCCCTATAGCCTCTAAGGTCAAACATAAACTTGTCTGACACTCAAAATCCTTTATAACCTGGTCCCAACACACTTTTACAATCTTATAATCCATTATACCCCTTGACAAACTCTATGATGCCAGGGTGTTGAGGGTGCAATAAGCCCTTGGAAAGAAAAGGTTACATGGCCCTTTAAATTTGTTGGCATCTAGGACAAAGCCCTACTTGTGCCATCCTGGGTACATCTCTGCCTCTAGTTCGATTCTGAATGTTATCATTTCTTGACCCCTCCATAGAACTGTGTGCAGAATCTTACCCATAAAATGGAACAATCCTACTTGGTTGGTGTGGCTTCAGGAAATCAAGGTCTCACAATTTGTGTCAGAGGTGGGGCTTGAACCCGAACTCCTTTGCTAGCTCTTATCCACTACTACATGAACATGGGCTATAGTGACTTAAACTCAAACTGAACCTAGGAGAGACTGGTATGGAAAACAGAAGAGAGGAGCAGAGGGAAGAATAAAAAGTGATCTATGAATTCCATCTTGGCTACAATAATGCAAAATGCTTTATATGCATCATTTCTTTGATCCTCACAACTTGTGAGGTGAGTACTGCAAGTACAGTTTCCCTTCTTCATAATGTGGTATAGGGTCAGCCCTCCTCACTCCCCCAACTATCTCCCTCCCCTTTTCTAGCATTTTCCATTTATTCTCCATAGCCTGCTCTATTGCCTTCGAAGAGGCTCAATTATTTTGTATTTATTTATGTACTTAAGTTGTTTCCTCTGATAGAATGTAAGCTCCTATAAAACAGGAACAGTGTTGTTTTTGTATCACTGTTGCCTAGCAAAGAGGCTAACAAGTAGATAATTAATAAATCTTGTTGAATGAATGAATGACTTTTAAAAACAAACAATAGAATATTTGTTCAACCCTATTGGCCAGCCATTAGCTATCAATCCACTTCTTTCATTTTTTTTTTATGCTGTCAGCCTCCTAGAACTCAGCAATGCCTGTCTCTGTTTCCACCCTCACCATTCTCTCTTTAATCTCCTACACTCTGGCCTCCTCCCTGCTGTATTTTTACCCTGGCCCTGCCTGAGGTAAGACTGGTCAGAGGCTGCCACACAGCAACCTCTATGGTCCAAGTAATGATACCAGCACATCTGGGAAGAACCATTTGCTTCAGATAGGGAAAGGCCAGAAGAAAATAGGTCAGTTATACTGACAATAGGTCAGAGATACTAAAAAAAAATCCCAACATATTGTATGAACTTCCAGCGGTAGATTTCTGGGAGGAAAGAGTTGTATAGAACAAGCAGGCAAAGATGGGTTGCTATCTGTATCACTGGAGGTAGTAACCATGTCAATGAGGCCACAGATCCAATGGAATATTAGAATACTTAGAAAATAGAAGTCAGAGAAAGAATGACCATTTTTAAACTGACAGAATCAGTCATCACTATACTTCAGTTCATATTCCCAAATGCTCTAGAAGGTCTCCACTGGAGAAATTCATACTGCAACTTCAAACTTAACAAACCCAAATTAAACTCAACATCTTCCCTTCAATTCTCCTTTCTAAATTTCTCATTCCTGCTAGTCACATGGCTATTCCTTTCACCCAGGATAGAAACATTAGAACAAAAGTTTATGAATAACATGGTGACCTGAAAAGTCATAGAGAAGCCCAGCTCTCCCAGTTAAACATCAGCAAATACCTGAAAAGGACACCAGAAAGACAATTTTTTAAAAGAAGCAGATGTAAGCTCCTCTCTATCTATTCATAACTACACAAAAAACAACCTGAATTTGACTAAGAACGGCAGAGGGGTTGTGCTATTGAGGGTTCTAACAAATGGCTGTAGAGGGGACAAGACCAAACAAGACTACCTAATCCATCCAATAGTACCTTAGATTACTAGCCTGAGAACAAAATCCTAATCCAAGATCTAATGCTGAAAGTATGAGTAAACCAAAGAAAATGATAAATGCGATGAAGAAATACTATGAGTTAAGAAATGCCCAAAAGCTAGACCAGAAGAAGAGAATAATTCCAAAAATTATAAGCAGAGACTCAGAGGGGAGGAAATGTACTAGCCATAATGACTAAAAGAGATGAAGCAAGAAATGAAAATGAAATTAGAAATGAATGAAAATTCTAGGGGAAAAAAGGAAAATATATAGCTTAGAACAAAGAATGGGAAATCTAAGCTGAGCAACAGTGCTCTGAAAATTGAATGGAGCAAAAAGAACTCAGTGACACCATGAGGCAACAAGAAATATTCGAAAAAACTAAAAAGATTTTTATAAAGAAGAAAATGTAAAGTATATATTATCAAAAGCATCTAAACTGGAAAATAGGTCACAGAGAGATAGTTTAAGAATGAACTGAATCCCTGAAAGCCATGATAGATACAGAGAGAGAGAGAGACAGAGACAGAGAGAGAGAGAGAGGGAGGGATGGATGGATAGATGGATGGATGGATGGATGATAGGTAGATAATAACCAGAGTAGTATATTCCAAGAAAATATCAACGAAAACTAACAAGATTTAATAGAACCAGTGGGCAAAGTGAAAACAAGAAGAATCCACTGATCACCTTCTAAAAGAAATTTCAAAGTGAAAACACCCAGGAATTGTTGTTGTTCAATCATTTTTCATTTGTGTCTGACTCTTTATGACTCCATTTGGAGTTTTCTTGGCAAAGACTGGAGTAGTTTGCTATTTCCTTCTCCAGCTCATTTTACAGATGAGGAAACTGAGGCAAACAGGGTTAAAGTTACTTGTTCTAATGTTTCTATCCTGGGTGAAAGCAAGGTCACACAGCTAGTAAGTGTCTGAGGCTGGATTTGAACTCAGGAAGATGAGTTTTCCTGACTCCAGGCTGGCACTTTATCCACTGCACCACCTAGCTGCCCAAATCCAAAACTTTCACATCAAAACAAAAATATTACAAATAGTCAGGAAGAATTTACGTCACACAAGACTATGTCGCAACTACTTGAAGAAGAGGTAATCTGGAATATGATATTCAAAAAGGCAAAACATAAAGCTTTACTACCAGGAATGCCACTCTTTAAAAACTGTTTTTCAGTCTATGGGGTGGGGGGTGAAGTGGAGGGTAGGGTAAAGGATCTTAAATAGAACAGAAGACTATCAAAGCATTCTTGATTTAGGAAAAAAAAAAAAGACCAGAGCTGAATGGAAACTTCGATATGCAAACACAGGAGTCCAGAGAAACCTAAGAAAGTAAATACACCTGAACTGGAAAGGGCTAAATGGCATTTGCTTATATTCTAATAAAGGAGAAGAGGCAGGTGTTCTATCAGAATCCTGATGTCTTTAAGGATTACAAAAGGAGTTAAGACAAAAACATAGGGATATGGTGATGACTTTGTTCTATTATAATAGCCTTAAGAGAGGAAATAAAAGGGAGAGAAAAGGAATATACTTGGGAGGGAAAGGGCTGTTAAGAAGTTAATGAAGGGGGTGGCTAGGTGGTATAGTGAATAGAGCACTGGCCCTGGAGTCAGGTTCAAATCTGGCCTCAGACACTTAACACTTACTAGCCGTATGACATATGACAAGTCACTTAACCCCAATTGCCCTGCCTTCCCCCTCCAAAAATTAGGAAAAAAAAATTTTTAAATACTTTAAAAAAAAAGTTAATGAAGATGGAGGAAGAACATATTTTTTTTACATAAAAGAAATGAAAAAGAGTATACAAACAAAGAAAGGTGGGGAAGTGGACATCTCATGATCTTGATTTGTTTTTATTTGAAATGAACAAAGGAGGCTTAAACATATACACATAAACACATGTAGTTTGGTATGGAAATATGCTAAGTTCAGTGGGGAAGCAAGTATGGACAGGGAAAGAGCAAAGTAGAGTTATAAGGAGGAGGACAGAGAGGAAAGAGTCACAAACAAAATTGACTTCACCTTCAGAATATCATAAAGGGAATATTTAAAAGATATAAAGAGCATGTAAGAGTCTGGGCTTGGTGAAGAGAAGAAAGGCAAAGGAATAGGAACAGTGCACTTTGGTTATAAATGTCTGGTTTGATAAATACTTCTTTTTCTTCACCTCTTTCTTCTTTGTAAATAGGGAGAAAAGTAAAAAAAGTTAGAATGTAGAGAAATATACAATCAACTCACCCATACAACAGAAGAGGGTAGCAGAATGTATTAGAAAGCAGAAACCAAATTGAAAAATAAAGATTCCCAGGCACTGGGAACAGAATTTATTATGCTTCAGGAGGATTCAAAAAAACAGAAGTGGTAATCATGATGTCAGACAGACAAAACTAAAAACTGAAATGGTTAAAGGTGATAAGCAAGGAAATTACATTGTGTTTAAAGGCACTGCAGATAATTAAATAATATCAATAGCTAATATATGTGTACCAGATGGCATAGCATCGAAGTACTTTAAGGAAAAGCTAATTGATTTACAAGGGAAAAATAAGCAGCAAAACTAGAGTAGTTGGAAACGTTAATGTGTCTTTTAAGGCCTAAACAAATCTAACAAAAAGACAAATAAAAAAGTAGGGTCTTAATAGAATTTTAGAGAAATCTCTCATGATTAATGAATGGGAATAGAAAAAAATATACCTATTTCTCAAATACTTTGAGAAGTCAGCTTCAGCTCCTGACTCTTGGTCAGTCTCTACATCAAATCTACTTAATACTAAGTGTTCTAAAACAGAAACTTTTATCTTGCATGCATTACCCTTGCCTATTGACAAAGATGAAACAGATAGAAAAATTTAACTCCTTAAATAATTTAAAAATCCCCCAAAATGTTTCTAGCCTGCTTTATTTTTTTTTAATAAATTCATTCTTAAGCCAGTGTGGTATAGTAGAAAGAACACTGGTTCTGGAATCAGAGGACTTGGATTTAAATCCTACCACTGATTCTTGTTTCTTTTGTGACCTTAGGCAAATCACTTAACCTCCCTGAGCCTCAGTTTCTTCATCTGTAAAATGGGGGGACTTAAACTAGACTATCTCTAAGATCCCTTCTATTTCTTTGATCTAAGCATTTTTTTTTCATCCTCCTCTAACCTGAAGCAGCCTACTCTATTTTTAACCTTGTGAGGTGAGCCAGAGTCCAGATTTTAACAATTAGCACAGGGAGAATTGCTTTAAGGGTTGCTGACCCATAGCAGATCTGACAAACAGTGAATACTTTTAACTCAAATGAGACAGCTCCAATGAGATTCCAGCTCAAGAGACCCAAGCTACTGATTGGCTAGGGAGGATAAATCTTGGTAGAAATTCAAGTAACTTGATTAACTCAATGGCCTGCACAGGTATCATTGGACAAAACAACATCTTCTTTTCAATACGTGTCTTCAGTTGAAACTTTGGAAATGAAAATTGATATCCACAGTCATATTTTGCCTAAAGAATGGCCTGACCTGAAAAAGGTAACTTTCACTGACTTGCTGAGCTCCTGTTCCCCTCTGTGATTTCTCCATATTTATGTTATAATCCTCTCTCGTTCTATGGGAATAAGATGTTAGGCTTCCTTAATTTAGTGTGATTTAATTGTCATTTATTTTAAGCTTGTTTTTCCACTCCTCTAATGTTTGTTTTAAGAAACAATTTGTGAAGAAATCAGAACTTTACTACTTTTCCAATTACTATTGTCATTATTATCATTATTATTATTATTATTATTGCCAAATCTCACCCCCTGTGGATCACAAATCTGTCTAGCAGAAGTCAAACAGCTTTATTTGGTTTAAATCAAATTGTAAATGAACAAACAGATGCACAGGGATGTGTCACAGATGAAGAATTGAAAATTGGGACTTGCAAGTAAATGACCATCAAATTCATTTGCGTAATCTTCCCAGAACGTTGAAAGCCTGGCTGTTTTACAAGGTTTGGGTAATAGTTTTTAGAGAGTGGTGCACGGACTTTTCATCTTTTGCCTGTGGCTTTTGGCAGAATTTCAGATGATAAGATTAGAAACTGAGAGTGTTCTCCCAGATCATGGAGTCCAACGTTTTCATTTTACAAGTGGGGAAAATGAAAGTCTAGAAAGGTTGTCTGCACCAGGTCAGAAAGGAAGAAAGTCACAGTGCCAGGATCTGAAAGTTGTCTTCTGATTCTATATGCAGAAAACCTGGGTTCAAATCCTAGCTCTCCTTTCTGGACATTGGTTTTTCCCCATCTGGAAATGAGGGAGGTGGGTTCAACATCCTCTGAGTCTAAAGTCTCCACCAACTCTAAATACCATTCATGTCTGGTTTGCCTTTCTGTTCGCCTTATGCTTGATAGATTGTTACGAAGAATAAAAAAGCTACAATCTCAGAAATTAAAATAAAGGACATGTCCTTTGTAAAATAGGTTTGTTTAAAGAGTACAATGTGGGGTTTACTAAAGTCCAAAATTTGCCTTTCCTTTTTTCACAATGAACTTGTGAATGAAAGTTCTTTAGTGAAGCCAGAGAAGAGAAGTAGTTTTTTAAAAATGAAGTTAAAATAGTTTTCATCTTAGCTCAAGCTGAGAAAGACTTTCACTCTCTTTTTAAAATACAGTATGCAATCTTCCAGAACTTTTACACCACTGAGAATAGTCTACCTCCTCTAATTCAAGTTAAGAAAAAAATAAATTAACTCAGAAATCTCATTTAAATTTTATTCCAGGCACAAGTGAACTTATTTTTCCCTTTCCATGTGCTCTGGAGGATTGGTAATCCTAAATTTTCTTTCATATAATGATACAGATAAAAGCTCAAAATGTTACCTCTCTCCAAGAATTAATCACTCAGGAGCATGTGGCTCCCCAGTACTAGCAGCCAAGAGATTAAAATTCCTAAATGGTCCCTTTTGAAATGTTGTAGAGCAGAACTAGGAAAAGAACGTAGAAAAATGATTCTAACAACACATGGGGGGAAAGGGAAAGGAAACTAAAAACAATGAAATTATGACCTAGCAGTTTGGCCCTGGAGAAGAAATAAGAAAATGTACCTTTCTCTCTTCTTTATAGAAATGGGAGGGATGGGAAATGTTGCCTATATTACCAGACTGTGTTGAAGGAATGGTTGGTTTTGCTCAAAAGTTTTGTTTTTCTCTTCCTGTTTTATTCTTAGTTTCATATGAATTTGATATATAATCAAACATCAATTTTTAAAAAATTAAGAAAAGCCATAAACCCTGACTACACATTTTTGTAACTATCATCAACAGAGGTCTTTGAAAATTGTTTCCTCCCTACCACCTTTCCAGTTAATAACAAAAACCAAACAAAAATAATGTGGCTATGACATCTCTGCTGAAAACTTGATCCTTAAGGTCCTTTTGCCCCACTTGTGTATTCCTGAAGGATAAGTAGACTGTCTTTGGTATTAATTATTTCATGAAATACAAGCACCAAAAGCTCTCAATTCATAAGTTTTTGAGACAGGAGTGGTTAGACATATTTGCTTGGGGGATAGTATTCAGTCCATTTAGAGGTAGGAAATATTAGCAATTTTATTACAGTCTTTATGACTGAAGCATCACAGTTTTTTGTTGTTGGGTTTGTTTTTTTTCCCCTTGAATCGCTTAGATACTAGGAAGATCTGGTTTGATTCATACAAAATACAAAGAAAAATAAGCAGTGAACTCAGTTCTCTATACTGGAGCTCAGTACTACCAAATTCCAAAACTAGATTCCCACCCATTGGGAAATAAATCTTAAGAACGTCCAATAAGAGCTCACTCTCTTTATCCTGCCCTGGAATATCACACCGTTGAGAGTCTCTGAAATGACTCACAAGATCTATCATTGTCTATTGCTTCCCAAACATAGAGACCCAGAAGAACACTTATATAGAATCTGCAACATTTCAGAACCAAAAAGAAGATGAGAAAATCCCAGGCCCCATATTGCTAAGGTCAGGGAGCCTATAGCAATGGTTTAAAATTATTTTTACATAGCAATTTTCATTTAAGGAAAACGGAAGATGGTCAAAGACTCTTCAGAACAGGGCCCAGGAGTAAGAGTTGTGCCAATTTTGCCCAGAGGTATCATTTAAGCAGGCACTGAAATAGCCCCTGCCTCAAAATTTCTCCCCAATAACAGTTTGCTTGGTACCTGCCTGAAATTCTATATATTAAAGGGCCATTTGCTAATGATATTTTTAAAAGCTCTGGGAAGAAAACATAATCCGCTTTAAGAACCTGGTAATACTTAACAGTCATTCACATTTTAGCATGAATTAATTTAGTCTGCTTGCTTTCCTTCTAACATGTAGCTGAGATTGTACACTGAGGGAATAAGAATTTTTATAGGAGAAGATGCTATGTGCTGCATAAAGCATACATGAACGGTTCATAAATAATTGAAAGAAAACACACACACACACACACACACACACACACACACACACACACATATCAGAAGTCTAAGGTCTTAATCCAGGCTCTTCCATTAACTCGAGGCGTGATGGTGACCATGTCCTCATAGTCATTATAATTGTAATAATGACAGCTAACTTTACATAGAGCTTACCATGTGCCAAGCACTGTGCTAAACATTTTACAAATAGTATCTCATTTGATCCTCACAACAACCCTGGGAAGTAAATGCTATTATCATTCCCATTTCATAGATGAGAAAACTGAGTCAAACAGAGGTTAAGTAACTTGCCCAGGGTCCCGCAGCTAGTGTCTTCACCTAGACATAAGCTCTTTGTAGTTTTAAAGCTCTATGATCCTAGGGAAGAAAATCATTTTGGAACAGGAATACAGGAGGGAATGGAAAGTAAGCCTGAGTCAGATAATTCAAGAAAGGACTTTGAACAAATGACTGCTAGCATGAGGACACTGAGCAGCTGTAGGACAAACGTGGAAAACAGATTTGACCTCATTGACAATTAGTCAAGGCCAGCAAGTGGGAGACTGTGGAGCAGGCGTGATTTTGCTGATTTTCTTAAGAGGCCCAGTGCTAGGATATCAAATGCAAGAAAAAGAATACATTCAAATGTGTCAGACTAAGTGAACAACGAGGAAATTCTGCTTCTCCTAATCCTAAGAAACACTCTAATTGAGGCAGTCTGGAGGCAGGAATAGGGCACTGGACCTAGAGTCAGTAAGACCTGGAATCAATTCCTGCTTTAGACAATGATTAACTGTGTGACTTTGGCCCAGTCACTTAAGCTCTACATACTTTAGTGTGCTCACATGTAAAATGAAAGGCTGGACTCAATAGCCTCTAAAGCAGTGGTTCTCAACCTTCCTAGTGCCGCAGCCCTTTAATACAGTTCCTCATGTTGTGGTGACCCCCAACCATAAAATTATTTTCGTTGCTACTTCATAACTGTAATTTTGCCACTGTTAGGAATCTATCTGATATGCTGGATGTATTTTCATTGTTGAAAATTGAACATAACCCACAAGTTGAGAACCGCTGCTCTAAAAGTCTCTTTCTGCTTTAAATCTATGATTCTACAAGCTCCTTTCTCTGATTCTAGTCAATGGGAGCAGTTACTGAATGAGTTACCATATATGCTAATCCATTTTATGCATCCAATTCTCCATACTTCCCAGAAACTTAGGGCTAAACATAGTCTATAACCATCCCCACTTCTCCACAACCTTATAAACCACCCAGTTTAACCTTGTGGGTTGGCAGCTAATTAAATAGCAACATTTAAATTCATTCAGTATTTACACTGTTCTGGGTACTATGGGGTACTAAGATGAATTATTTGCCCTCAAGGAGCTTATATTCCGGTAGAGAAGACAAAACAGGTAAATAAGTAAAAGTCAGATGGGGTAAGTGACGAGAGTTATCAGCCATATATTGAAAGAAAACAGAACCTGAATCGGATTTTTAAGAGGAAGGACAGCCTAATGTAGTAGATAGGGTGTTGGACATGAATCAGAAAGACCTGGATTCATATTCTGTGCTTCTCATTATAATCATAGACAAGTAACTCAAACTGTATGAGCCTCAAACAACTCTCTAAGACTATAAGTTAGAGACTTCTGTAACCAGAAGTTAGAGGCTTAAATCTTGGGGGAACATATTCCCATAAGCTGATGAGGGAAGGTCATAGCTGTATACCTGAAATAATTTCCTCAATACATGCAATACTGGTTTCATGTCCAACTTTCCCCTGTTCCTTTTCAATCGTGACACTAAATAGAATTATGTAACTAGCTGCTTTCATGTCCACTGCTTCTGCTGATTAGCCCCTGACACTAGGGAAGAAAGAAGTAGAAGGAAAAGAATTAAAACCCAAGTACCCTGAGTACAAAATTAGTAGGTTTTCTATTTGCTTATCATCACACATCATCTGTATGTATTAGACTTGTATTAGAATCCAGACATTTTTTTCCTTTCCCCCCACCTCCACCCCAACCCTAGAGATGACTACCATGACACAAATGTGCACATGTGTTTGTATAAAATCATTATGTACATACTTCTTTTTATCAGTTCTTTCTCTGGATGCAAATAGAAAATTACATGATAACTTTGTTATATATTTTAAAGGGATAGAAAGTTGTTCATAAGGCTTTGCAGTTCCATGAGCAATCATCTTTTTTATTATATTATGCTATGGAAATGCTTGTTTTATTTCACAAATTTCAAAATTAATAAATAAACGTTTTTTAAAAAAATTCAGATCTTCTACTAGTCTGGTCCTCTTTGTACCATGATGCTTCATTCAAGATATCCTACAATGTTCTCCTGAACTTCTGCCATCTGTCAATGCACAAAGAGTTTTTCTTCAAAGACTTCAGCTTGATTTCCAAGCAATGGACTATTCTATACTTATTCTGTAACAGTTTTCTAATTATGAACATAGACATCAATAACAAATTCCTTGACTAGGCACATAGACAGAAACTCAATAACATTAAATGCATATGCAAACTTAGGTAAATGGAACGAATAAAGATGCTAGAGATACAAATAAATTTAATATCATACTTTCCTTCTTCAAGGACCCTAGGGAAGTTACATTATAAAGCATATTAGATATAACATAAAGGCTTTCCTTTATTTTAAAAATATTTCCTGAAGTACACAATGCAACTGCAGAATATTCCTTCCCTCTCTTTCATCTGCTTTTCTTACCATTTCTTTCTTTTTCTTTTCCATTTTTTTTTGCAAATTCCTTAATAAAGGCATTAAAAGAATAATCTTGTTTTAGGTATCATTTTAGAACCTCAGGGTTCATTGAAAGAATCAATGCCTCTTTTAAGCCTCTTTGCTTTTTAAATATTAATAAGCAAACCAAGGTGACCTTCACTTTGTAGCTGAAGGGAGGAAAGGGGGCAGGCAGAATCAACAGGGCATTGGCTAATCATTAGCTGATTGCAAATGAGGAGGATCAAAGAAACAGTTAGGACGTGCTTTTCATCTTTTTCTGGAAAATAATGTTGTTGGGCCTACTGGTTATTGCTGAGACTTTGGGAAACATCCCAGGTGAGGAGAGACAGATTTCATGGGGTATGTTTGGGTTATCAAAAATTCACTAAGATCCATCTTGACCAAAAATAAAGATTCTGACAAAAAAAAAAATAACAGTGAAAATTGTGTGTGATATTTGGTGTCTTGGAAAGAGTACTGGATTGGGAGGCAGAAGTTGGGTTCAAATCTTGGCATTGCCACTTACCACCCCTATGACATAGGACAAGTCATTTATCCTCTTTAGACTTCAATTTCCTTGTCTGTCAAATGAGAATGACTTCTATGGTCCCCACTAACTCTACATTCATAATCCTATAACTCACAAAGTAATTATATAGAAGATAACCTCAGCATGTAAGAATCCCCTCCTCTAATACGCTTAAAGGATATCAAGCAAATCTAAGGGTGTTGTTTCAAATTTATATTCTCATCTGCTAATTACTAATTAGTTGCTAATTAATAATTATCTTTTGCTATTTTCAGTTTTTAGGAAGAAACCATAATAAACATATCATGATTTTATGTGGTGAAAGTTTGGTTTTCACAAAGAAAATAAATTAGAGGTATTAACTATTTGCTATTAACTTTGGAGAAAGAGTTCACTATAAATGTCCTTCGAATTCAGGTTCTTTCTCTTATTTGCTATGTGGCAGTGCCCCTAGGAATTTTTGCATATGCAGGAAAGAATACAAAGTATGCCATTATTTGAGGTATTGGGGAAAAATTTGTAGCTCTGCCTAGCCACAATTTCCTATACGAATTACCTTGCAAACTAGCCATTGAGCTGTTGTTTCTATGATCTTTTGAATGTTTTCAGCACCCTCTAAATGTATGCTCTGGGACAAAGCCCCAGTCATTCCTTGGTTATATATCTGAACCTTGAAAAAGTCACCTCTCTGAACCTCAGTTTCCTCGTCTATAGAAAGAAAATAATACTATTTGTCACATATATCACAGGGTTGTCGTGAAGAATGTTCTTTGTAAACTTTAAACTACTGCATAAATGTAAGCCATTACTATTTAAGTGGTGAGCTCTAGAAAATGTTACTGAATTTATGAAAAATTAATGTACAGGTAACTCAGTGTAATCACGGTTATATTCCTTTAAAGTTAAAGCACCAAATTAAAACGCCTTGAAAGTCTGTATTGGCTCTAAACGCCTGAAAAGATTCAATAAAACTCTTGAACCTGTTAAATGCCATGGGGGTAGTCTACAGAGGAAAAATCCAAAGAATATTGTCAACAAGTGGGAGTGGAGTTCAACTGGAGTCCTGCACCAAAGTGGAGGAAAAATAATAGGAAAGCATAGAATGGAAGGGAAGGAGCAGCTTTGCTAAGACTGAGCACCTGAAACAATCATCACAGACTCCACTCACATCAAGTAGGCACTTAAGCCAGTAGTCAATGCAAGCACACATCTTAGTCTGGATAGCCCCAAGACATGGAAGGATTTCAGAGAGAATGACCAAATGGATGACTGCAAAGTTTTCATGAAATTTATTGTTGCTTTGCTTCAGGGGTCTAGGATCTACTGCCTCCCCTGATATTATTTTATGTGTGCCTGGCTACTGTACTTCTCGGTAGGGTCAGCAGGAGTTTAACATGTATGAGATCTGTTTCTCTGGAGGTCTTATGATAATAATAACAATAATAATTGCTGGTGTTTACGTAGCACCTGCTATGGGTCAGGCAATCTCCTAAGTGCTTTATGAATATTGTCTCATTTGAGCCTCACAACAACCCTGAGAGGTAGCTGCTGTTATTATCCCCACTTTACATTTGAAGAAATGGAAAAGGCAGACAGAGGGTAAGCTACCTGCCCAGGGTCGTGCTGCTAATTAGTGCCTGAGAATTGATCTGAATTCAAGTCTTTTTGACTCGGGGCTCTCAGGACTCTGTCCACAGCACTACCTACTTGACCATAAACTCAATAACAGAGGAGGCTAGGTTATCTGCTATGATAACAAAAGCTAATATTTGTATAGTGTTTTCAAATTTGTTTGGTGGTACAGTGGAGAGAGCACTGGGCTTGGAGTTGTGAATATTCATCTTAACGAGTTCAAATCTGGCCTCAAACACTTACTAGCTGTATGATCCTGGGCAAGTCACTTAACCCTGTTTGCCTCAATTCCTCATCTGTAAAATGAGTTGGAGAAGAAAATGGCAAATCATTCCATGATCTTTGCCAAGAAAATCCCAAATGGGGTCACCAAGAGTCTGAAACAACTCAACAACAATAGCATGTTATATATATATTACTTCACTTGGTTCTCACAATAGCCCTGTGTGGTGAGAACTACAGTTTATTATCCAAATTTTCCAGGTGAGGAAACCAAGACTTAGAGAGGCTTAAATGACTTAAAATGGCAGATTTGGAAGTGGAAGGGACCATAGAGGTCATCTGGCCCAACCCCTTCATTTTATAGATGAAGAAACTGAGATGTATAAAAGGTAAATTATTTGTCCAAGGTCACACAGGTAAAAGTGGCAGAACTAGATTTTAACCCATCTTCTGACTCCAAATCCAGTGCCCTCTACTGCACCACGTTTGTCTCTAGTCATAGAGTTAATAAATGTGAGAGGCAGGATTCTAACCCGAGTCTCTCTTGATTTCAGATCAAGCACTCTTCCCATTAAACTAAACAGTTTATAAGTGTACGAGTTGGAAGTTCAATTGTGAGAGGGGAGAGAATGAAATATTTGGAGTAGCCACTGAGGAGAATGAGATTTTTTAAAGTCAGGAAGGGTTCATTTGGGACAGCAAAGTGGCACAGTGGGTAGAGTGCTGGACCTGGAAACAGGAAGACTCATCTTCATGAGTTCAAATATGGCCTCAGATACTTAGTAGCTCTCTGACCGTGGCAAGTCACTTGACCCTGTTTGCCTCATTATCTCATCTGCAAAATGGATTGGTCAAAGAAATGGCAACCCGCTCCAATATTTTTGCCAAGAAAGCCAAATGGGGTCACAAAGAGTCAGATACACCTGAAAAACAAGTGAACAAGAACAACAAGGGTTCATTTAAAGGACTATAGAACCTAAATCAGGGAGAGACAAAACAGAAAAAGAAAATTATAGACCAATCTCCCTCATGAATATAGATGCAAAAACTTTAAATAAAATATTAGCAAAAAGACTACAGCAACTTATCACAAGAATAATACATTTTGACCAGG
>CM053582.1:249690298-249756419 GCA_028627135.1 Pseudochirops cupreus
CACATCTCACCAGTCAGATTGGCTAAGATGACAAAACAGGAAAATGACAAATGCTGGAGAGGATGTGGAAAAATTGGAACACTAATGCATTGTTGGTGGAGTTGTGAATTGATACAATCTGAGGGATGCTGAGACCTTAGGTGGTATTCTGTCGGTGTTTGGCTGAAATGAGATGAAGAAGGTAGCCGAAATTTAGGAAGTTAAGAAATTATGACCAGTCAGAGCTTTTTTTTGAAGGATTATCAACATGAATAATGAAAGCCTTGAGGACCCTAGATTTAGAGGTAGAAATGACCTTAGAAGTTATCTAGTCCAATCCCTTCATTTTTTTTCAGATGAGAAAACTGAGGCCTAGAAATCAAATAACTTGTCTAAGGTCACACAGGAAGTAAGTAGCAAAATCAGGATTCAAACTCAGGTCTTCTGACTCCAAATCCAGCGCTCTTTCTACTGTACCACATTGCTTCCCACATCTCCCACAGGAGATGATGATGCAAAGAGAAGGTCCCTGGACCAACTACTAAAGTTGTTTTTACTTGCAATAATGACCAATGGGCTGATAGACGACAACAACAAGGATGAAGAGAAATCTATACAAGCAGCATGCATGAACCTTGAAAAGCAGTTCTTACTATTCAGTGATATGCTGATGCTTTCTCCTGCCCCTTAAGCCCTGGTTCTATGATTCCCAATCCAATATTCTTTCCACCGTTCCATGCTTCCCTTCCAAGGAAGCCTTAGGAATGGCAAGAGAACACACTGCCATTCTACAGCCTGAACTGTAGAGCAGAAAGTGAATTTTTTGAAAGTGTAACATCACCTGGTTTCACTAGAAACCCAGAGGACTGAGATGATATCTGAAATAGGGATCAGAGTTGGAAGGATCTTTAGAGATCATCTAATCTCTTCATTTTACAAATGAAAACTGAGGCCCAGAAAGAAGAAAAATTTTCCCGAGATCAAGTGGGTGGAAATGGTCAGAGTTGGGGCTTAAAGCCAGAGTTCCTAGCATCAGGCCCACACACAAAGCATATCCCCTTACACATCCTTAAATCTTTGCTTATCAAGCAGTTTCCAGAAGTGACTCAAATACGGTTCACTACAATATATAACCAATAACAAACTCCAAGAAAGGAAGAAATAATGTCATCGAGCAACTCATGAGAGGAAAAGAAGATGGACTGGCCATGTGGGGAGAGAGAGGATGACAGGGATACAGCCAGGATCTTCCACCAGTACCCTTGTGATGTCAGCAGAGAGCAAGAAAGACCTCCAGCACATGAGGAGGACTTTCTGTGTCAGTCTTGCAGGAGGATGAAGACTATAGTGCACAGGATGGACAGGTGTGCACCCCAAACCGTGTGCAACAGAGATCCTTACCCAAATAACACTCAGAGGCTTCTCAAGGTAGGAAGCAGAAAAGAATGGTTGATTACAATCTCGAGAAAGAGCAACCCCTTCTTCTGACAAATGGTCAGTGAGGAGAAGCAATTTACAAAAGGAAACGGCAAAGTTATAAAGCCTTAATGAGGAATTCTCCCCCACCCCCTGCTGACCCTTTTATTCCATTGGCTGGAAGTCAGGTGCACAATCTAAGTGCAGCAATCTACCTTGAGTACCCGAACAAGGAAACAGTAAAGCACGCAGTGTACATTTGAGAAAGTACTTCTGTCCTTATTTGGCATATCTTATGCTGAGGTGTCACTGAGGAGAAGGGTAGACTCCCTACTGCTCTGAGTTTTGAGTCCTTGTAAATCATGTGATTTCTGGTGAAGGGGAACTTGGGCCTATTTCTCATGAAAAGTATTACTAGATTTTAGAGTACAGTCTGAGAAGTTTTCACTTCTTTCATTCAGACAGGTGTGGATGAGTTGTGTTGGAAGGAACTTCTGGATCAATGAGATCACAGACCTATATGAGTATTTAAGTTCATTTCTATTTGAGTAGTTAGTTCATGTCATATTCATTGTGATTTGTTTCCAGGAATTTAAATACCATGTTCCTTGAATTAAATGTTTCTATGAACTATGGTTGTGTTTCCATTTCTACCCTTTGAGAATTTAATTGTGTTTTTCTATCCTCCACAGAGATATGGTTATGGAGGATGGGTGCAGCTCCTTCACAACAACAAGGTTGGTGCCTTTCTTCCTATCAAATTTTCTGGACCTACTAATCTCCTATGAGCAGGTGATGAAGCACAGAGCCTCCAGAAACATGTGTGATGCCAAAGAAAGGCCTCCAGACAGCTGAGTTCCTGACTAACTAACTTTGCATTCGCCAGGAGATTGGAAGGGAGATTTCTCAGAGTTATTAGGAAAAATGGTTGCCTTCCAAGAGCAGCGTGTTAAAAGATGAAACTTTAGTTTGAGATGCCATTAAAAAAAACATTTTTTGCCCTGGAACCAATTTGGGCATTTATTATTCTGCTATTAGGAACTGACCCAGTCCTCATCACAGGTTATCGCTGTGTATTAAGGTAGGCTAAATAAATGGAGTATTTTGGATTCCAGTGCAAGTTACAGAAATTAAACATCAGAGGCAAAGGAGAGAAGCCTTCACTGGGGCCAGGGTTAGATAATAGCAGAAATCAAGGAAGGAGAAGGAAGCTCCAAGCAATCCAATTTTCAAATAATTAGGCCCAAGGGTGAGCTAGAAATCTGGCCCTGGGAAGGACTGTATTCCCTAACTTTATTCACAGAGTAATAATGAGCCATCATTAACACAACAGGAGCCTGCTTAGCATCCTCTGGTTTTCTGAATCCTGTTTATAAAGTGTCAGGATATGCTTTGTGCATAGACATAGCATAAATAGGACACAGCAAAAAGCAAGCGTTATTTCTCGCTTTCTAGAGTCCACAACCTGAACTGGCTGGTTATTTTATTAAAGGTAAAGTACTACAAAGGTGAGGGTGTTTTAAGGCTACCAAGTGGTCCAAATCTTAGGGACTTAGTGCCTGATTTTTATCCTATTGTTTCAATTTAAGTTTGACTCCAGAACAGAATCTAACTGCTCTGGAAATCTAAGTCTGTAACAGAGATGTCAATTCATAAATATTTGGTTTGTACCCAAATTTTTTAATAAGTAATACCATCTTACAAAGGAAACTGCAGTATTTGTAGGGGGCACTGTATCAATGATGATATAAGCATACCATTTGAAATATTGCCTAGAGCACTTATTTTTGCGAAAACCTTATTATTGTACTATAATCAAACTCCTCAGTAGCATTACTTGGTCAATTGCCCAAGACACAAATCAAGTAAAATCTCAGAATGCTGGAGTTCAAAGGTACTAGTGATCATCTCATCCAACCCTATCATTTTACAAATGAGAAAAATGAGACCAAAGTCTACATAAAACATAGACAAGGTGGTTTGGGTTGGGTTGGGGTTGGAGATACAGCTGGAGGAAATCAGAAAAGACATCTTTAGGAGGTGGCCCTTACACTGACTTCTGAAAGAAGTTAGGGATTCTAAGAGGCAGAAGTGAGGAAGGAAGGTACTCCAGGCATGATGAACAGATTGCACAAATGTGCAGAGATGAAAGACAGCATATGTGTATAATTAATATCAAGATGGCCAGTTGAGAGGGCATGAAGGAGAGCAAAGCAAAAATAGCCTGGAAAGTTAGGCCAGGACCAGGTTAGGCAGGGGTGTAAATGCTGCCACAGAGGAGTGTTTGTTTTATGCTAGAGGCAATAAGCAATGCCATCACCAGGTTCCATTTCATAGCCCCTAAAACATTTAATGACCTTATGAGATGATTAAAAATAAACTTCTCATGAGTCATTCAGAGATTTAAATTTTGTAAACAGCTGCTAATATTGAAGGACTGTGCCACCTGCCTTCACTTCGTAATAAGAAAGATTGGTGGGATGGCATGTTTCAGAGCCATCTTGTCTCTTGAGGTCAAGGAGGAGTGCTCCAACGGTGCCTCTAATATTAATGATGTCCATAACACAGAGACACAGAGCTCTCTGGCCAATATAATACGTGCTGCTCACCATACCCTGCTGATAAAGGTATAGAGCAGCAGTTCTCAACCTGTGGGTTATGTTCAATTTGTAACGATGAAAATACATCCTGCATATCAGATACTTACATTACTATTCATAACAGTAGCAAAATTACAGTTATGAAGTAGCAATGAAAATAATTGTATGGTTGGGGGTCACCACAACATGAGGAACTGTATTAAAGGGTTGCAGCATTAGGAAGGTTGAGAACCACTGGTATAGAGGGAGAACACCTAGGAATGGTGATTGTATATAGGCATGATTCACAAATGATGAAATGAAAAGGACACGAGGAAATATCAATGTTCCAGGCACTGTGTTAAGCCCTTTATAAATATCATCTCGTTTAATTTTCCTAATAACCTTGGGAAATGTGTTATTATTATCCCTGTTTTATAGTTGAGGAAACTGGGACAGACAGAGGTTAAGTGACTTGCCTGGGTTACATAGCTAGTAAGTGTCTCAGGAGGGATTTCAATTCAGTTCTCCTTGACTCCAGGCCTAGTGCTATATCCACTGTACCATCTAGCTGCCTCTAGAGTGGTGGTTCTCAACCTTCCTAAAGCCGCGACCCTTTAATACTCATATGTGAGTGTATCTGGATGTGGGCAGACCCACCTGGAGACGGATAGAGGAGCCGTGTCTCGGTTCCTAAGACCATCGGAAATATGTGTTTTCCAATGGTCTTAGGTGACCCCTGTGACCTCTGTGAAAGGGTCATTTGACCCCCAAAGGAGTTGCGACCCACAAGTTGAGAACTGCTGCTCTAGAGCCATGCTTTAGAAGAGGCTGTGTTGATTCTTATATCTGGTTCCTATTTTTTCCCTCTCTCTCCTTAATTGACATTGACTCAATCCTTTGATTTCCCCTGTAATAGACTCTATATCTGGATTCCTAGACCCCTGTTTCTGTTCATATTCTCTGGATCACTCTCTCCAAACTTAGCTAAGCTGGTCCTCAGGCAACAGATGTCATTGGGTCCATACTTAAAGCCTTCCCTAGCTGGAAGGGACCAGGCAAAGGCTGTACTTAGCTGGAATTGCCTTTGAGAAGCAATAGACACTTTCATGTCATAATAATGCACCCTAGGAAGATTTTGGTGGAAGGCCAAACGACAAGTCATGTCAACAAACATTTATTATGCCCCTGCATGATAATGTCATCAAGGTGACTGGGCTTTATTAGAATCATAAAAGAATACATTTAGAGCTGGAAGGAAACTAACAGACCATCAAGTTCAAAACCTTTACTTTACAGATGAGTAAACTGATGCCAAAAGAGTTTTAAGATTTGTCCAAGGTCACACGGCCAATAAGTGTCTAAAAGCAGGCTTTAAACTCAGGCTACCCTGACTCTAGGACCAGCACTCTATCCATTGTACCACCTAGTGGTGGTCCACATCAGCAGAACTGTGGAAATCATTACAGTTGTGGCCACATGAGCTATGGAAACACTAAAATAAATAAAAACCCTAAAGACCTCAATGAGAATAATATCACCATACTGTGCCACAGCATCCTCTCAGTCTTAACACATGCTCATGGCTCCCCTTCCCCTTTGACTAATATCTTTTAAATAGTAAGAAGGTAACCCCCCCCTTCTTTTTATCTTTCTTTGCAAGATCATCTATGTTATGCTAAGGGATGTAAAAATGCAAACTAACTTTACTTAAGCATTTGCACTGGCCAGTAAAAAGACAACTTCAATTCGATCCCTATCTCAAATAGAATTTGCTCTACAACATACCTGACAAATGGTCATCCAGCTTTAGGCAAAACTTCAATAAAAGAGAACCTACTACCTCCCCAGGCTGCCCATTTTGGTTTTGGATAACTTGAATCATAGACAGACAGACAGACAGACAGACAGATAGGTAGATAGATAGATAGATAGATAGATAGATAGATAGATAGATAGATCAATAGATAGATAGATATTTTGGGATATATAGTACCTTTATTAAAGTACTCTGCACCAAGCACTTGCTAAGTGCTGGAGATAACCAAAACAAGAAAACAAAACAGTCACTATTCTTTAAATGCTTACATTCCAAAAGAGGAAAACAAATTATAAAGAGGATCTGGAAAAGTGAAAATGATAGTGACAGAGGGCAAGGCATTTGTTGGAGAGGTAGAGAAGGCCAGAGTGTGGTATCTGGGGCTCCTACTAATTAATACTAAAGAATTTTTTCTTACCTAAAGCCTAAATTTGCCTCTTTGTAATTTCCATCCATTCATTGCTCGTCCATATGCCCCCTAGAGCCCAAGAGAACAAATCTTATCTCTCACATGATAGATCAAGTTGTACTTGATGACAGTTTTCATGTCCTGTTGAACTGACATCAGGTCATTCACCATTCTATTTGCCCTGTTCTTCCGTAGTCCCAGCTGTCCTTCCCAAACATTGCTGCCAAGAATGTCCATAATACTGATAAGCAATCAGGAAATTTAATAAGTGTTGATGACTATTGCTAAAGAAAACTACCAGCAATCTGAGCAGCAGAGTGGCATAATCAATAGAATATTGTACCTGAAGACAGAAAGATCTGGGTTCAAATCCCACCTCTGCTACTTAATTTTGTAACCATGGACAAGTCATTCAACCTTTCTGTGCCACAGGCAACACTCTAAAATTAAAAGTTATTTAAGGAGTTGTGATTGGTTTGAGGGATGAGGGGTTACAATTGATGGTCCACATTGTTTGGGATGAAAAATACCCTTCATCCTTAATTTAGTAAAATAAATAAATAAATAAACACAGAGATCTCTTAGGACAAGAACAGGAGTTTATTCTCTTCCATGGGAGAAGAGGGCAGTCTTCCCCATGACTCATCATGGAGAAGAGGCATGTTACAAAAGACAGTGCAAGAGTTTATACTATAATTCCATCAAGCCCCCTTCCAGACTGTCTCCTCTCTCATTGGTTGAGAGGCAGACTCCACCAAATTCTTTCCCAAATGGGACAGCACAAAAAGGAGGGGAGGGTCCCACCAAGGGCGGGAAAGCAGACAAAGAAAATGAAAGTGATTGACAGTAGCAATGAAGGAGGAAAAGGGAAAGACAATCTCAGACTGCTGGAGAAGTTTTCACTCATTCCATGCAACATCAATAGATCCTTGGAAAGTCAGAGATATGTATATATGTATGCAAATGGGAACATAAAGTAAAAGGGAAAATACCTACAAAAAAAAAATAAAATACTTAAACTTAGAAAATAAGAAACCTAACCTCAATAGACCAGTCTCAGAAGGAGAAATTAAGTAAGTCATTAACAAGCTTCTCTGCAAATGGCATCAGGACTAGACTGTTCCATCAGTCAATTGCTCCAAATCTGCAAATGACTTATGATCTCTATATTTCTAAACTATTTCTAAACATATTAAAAATGGCATGCTAATTCAACTCTTTCATGAAGCAAATGTGTTTTGACCCCAAAAAGTTGACTCAGGAACAACATAACAAGTATAACACCAATCTCCTCCTACCCTCCCCAGGTAAACAGGAATAATGAAATCTGGGATTTTTCATTTACAATATGTTTTCATTCTCCTACATTCATTTGGTAAGAACCAAAATCTTCTAGGACAGCTGGTCTCAATGCCTAATTTAGCAGAGATTTGAGCTTCCCAAAAATCTTCCTGAAACATTTTACAATTGTGTTTTTCTCTCTGTTTCCCTTCTCAGTCCTTAATTTTTGAGTAGTCCTGGAACAGCTCCAGTGACATTTGTTTGTTACTGTAAAGCTTTATAAAGATTTCAAAGAGCAATTCATTTCTCCTTTGATTGGTATATATTGGAAGCAGGCAAATCCTTGATTCATACAGCCACCTTTGGTGCACTGGGACATTGGCCACTGAAAACATGAGAATGTTTCAGGGGCCATACATGACACAGAAGGGCTAGACCAAAACCATACAACATCTGTGGATCATTCTCATCAACATACATTTATTGAAGGACTAATATATGCTGAGCATTCAGCATATAAAGGCAAAGACTGTCCTTCTTTTCAATGACCTTACAGTCTAATTGGAAAGTTAGGGCATGCAGAATAACTAGCACAGAGATTGGCACATAGCATGTACTTAATAAATACTTGTGGATTAAATAATGAATAAAATATATACTATATAAATTGATTATTCTTGTTACCTAGGTGCTAGGGTAAGTTGTTTCTTCACATTTGTCATCTAAGCCTAACTACTAGGAATGGGAGGTAGAACAGTAAAAGAAGATGGATGCTTCTGGAGAGGGGGCCAAAGTGGACTTTAACCCCTACAGTTCCCTGAAAGTATTTTTATTTTTTGAGGAGGGAAGTGGCAATTGGGGTTAAGTGACTTGCCCAAGGTCACACAGCTAGTGTTAAGTGTCTGAGGCCAGATTTTCACTTAGGTCTCCTGACTCCAGGGCCTCTGCTCTATTCACTGTGCCACCTACCCTCCCTCCCTCAAAGTATTGTATTAAAACTAAAAGGGACATTAATGATCATCTGGTCAAACTCCTCCATTTAAGAGGGAAGAAAACTGAAACCCAGAGGGGGAATTCCCTTGCCCAAGATCACAGTCAAATAAATCTAAAATCAATAGAGTCAATAGACTTGAAGACTGTGAAGACAGAAAAGAAACTAGAGATCCTCTTGTCCAAACCTCTTATTTTACAAAATAGAAAAAGAAAGACACAGAGTTAGTAGAAGCAGAGATTAGAACCTTTTCCTCTCTTGTCTTCCAACCCAGAGCTCTTTCATCCAAGCTATTTAAATCTGAGGGGCAGCTAGGTGATGAAGTGCATAGAGTGCCAGGTCTGGAGTCAGAAAGACATCTCCCTAAGTTCAAATCTGACCTCAGACAATTACTACATATGTGATCCTGGCAAGTCACTTAACCCTGTCTGCCTCAGTTTCCTCATCTGTAAAAGTGAGCTGGAGAAAGAAAATGGCAAACCATTCCAATATCTTTGCCAAGAAAACCTCAAATGAGATTATGAAGAGTTAGGACTGAAACTGCTCGACAACAAATTTAAATCTGATTTCCCTCAGGAACAGGAGAGTTGGTGGTCAGAGTGGCAGCTGGTCTTCCAGGGATCAGTCTCTTATTTCATGATAGAGAATTAATCAGAAAGTTGGTTCTTCAGTCCTTCCACATGTACCTTATGCCACAAATTCACCCCATTTAAGGTCCTCCTTCTACTCCTCAGGAATTTTTAATTAATGCAATTTAACAGTGCTTTAAGGGAGGAAAAAGTCATAGTTATGAAGGAAGCAGTCTCACTTTTTTTACCTTGACATTCAAATGAATGGTCCCACTTGCCATAGATCAATTCTGCTGGTACTCTGGATACCCTTGAGTTGAAAAAATGTTGTGAGGTGGCCAATTGACAGTGATATGATGAACTTCCTACACCAGGGCTGGCCTCTCTTCTCATTGTTGAGATCAGATATCACCATACCTAGCATTCTGCTAAAAGACCATCAAGATGGAAACCCAGCTGGAGTCGCTCCTGTCTCCACTCTCATTATCCTATCATGGGCTCCACAAAGTCACAGCTCCACCCATTCCTTAACTCAAGGATCCACGACAGTTTTCTTTCTTAGAGGAATACAATCTCTTGTCTTCAACTCATCAAAAATCTCCTTCTTTGGGACAAATTTTCCACCCTTGGACAAATCCCACCCCACCCTCCCACCTCTTTGCCTTATCCTAACCTATGTAGGAAGATTAAGTAGAAGTGGGTAGGGGCCATAAAGCCAATCATAGAAATTTGGGTTTTAATCATAACATGATAAAAATGGCATTTAAAAGAGATTAATCTGCTTCTCTACAGGATTGACTAGAGTGGGAAGAGATTGAAGGCAGAAAAATTGACTAGAAGGCTAGATTCAACTAAGCATGATATGATTATGGCATGGACTAAGATGCTGACAATGGGAATGGGAAAGGCAGGTAGATATGAAAGACTTTATAAAAGAACTGAAGTGACTTCTTGACTGTTGGAAATTCAACAAATATTAATTAAGTGCTTTATGTGTTCAGAGTACATTATTAGACTTGAGAGAGAAACAAAGTTTAGATGAAACACTGTCCCTTCCCTGAAAGGGTTTACAACTTAGTGGAGGGGGGGATATAACTCATACATGAATGACAATACAGAAGGGTGTGTGTTAAAGGCATTAAATGCATTAAAGATGCAAATAAAGTACCATGTTAGGTAAAGGTTTAGGTCACTGCTAACAGGAGGATAAAGGAAACTTCTATATAGGTGGCATTTGAGTTGGCTTTTTAAAAGATGAAAGGAATTCAACAGGTACAGAGGGAAAGGGAGGCAACTTTCATGGATAGGAAATAATATGAGCAAAAGCATGAAGGTGGGAAAGCTTGGGAGAATCAAAGGTTTGAATAAAGTCTAGAGTATGTGTAAGAGGGTACTACCAGATAAGGCTAAACCAGTAGGATAAAATCAGGTTGTGGAAAACCTTGAATGCCAGGTCAGTGGAATTTGAACTTTACTCATATTATTTAATAGACAATAGGGATTCATTGAAGAGTCATGAGTTAAGAACTAACATATTCATAAGAAAGTTTATGCATAAGGAAGATTAATCTAATATCAGCGTGAGGGATGTAATGAACAAATTGTATGTGGGGAGAAGAAAAAGGGACAAGAAGAAGGAAATAAAGGGAGTAGGAAAGGGAAGAGTTGAGAATGAATCCAAGGTTTGAACTTGCTTGACTGGAATAATCATTTTCTTTGTTAGAAATAAGGAAGTCCAGAGAAGGAACTGGATAGCTCAATCTTTCAGAGGAAAAATTATAAGTTCTGTTTTAGACATGAAGAATTTTAGGTGATGACAAGACATCCAAGTGGATGTATCCAAAAGGCAGTTAGAGATTTGTGAAAGTCTCCTAAGAAAGAGAGTCTCCAAAAGATGACTAATTTCTGATTTCAGTCACTTCTGCTTCTGCTTCTTCAGTCTAGTCACCCCAGCTGTTTGCCTTGTGATATAGTCAATGAGACTATGAAATATCAAGAACAGTAATAAACTTCTGAATAATAAATCAATATCAGGTATTTAAACTGAATAGAATACTGGCTAATTGGATTATGTTTAGTTTTGATGACTTTCCATAGCACTGAAACCTCAGAATTATCTTGTTCATCCCCTACTCATTAAAGATGAGGATACTAAAGCACAGAAATTACTTGACTGATTCACACAACAAATTAAAGACCCAGACTAGAATCCAGGTGTCATGACTTCAGAATCATAACTAGTATTTTCATAACTTTCCTGAAGCAAATTTCACAAAATGCACTGGAGCTATAGTCAAGTCAACTTTTTAAGAAAAATTCATTTGGTGGTAAAGAGAGACAGAGACCCCAGAAAACAGGAAGGCTAAAATAGTATTCTTTTCATACATACTTTATGGTTCCGCCATACTGGCTTACTTATTGATCCTCACACAGAATATACCTCTGTGTTTTTACCCTGTCTGCTGCCCCTCTTACCTGGAAATTTCCACCTTCTCACTTCCACCTCTTAGAATCCCTTGCTTCTTCAAGAATCAGTTCAAATACCACTTTACTGTCCATCTACTTTATTTATTCTATATTTTTTATGTATCTTATTTGTGTAAATGTCTCCCCCATTAGAGTATAAGCTCGTTAGAGACAAATATTGCTTTTTCTTTTTCATTGCACACAGTAAGATCTTAATAAATACTTTTTATTATTACCTACTATAAGGAAATACTGTTGATTGATTGATTCACAATGGCTCAAATGTCAATTCTTTTTGACTTTCCTACTTCCTCCTACTTCTTCCTCTGAGGCTAGTCTCTTCCCTGAAATTAACTTTTTACATTGTTTATATGTACAGCATTGACTCCTTCCTATAGAGTTTACGTCTCTTGAGTGTAGAGAATGTTTCATTTTTTGTCTTTGTATCCTTAGTGCCTAGAACATACGAAATGTTTAATAAAATCCTTGTTGGTAAATTGATTGACAAATCTCTGCTCTCCCTTCGAACTCTGAAATTCTGTGGGAGAAGCAGAGAATTAGATGATCTCTAAGATTCCTTCCAGATTCAACATTCCTTGGATACATACATATCCATATAAATAATTCCCTCCTTTGGAGGAAAAAATTTTAAGTACTCTTCTATGCTGAACAGCATTCTAATACTAAGCAAAGAGGAGGAGGTGAAGGAGGAAGACGAGGAGAAGGAAGAGGAAGAGGAGGAGGAGGAGGAGCAGAGAATCCTCCATGTGACAAATGAAATATATTTCCCAGATTTTTTTCTTCAATGCCATCTCTTTATTTTACCTCCTCTCCTCTTCCTCTAAAAAAAGGTTATAACTCACTCATGGTTGGTGCTGATGACCAGGACACAGTCATTCTGTGATGTAAACAACTGTTATGTTTGTTCTCCCTGACATGATTTCACAAGTCTCTTGCTCAATGACTCTGAAGAGTTATTGGTCGTGGAAAAAAATGCAAACATTGTTAAAGAGACCTGAATTCACTTTGCAGTTGAAATGTAGCCTGGGCTTTAAATGAAGGAGTTGGGACAGAACAAGTATGTAAGAGAAAAGGAAAAAACTAATAGCTATAGTTCCAATTGGGTATGAATAGAGGTCAAGATTAAGTCTTGCTAGGGGAAGGAGATAGGAGAGGTGAGGGGAGGAAACAGCCAATCAGAGGACAGTGGGGGGGGGGGGTTCCTACCTGCTTGCACGCATTTTGCTCTCCCACTAGGGATTAAAGGTCATTCTTTAGTCTTTGAGGTATCACATAAACTTTCAGAAAGGCACTATGCCCAGAAAAAAAAGGGAAACATGAAAAGATACTAGTCCTTCTATTAACTAGCAGCGTAACCTCAGACAAGAATCTTCACTAGGAGAGACAGCCTGGAAGAGTAGAGAGGGCACTGGAGTCAGGAAGACCTGGATTCAAATATTTCAGATATTTGTTTCAGATATTTTATTGCTATGTGACTCTGGGAAAATTGCTTAATCCCTATGTGCCTCAGTGTTTTCTCATCTGTAAAGTGAGGGAGTCAAACTCAATGGACTCTAAGGTCCCTTACAGTTCTAAATCTCCAATTCTATGATTTCTCTGGTTCTCATGTTCCTCAAGTATAAAATAAGAGGCTTGGACTGCATGGTACAACGCATCTCCCAGCTCCAAAGTGATCCATTCACACACTTGCCTAATCTTTTCCTATGACAAACATTTGCAAAATGACTGTGACGATACTAGCATTTATGCAGCACTCTAGAAACAGCAGCCTATCCACTGCACCATCTATCTGCCCCTAAGAAGAGAGGAGTAGCTTGGCACCATGGTTAGAGTACCCAACTTGGAATCCAGAAGACTTGAATTCAAATTCTACCTCAGACACTTGCTAGCTATGTGACCTCAAGTAAGTCACTCCTCTCTGCCTCAGTTTCCTCATCTGTAAAATGGGGGCAATAACAGCAACTATTTTCCAGGATTGCTTTAAGGATAAAACAAGATAATATTTGTGGAGAATTCTGCAAAACTCAAAAAGCATTCTATAAATGCTAATTATTGTTCTTCTTCTAAATCCTGTTATGTGACTTTGGGCAAGACACCTAACTTCTCAGTACGTCAGTTTCTTTGCTTAAAAAAAAAAAGTGAGCTTACTAGCCATGACCTTGGACAAGTCACTTAACCCCAATTGCCCTGCCTTTGCCCTGCCTTTCCCCTGCCAAAAAGCAAAAAAAAAAAAGTGAGGGGATTAAACTAGATGTCCTTTAAAGTTCCTTCCAACTTTAATTTAATGATCCTGTGACTAGTCATATTTAGTTATAGAAACACAGGGAAGCTTTCTGAACACCTTCAAGTTAACTTTGGCCTTACTGCCACCTGGCTTTAATCAAATGAGTTATTTGTCCCAAACTTAGCTATAGAATCTAAAAGCCTATGTCCAGTTCCAAGCAACTATGTAGGAAGGAAGCTTTTGGTAGGTAAATACATTCCCACTTCTAGGGGGAAGCAAAACTGAAGATTAAAAAAATCTACAATTTTTAAGGAGAAAATCCTTGCAAAATACTTACAGCTGTAGCCTTTTTTTTCTTTTTTTTTTTTGGCAAGAGGAAGGCAGGGCAGTTGGGGTTAAGTTACTTGCCCAAGGTCACATGGCTAGTGTGTGTGTGTGTGTGTGTGTGTGTGTGTGTGTGTGTGTGTGTGTGTGTGTGTGTGTGAAGTTTCTGAGGCTAGATTTGAATTCAGGTCCTCCTGACTCCAGGGCTGGTACTCTATTCACTGTGCCACCTAGCCACCCCTACCTGTAGCCTTTTTATTTTATTCCAAAGGCACACCAGTCATCTTGGTTCAGTTTCTATTGACCAAAGTTTTTCACCCTAGGGAGAAGCCAAAATGATGAAAGATGGAAAGCTCTTCCGAATTGTCCAAGAAAACTGCTGGGATCCAGTAGTTCGCATTAGAGAAATGGATCAAAAGGGTAAGTTACTATGTTGTGATTAACTACAGCTATCTTCTAGAAGTTTATTTGTTGAGATAGCATATAACAACAATAATAGTTCAGGATTTCAAGGAACAGAGATTTGACCACACCCTCTTCAAACTAACTGCAAAATTACTATATTACCATGTCAACATACTCTTGGCAAGCATTTATTGAGAGGCTACTTATACTTCAGACACTATACTTGGCAATGGGGATTCAAAGACATAAATGAAGCAAGCTATACTCTGGGGGAGATTATTACAGAAAAAGTACAAGAAATAATGTATCCCTCCCATCCTTTACCCCCAGTCCAAGTCCCTGCTTTGGCTTAATTCAGTGAAGTAAGGCTGCCTAGATGCAGAATGTTGTCCTTGAGATGAGAAAGACCTGAATGCAAATCCTGCTTCAGACATTAACAAGCTCTTATGACTCTGGGCAAATCTTTTAACATCAATAAGCTTTAGTTCCCTCATCTGTAACTCAGAGATCACAACAGCACCCACTTCATAGGGTCATTGTGACAATAAAATGAGATAGCATATGTAAAGATTTGTAAAACTTAAAGAGCTATTATATATATATATATAATATATATTTATATATATATAATGTATATATATTATATATTTTTTTATTATTGTTGTTATTATGAAAATCCCAGGCAAGTAATTGAAAATTTGGGCCAAAAATGTTTCTCTATAAATGTTTCTCTATAGGGGAATGCAGAGACTGTGGACTCATATTAGTGTAGACAAAACGAACTGGATGTTCCTATCTAGGGTGAGCAAATCCCAGAACACCTTCGATTATACTAGCCTTGAATATGTGAGAAAGGCCTGAACACAGGGCTAGCAGAACTCCTTTGGAGTCCAAGCTGCACTCAAGTACATTCATCAGTCGCTCTGGTTGTCTCTAGTTCCATGTTCCTCCTCCCTCTGTAGGGAGGCCTACATCAAATGATAATATTGCAAACTCCACATTTCTATTGGGCTTTCAGGTTTACAAGGCACATTGAGGAGGCAGGTTCCCCAGGCCCTCCCTGTGCTAGCCTAATTGCTTAAAATCAATGAAGAGCAGAAAATAACATTAGCAATGGCTTCTGGAAAAGGGGTTTTAGAAGCCTACCTAGAAAGAAAAGACAAAGCCTCTCCCAGGATGTGAGGAGCAAGACTTGATTTCAAGTGAAGCTACTTCAAATCTCTTGCCCTCCAAGGGAAAAACTCAAGAAGACAGGACTCAGAGTAATTGGTGTCATAAACCACCTGTTTATGATTAAACCTAAGTTTAAAATGTACTTCTTGCTTTTCTCCCTCTCCCCCCCCCCCCATTTCCATTTCATTTCATCACTCTGTGTTCCTTTGTCCTTGGGACAAAGAGATAAAATGGTAAGCTCTAAGGAAAGGAGTTTTGAGTCTTTCTGTCATATTCACCGGAAGAAAAGTTTAATTAGTGCCCACAGGGTTACTCTACCACCCGCCCCAAAGCAAAGCTGAAAAAGGATGGAATAATAAGGGGCCTAGGAGTGGTTTTGGAATTGGGCCCAAAGAACAGTATCAGGAGTGGTAAACCCATCCAACCCCAGTGAGGGATGGAAGGAGGAGGAAGGATAGAACTGCAGAAAGGAAGCAACAAGTTTATCACCTAACAGAGCCAGGTGCAATTTTTGCTGGAAGAGTAGAAAAGGTGGTTTGCCTGGGACATAACCTAGGGGAGGAAGAAGCCTGTCTTGGTACAGTATATGCTGAAGAACTAGCAGCAGGGAGTTGGGGGAGGACATGTGTCAGGGAAGTGAACCATAGGATACCACTGAAGGGGAAGGAAGTACTCCAGAGAAGTATTGTATAGTGTGACTTGCCCAAAGCCACACTGGTATTAGTGACAGTCTCTGCTTCCAAATCCAGTCTTATCACTACACTAACAAGAAAATCAGTGATAGGTGAGTCCCTTTAAAAGTGACCCTAGACATAATACTTGCTGCCTGTGTTGACTGTTTCCAGGAGTCTGAGTAAAGAACAGAGCCAATGCATTTCACCTTTTAGAGTGAGGATTCCCCTGTCCACCACCAGATTTGGCACAATTTGAGTCATGGAGGTTGTATTTGACATTCATCATAGGATGGGACTGAACACAAACTGGGAGTTTCAAAATCCACTTAGTAGACTTGTCCTTACTCATAAGCTTTCCCAATGAAATGGTAGTCTGCACTGAGCTCACTTTTGAGTGTTTAGAGGAGTTCCCTTTAAACCCAATATAAAGGAACCTGGATTCATGTGGAGGTGGGGAAAAGGAGAAACCAGAACTGTAACTAGAGAAGGGTGACTAAATCTTTTCCTTGGGATACCAATATTTAGAGGGCATAAAATTTTTAAATAATGATTTTTAAAGTTTGTGCAAGGGGATAGAACCAAGATGGCAGAATAAAGAAAGCATTCAGTAAAGTAGATCAATAAATTGGGCATGCAATTAAAAAAATATAGAAAAATAACAAATTAAAAATTCCCAATTAAAAACCAAAATGGAAAACCTGAAAGTCAAAGGAAAGACTTATAAAGTTGAAAGTTTAAAAAAAAATTTGAACTAATAAATAAAACTAGAAGCTGGTTTTGGGGAGGATCAATTATATAGATAAGCTATTAGTTAATTTGATTAAAATTCATACAGTTGTTCAATTTATTACATTTACATTTTTGACAACATCCACACCCTTCAGCAACATAGAACAACTACTTTAGCTCCTAGTCAGAAGCAGAATAATAATTTAAAATAGGAAGCTATTAGGAAGCACACATCTTCCTGCCCTGCTATAGGGTGAGCTCCTTCCTTCCTACCTCTACCCTCGTCCCCTCTCCCGAATTTTGAATGACCTTCCCCAGCAAGGTTCTTAATACTTGTAAGGGGTTTCCAATGGAAGCCAGTAATCCAGGGTCTCTGTCTCTCTCCCACAAAGTAGTGTCCTGAAGTCTCTCTTACCTTATATCCCACTCATCCCCCAGTCTGTACTACTTAAAATTTTGAATTATAGATTTAAAGTGTTGATAAAGTTCATGCTGCTTGCCCCAGGTGTTATTCAACCAAGGTGCAAAGATTGCTAGTGATGATTCTAATAGGAATTCAAAGGGAGGCAAGGTTTTGGGGAATGGATGACATACAAAGAAATATAAAGAACTGACATTTTTTCTGGTTTGGTCTGTTTTCTTGATTAGGAGTAACTGTCCAAGCCCTTTCTACAGTCCCTGTTATGTTTAGCTACTGGGTAAGTATGAAGCTTTGAACTGTCCATTTGAAAGGCTAATAGTTTACCATTTGGTAGACGGTACAATTAGAGCCTTCAATACTAACAACCCTCTTCCCACAAAGCTCCTTCCCTTCATCTACCCTCTCCCTTTGTGGCTGCTCCTCTACACACAGAACCAGGAGCAGAATGAATAAAATTTCAGAAGCAAGCAATGTTGACAGGGTTGCCCTCCCCTCTCTTTCCATTAAAATTTACCAGTCCTAGGTTTCAGTTCTAGAGATCCTCGTTAGGGAACTGATTTGCTAATCTAAACTAACTAACTCATTCATATTAAAGAGTGAAATTATTATTAAATGCATTAGCATTACCCTTTCTAGGGAAATGTACATTTGAAAGGAAGGGCTCCTAGAATTAGAAAGCTTTAACCAAAAAAATGGTTTCTAATATTGATAACTTTAGAAACCACATACAAATTAATTTATACATGCATGGAAAAGAATTAAATAGTGACTCTGTACTGAACACTGTTCTAAGCACTAAGGATAAAAACAGAAAAATTGAGATAGTCCCTGCTCTTTAGGAACTTACACTCTAATCGGGGGGAGGCAATGACCCCTAATAAGAAAGTTCTGCTGCAAAGCAAATGGAAAAGCCCCAAAGTCCCAAGAGTGTTTCCATGAGGCAAATGACAAAACTCAGAGGTCCTCAGGATATATGAATATGTCGGATGACAGTACTAGTTGACTGGGTGAGATATTTCACTTGGAATAAAGAAACATTTATTAAATTTTTACTACAGGGTAAGAAGCAATTTGGTATGGTATTTAGAGGGCCAACCCTGAAGTCAGGAAAATTTGAGTTCAAATTCCACTTCTGATACATTCTAGCTATGGCTGAATCACCTAATATGTCAGTGCTCCAGGCATTAGTTTAAAATATTAAGTTTCAGACAAGTTGAACTAGTGGAAGTAGATTCCATATCAGGAGATCCTACACTGATCAAAAGTGCTTAGCACAGTGCCTGGCACGTAGTAGGCACGATATAAATGCTTATTCCCTCCTCTTCCTCTCCCCACTGATGAAATCACACATCTAGGGCTATAGACAGACAGAGAAATAGAAAGATACACAACTAGTTCGTTCATCCCTTTTTGTTTCTTACCAGGCCAAACCTCAAGATACCTTAGACCTGTGCCAGATTTTAAATGACGACTTAGCTGCAACTGTTGCAAAGTATCCAAAGAGGTTTGTTGGCTTGGGAACATTGCCAATGCAGGCTCCAGACCTGGCAGTGAAAGAGATGCATCGTTGTGTGAAGGAGCTGGGTTTTCCTGGGATACAGATTGGATCCCACATCAATGAGTGGGACTTGAACTCTAAGGAGCTCTTCCCTGTCTATGCTGTAAGTCACTGGGGTCAAACTCAAATAGAAATGGATCTCTGGGCCTTCACATTGTCCTAAAAAATCACAAATTAACATCATGTTGAGTAGTGCTTTTATTTGTTCAACATTTTCTGATTACATTTTCATCTGGTGCGGGCTGTGCTCGGGGGTTCTGCAGGTGCTTGAAGGCCTTAGCAGAAAGTTTGATACCTCTGCTATAGGTATGCAATGTTCTCCCTCAGCTGTGCGATCCTGACTTGTCTAAAAGTTGGTGTCACTATATCAGAGGATCCTAGATTTAGAGCCAGAAGGGCCATTAGATGTCAATAAGCTAAATCTCTTCAATTTAAAGATGGAGGAAAGTGAGACCCAGAAGAGACTGGTCTGACAATCCCTTGAGAGGCACAGGAGTGACCCATTGTGTGAATCTTCCCCCTCTCCTCCACTCAATAACACCCCTAACACTTTTACACAAGTGTACTTGACTTAAAAGTGAGCACCTAAGGTAGACTTGAAAACACAAAGAAAGAGAAGAGAGGTGCCCAGAGTAGAGAACTATGCCACCCAGTGAGTGATTCTTCATCACCATTTCATTTCTTCACCTTCAGGCTGATCTTGATCTTGTATGTTTCTGAATGAACTGTGGAATTGGTCATAAGTTAATTCTATCTCCAGAAATTACTTTCTTGTCTGTTCATAATTTCCTTTTTCACCTCTTTCTTTTTTTCCTCTTCCTCTTTTTCTTTGTCCCACTGGCAGCTAGAGAGACAGGCAGACAGACACACAGATAGGCAGATTAAATTACAGAGAAAGATCCTATCTTAATAGTTATCTAAAACGTCAAAAAGAAGGAAAGTCATAAATTTGAGATGTAATTACTGTTAATGTTTCATTAGCTCCAGAAAACTTCATCAACTGCCTTATTTCTCTCCAGTTAAAACAACTTTTCCTAAAACACCAGTTCTAAAAAGCTATTTCATATTCAAGTGCTTTGGTTTTTACACTTATTTACTAGTAATATGACTGCATAATTTTAAACCATTTTCATTGCAAGCACACAGTATCACAGAATCACAGCATTGGAAGGAGTAGCAGAAATCATCTAGCCCACCCATAACAGACTTCATTGTCATTCATTTATGCTGTAGTTCTGCTGCTCACATCAGGAGGTAAAAGGACACCTTCCTCAGATCACAGAGTTCAGAACAGCTTTGGGAGGTTTTGCCAGATATATTTTGGGCTACTTGATGACTTTTGGAGGAAGTGGGCCAGAGATTTGTGTTTACCCATCCTTGTTTCCTTCAATGTAAATTTCTCCATTGCAAGGAAAGTGTTTTTTTCATTCCTATAGTACAAGTTGGGCTTCATTTACTCAAAATGGTTTGGCAATATATTCATTTGCATGGTGTCTGCCTTTTGTGGTGGCTTTAAGTAATTCTGTGTGTAACTGATAGCCCAAGGCTGCCTATATTTTTCTACATCATTATGGAAAGAAATGTGTAAGTCACTACATATGACCATTCACCCAAGGGCTTTAATAATAGCAAGCATTTATGTAGCTTGTTACAATCTGCAACACAGATAGAGTACCTCATTTGATCCTCACAATCCTGTGAGGTATGCTATTCCCATTTTACAGATGAGGAAACTGAGGCTAGGAGAAAATTACTTACAAGTGTCTGAGGTAAGATTCAAACTCAGGTCTTCCTGACGCCAAATTCAACATTCTATCTACCGCACCATGTAGCTTTCTTCTTGTCAGTGTTACCTCTGCTGTTGATGTATTCCTGTGGAGGCCATAACAAATGCAGCTGCATTTTGGGCCACTATTACAACCTGTTTGTTAACTTGAGATTAAACAGGCTTTAGAAGAAATCTGACTAGTCCTGCTAACACTCTTTTCATAGCAACAGGCATCCTAAATTCCAAGCAATTGACAACAAATCAAACTTGGAATCAACCCTTTCCTAGGCTGGGGATTGCTTCTATATAGTATGTATTGCAGTGAATTAAGTCTCCCATCAGTGGCCTCTACTCTGTTATTTACTTCCTGTGCAACCCTGGGCAAATAACAACCTCTGGGGACCTTAGTTTCTTCATTTATAGAATGAGTTTGCTAGACTAGATGATCTCCAAGATTTTTTTCTAACTCTAAATCCTATGAGATCATTGCCATCTGGGTGTCTTTGTTCCAACACTTGAGCCTAATCTACTTAGAGGTCAAGGGTCTCTTGTCTAGTTTCTCATATCTATCCTTTTTCTAATCTATATTTTTCCCCTTCAGGCCTAACTTCTCTCTCCTCATTTCTCAGTCAATATGCCTTTTTCTAATCTGAACCTCTATTAAACTAAAACCCTTTTCTCTTTTTCTAAGTGTCCTGTGTGTCCCACTCAGACACCTGGGTTCCCTTTTAATCTTTCTATATTCTAAACCTAGAGTCATTTGGGGCTCCCTGGAGATGTTTTGGAGAGGAACTCTAGGGATATCTCTCATTCATTCATTAACTATTTGCAGATAAACATGAGTCATCAGCCTGATTACTCCAAGGATATTTAAGGTAGATGAAAAAAGAAAGATGATTCATTACAGTTTGTAAATGTAATTATCAAAAGATGATACCCCAGGATCATAGGTCACTAGACAAGAAAAGGACCTTAGGGATCTCATTCGATCCCCTCATTTTACAGGTACAGATAAGAAAAATCTTGTCCAGGGTGACACAGGTAGTATGTAGGAGAGGTGCTAACCAGTGTTCTTTCCACTACAAGATGAATATTAACAATAATCATGGCCTCTTTTTTCCCCTTTGCATTTGTTATGTTTTTGCTACGTTCAAGGAGAGAGGCAATATAGTGTAGCAGATAGAAGGCCAGCCTCAGAGTTAGGAAAATTTCCAATGTATATTGACTATGTGATTCTAGGCAAGTTCCGTAACCTGACAGTGTCCTCCAGCCAATACTTAGAGGACTAGAGGCTGTTGATTTGCATTGGTAGAGGGAGTTAACTAAAAGGGAGCTTTCGATGAAGATGAACTCACAATTCTCAACCCCACCCCAAATCATTCAAGACACTGTACACAGTTTAGTTCCTAAGACTTCATCATCATGTTATGATCATGCTAAAAATTTCTAACTCACAAGAACATATTCTTTCTTATTTACTAAATGGCTACACAGACTATTTGAGAGACACATTTTGACATAGTCCCAATATAGTGGGGAGAAGGTGGAAGAGAATGAGCATTTATGTTGTTCTTACTATGTGTGAAGCACTTTACAGATATTATCTCATTTGATTCTCACAACAATCCTGAGAGGAAGGTGCTATTATTATTCTCCCTTTACTGAGTAAAAGATACCCAGTGAAGAAACTGAAGTAAAGAGAGATTAAATGACTTGACCAGGGTAACACAGTTAGTGGGTGTCTGAGGCCCTATCTGAATGCAGATCATCCTGAATCCAGGCCCAGAACTCCATCTACTATGTCACCTATTTAATATTAGAGACCATTAAACCTGCTAAAGAGACAAGAAAGTAAAACTTTTTTCTGTATAAAATATAGGGAATGGGGGTGGCTAAGTGGTGCAGTGAGTACAGCACCAGCCCTGGAGTCAGGAGGACCTGAGTTCAAATCCAGCCTCAGACACTTAACACTTACTAGCCATGTGACCTTGGGCAAGTCACTTAACCCCAATTTCCCCTCCAAAAAAAGCAAAAAATAAAATAAAATAAAATACTGGGAAAAGAGCATTCAATCGGGAGTCAGAGGACCTGGATTTAAATCCTATCTCTAATGCATACTATCTATATGGCCATGGACAAATCACTTAACCACCCCCCCGCCCAAGTTTCAGTTTCCTCATTGGGAAAATGAGAGACATTGCCTAGATGGCCTCTCATGTCCCTGCAGCTCCAGATCTATGATCCTATGGTTTCATGATCCAAATATACCTTGCATAAGGTTGCCATAGCCAAAGCCATGTTGTAATTACATTATGCATTATATTTTTTTTCCTGTGACCTAGAGTTCTAGATTTTGCCTATGATGTCCGTTAGAGTTTTCATTTGCATGTTTCTTTCAGGAGGTGATTTGTATATTCTTTCTCTTTCTACTTTACCCTCTATTATTCAGAGATCTATAATGCCATACATGAGCAGCTTCCCAAAAGAATGCTACTGTGAACAGCTTTTAAGATCCTGATTACATAGTATAGTGAACACTCTATTTATTCAAGAACAAATCAAAGGAAAACATTCACAACAAATCAAGATACAGTATTCACAACATTACATCTTATCACAGAAAATCACAATATAGTGTTCACAACAGCTTATCATTAAAATGGCCACGTAGTTTTCATCAAAGTGGTCACAGTATTTAGAACAAAGAACAAAAGAACAATCATCTGGTATCCCTAAGAAGGTTTGCCTCCTTACTTGGTCATTCAATCATCTCAGAATATGTCAGTCTTCCATTCATGGGGCAGCTAGGTTGACTTAATCAGCCACTTATTTAGCAATCAGTTACTAAGTATCATTAATCACTAAATACAATCATTAGAAAACACACAAACCCTCCACCCCTAGGTCACTAGTAAACCATATTATCATCACAGCATTCAATATCAAGGAGAGGCCTTTTCTTCATCTTGACTCAGGGTGGTCTCAGATTCCCTGGATCCCCTTCCATGGTCCCACCTCCTACCTGAATCCACCAGTCACCTAGATTCAGAGGCAGACAGCTCCCAGGTCCTTGTCCAGTCCTCTGGGGAGTTCCTGCTAGACACTGAAGTTTACAGGGTCCAGTACATCTCAAAACCTTCACAATTTCTGTTCCCCAGAATTCAAGGATCAACCAAGCCACAAACAAAGTCTTAGCATCCCAGTTATGCTTCTTCAGTCCTCTGGCAGTTTGGCTGGCCCTAGGACACAGAAGAAATCTCAGCCTTCCAGGCAGCAGCAACAACTTTGGCCATCCAGGCAGCCTTCCCAGCGGCAACTTCAGCCTTCACCAGATTTTGGTCTCAAGAAAACTCCAGCTTAGTTCTCAGTTCAGCAGTAGCAGCCCAGCTTCCAGATGCTTCTGAGAGAAACTCTCTCTCTCTCTCTCTCTCTCTCTCTCTCTCTCTCTCTCTCTCTCGCTCTCTCTTTCTCAGCTGGCTTCAGTCTCCAAGATTCTCCCACCAGGATCTTGTCAAGAGAAAATTCTGAATGTTCCTCTCTGGGGCTTTTCTTATATACACACACATACAATGGGTTCCTGTTTCAGTCAACCCGTTCCTGTTATGTCAGTAACAGGAGACAGAGTTCACACCTTCTGTTTCTTTCACAGAGGTTTGATTAGTTACTAAGGGCTAAGTACCTACTTACTTGACAAAACAAAAAGGGGTCTTCAAATTTAAATTAATTACCATTACAAGATCTAGGTTGTTTTCTTTTAAGATTTCTTGAAATATGCATAGGCCCTTTTTCTGAATATACTATTCAAATAGTCCAATGATTCTTCAATTTTTTTCTCCTTAATCTGTTTTCTAGATCAGTTGTTTTTGCTATGAGATATCTTACATTTTCTTTTTTTTCAGTCATTTGGCTTTGTTTAATATTTATTGTTGCTTCATGGAATCATTGCCTTCTATTTGGTTCATTTGAATTTTCAGGGAGTGTTTATACCACATGTGCCAAGCTGTCAATTCTCTTTCCACTTCTTTCCTCCATAGATTTCATTTCGTTTCCAATTTTTTTCCTCAAGCACTCTTGTTATTTGTACTTTTTTGTCAACTCTCTAGTTAAAAACTTGCTTCATCTCTTCTAGTAATTCTTATTAAGTTTGTGCCCAACCTGTATTTTTCTCTGAAGCACTGCTTGTTGATGTTTTGAGTATTTTCTCCTGCATTTCTGTTTTGAGCATTCCTGCCAACACAATAGCTCATTATGGTGGGATTCTTTTAATTTTTTTTCCCATTCTTTCAGCCTGCTTCCTGACTTCAGATTGATTTTAGGGCAAGACTCTGAGGCACTTCTGGAAGGAAGGTCTAGAGTGGTGGTCCTATTGATGCTTTCTTGGGGGCATTGAATATTGTGTTATTCTAGGATCTCAGGAACAGACTTAGAACCTACAAGACTTTAATGTTCTCAAATGGTCTGTTCTAGGGCAAAGCATAATTGTTGACCCCCTAGTTTGAACTCTGCAAGTTCATGACCTGGGTTTAGGTCTGAGTAAGAGCAGATTGCTACTATATTTAGCCCAATCAACCAGCTGGGAAAATCTGTTGGCTTAGAGGAGCAGAATTGTAGTCTCCACTTTGGTCAAGGACAATGGTTCTCAACCTTCCTAATGCCGTGACCCTTTAATACTCGTATGTGGGCATATCTGCATGTGGGCGGACCCCCCTGGAGACAGATAGAGGAGTGGTGTCTCAGTTCCTAAGACCATCAGAAATATGTGTTTTCCAATGGTCTTAGGTGACCCATTCGACCCCCAAAGGGGTCGCGACCCACAGGTTGAGAACCACTAGTCAGGGATTTCCACCCTGATTATTTCTCATAATCTGGGCTAGATGCTGAAAGTGAGACTCTGATTTGAGCCTGCTGTCTGGGCTACACTGCTACCATTGCTTGCTTCTAAGCTGAACTTTTTCCTTTCTTTGTATACAGCCCAGGGCCACCATACCCAGCAGAATGCTACTCCCTGACAGAGATCATATTATAAGTCTGCTCTGGATCTGAGAATCATGCCCCATAATCCCCTCAGTTCTCATGCAAGGTATTCCCATTTCTGTAGCTGGCATGTCAAAAAAATAGAGATGTAGAAGCTAGGGAGGCTTCTCTGAGGACTGACAGAACTTGCTACCCCATGAGACCCATGAGAGAAAGCAGGGAAAATTCTGCCCATACCTAGGCTATGAGATTATGTCTTTTTCCCCTACTGGGTCTATGAGATAAAATCTCTGTAACCTTCAGCCAGAACTCTTGACTTCTGAATACATATTTGGTGGGTTATTTTGCCAATATAAATCAATTTTAACTCTAAATTGATTTTATCCTAATCTTCTCTTCTGCATTTCTTCAACCTGGGAGTTTTATTTGCAGGAGCAGAACTTATCAATGAATGTGTCCCCTAGGTCAAGAAGTGGCTTCCTAATTCCTTGAATTTATTTATTCGGTTCACTACTGTATTCAGAATCCAAGAATGGTCATTTGTGATCCACTACATGAAAATGTAAAATTGGCTGATATTTTGCTCCTGGCCATTCTAAAATAACCTCTTTTGTGTTGCTTGCTTCCTTGAAGGCTGCAGAACAGTTGAACTGCTCCCTGTTTGTACATCCCTGGGACATGCAAACAGAAGGACGAATGGCCAAGTACTGGCTTCCCTGGCTAGTGGGTTTGTATTTGTTTAGTAACAGCTTCACATTTTCCCAATCATCAGCTAAAACATGGGATATCAAATTTAAATCCTTAATGGGAATATAGAATACAGCCCAAGAACCAGATTCCTCTATTAGGTCCAACCAGTGACCCTCAGATTGTCTTATAACCTAATAATAGCTTCAATCAATCAAAGTACATTTACAAAGTGCCTACTAGATGCCAGGCATTGTTCTAGGCACAGAGGATACAAAGAAAAAAAGAATAAAACAATACTTTGCCCTCAAGGAACTTATTTTCTGTCAGGATGACATGTACACATATAGATTTTTACAACATTTATACAAGATAATTTAGAGAGCAAAGATACTTGAAGCTGTGAGATCAGGAAAGGCTTTATGTAGAAGAAAGAGCTTAAGCTGAGTCTTGGAGAGTTAGAGATTCTAACAGGTGTAGGTGAGAAAGAAATCCATTCCAGTAATCTTAGAGCTTCCATTCCTAAAACTGACATCTTCAGTGTAATCTAGTGAGATCCTACAAGTAATATAAACCAGGCAGCCAAATTTCAGTGGGCTGATTATCCACTCTATAATATATTATCCAGACCCCTGCTTCTCTTCCTCCACACATTTTCAGTCATATCACCTCTTGCTATGACTATCAGAGTCCACAGAAGCAAAGGGAAGTAATACTCATTGGGCTTATTTGGTTACTTGTTATCATTCTGGTAATAAAAGGAAAAGGGTTGAAACTCACAGCTGTCAACAAGTCTTAATGAATATCCATATAGTTTTCAAAGATCTCCAGGGATAGAGACTATATAGTTTCCCTAACAGTACTTAAGGTGAACAGAAATCTCTCCCCATCTCTTTGCCTTCTTATAAAGGGGAGCCCAATAAGAGATTTCAGGATAGTTGACTCAGATTCTTCTGAGGACTTTATAGGGCAGCCTGCATAGTTTTTTTTTTAATGTCAGATAATGAAGCTTCCTGCCAACCCCACCCCGAGAATTATACCCTAGTGACCCGACAACTCAAAAATATGCCTGTTCACCTCCATGGAGTTGAACTTTTCTCAAGGTCTTCTTAAGAAGATTTGTAATGTCTGTCTAAAAAAGGGAAGTTAATCAGTGCATTTTGTGTGAAACAACTACATCAAGAATCCTAAAGAACTTCATTGATTCATATTACTCTACACCAGTTGGCCTTGACGTTATCTCTTGGGCACAGACAGGACAGGGGGAAGAAGGGATCTAAATGCTGTTATCCCAATTTTAGAGACAAGTAGACTAAAGTCAACTTGCCATTCATGTTCATAAATCATCAGATGACCCAGGAACTCAAACTAGATCTTCTGACCCAAAACTAGTTTAAATCCCTAAACAACCCAACCTAAAAGTTAAAAAATAATAAGTTTACATTATCTCTTAAGTAATGGCATTTTTAAGGTCTGCATTTAAGTCATGGGAGCATTAAATTTAAGAGATTACTGAACTGATGGACAGGTAAAAAAAAAACTATAATCCCTCTGCAATAGCTTTGCTTCATTCTAACAAGCTCTGCATCTTGCTTCTTTGCTTGCTATTTTCAGGCATGCCAGCAGAAACCACCACAGCCATTTGTTCCATGATTATGGGAGGAATCTTTAAGAAGTTTCCTAAACTTAAAGTGTGCTTTGCACATGGAGGTAAGAACCTGGGGGGGGGGGGGGTGTCATCATTTGCCAAATAATTGTATTCATAAGATTTAGAGCAAGAAGGTAGCTAGTAGCTCAGTCAATAGAGGACTGGGCCTTGAGTCAGGAAGACCTGAATTCAAATCCAAACTCAGAAACTTCCAAGCTGTGTAACCTTGAATAAGTCATTTAACCACTTAACCTTAAGCCTCAACTTCCTCAAATGTAAAATGGGAGTAAGAGCACCTACCTCAAAGGGTTGTTGTTAGGAGCAAATGAGATAATATTTGTTTTAAAAAAAAAACCATGCATGACAGTGCCTGTTCCATATAAATGCTTATTCCTTTCTCTTCCTTTATTCCCTTTTTTCTACACACCTTGGTTATACTGAAAACTTGCCTCCACATCAGAAAAAGTGATGCCTGATCATTGATCTCCTTGCTCCCACCATCACCACCACTGATTTGTGCCTCTAATCTATCTAGCTTTGAAATGTTTTCTATCATTTTAAAATCACTGGACTTAAATGGACACGTCAGTCTGGGTCAAGTAGTGCAAAGTGGCAACCACAGAACCAGTTACATTTTATTAGCACCATGGACAGAGCACACTATGGATTCAGTTCTGTAATCCAGAATAGAAAACATAATCTCTGCTCTGGAGAAGCTTATAGTTCAGTGCAAAAGACAAAATCCAATACATGGTATGATTCTCTTGCTAGAGAATTGGGAACTGGCTTCCTATTGGAATAAATTCAAAACCCAAAGCCTATGCTTCAAAGTCCTTTATCAAATGGACCTTCCTTATACATTCAAGGTACAACAGGATTTTAGAGTTGTATAAGACCTCAGATGATCAAATCCAACCTTTTAACTATTTTACAGATAAAGCAAACAGATCTCGGAAAGGTCAGGTGATTCCTCCTACACATCTCTCCGCATCTCTCAACTCTCTGTTGAGAGTCCAGACTAGGACTCAATTCTCTTGATTCCTGGTCCAGCGCTGTTTTGCTTCTTTTCTTTTAACTCCCCCAACAAGGCTCCTCCTATGTCACTAAGGTTAATAACTTTCATTTACAAAGAGCTTTAAGGTTTACACAGCTTTTCTTAACTAGTGCATAAGGTAGGTAGTGCAAGTATTATATCAACTTGCAATGAAGGAACCTAAGACTCAGAGAGGTTTTGTGTTTATCTAAGGCCACACAAAGCATGTCAGCATCAGGGGTCAGGACACAAACCAAAGTGTCTTGATTCCAGGTCCGATGTTTTTTTCCCATTTGTTACTACTCTTTGTTCTCCTTATAACCTGTTCATGTCCAGTCCTACCTCCAATAGTACCTGTGTGCCCTTGGGCAATTCATCAAATCTCCCTGGGCCTCAGTTTCCATATCTGTAAAGTGAGGGAGTTGGACTAGATCATTCCTTCCAGCTCTATGATCTATGATCTTTTCTCACACTATATGATTACAACCTTGTATGGTTAAAAACTTGATCTCTGGGACTTACTTGCCTCATTTATATAATGGACATAAGAAATACTTTATCTGCCCAAAGGCAGGTGGCTGAACCAAATAATCTCTTGAGATCCCTTCCAACTCTAAGATATATGACTGACATTCATTCCCATCAGCTCTTCTGTGAATAGAACAGAAGACTAGTCAGATTAAGTGACTATATCAAGCCATAGATTTTCTTGTAGCTGACCTGATCTACCATATCCATCACTCTATAACTGATCTTAGGCAGAACTATAGTACTCAATTTTATTGCTTGTGCTGATGGGAAAGAAAAACAAGAAATGAAAACACCCAAGCTGGGCTTCCAACTGGTCAATCTCTCCTCCTTACTCCATTCTGCTGCCTTAACCATGTATGGATTGATGTGAAATATGTGAGTTTCAGATTCAAAAAATCAACTTCATGAGTTCAAAATGGAGAAGGCAATGCTAAACTGAAATTTTCTAGGGAAAAAAATAGAGGATTTAGTGGACTACAAATTCAATATGAGTCAGTGTGAGGTAGTAACTAAAAAAGTAAATGCAATCTTCATTCGCATTGAAAGGCGGGGCTCTCAGGAATAAGAGCCCTGTGCTCTGTACTGGTAAGCCTATAACCGAAGTCTAGTGTTCTGTTGTAGCTGCCACCATTTAGGAAAGACAGTGGTAAGTTGGAGAGTGGCCAGAAAAGAGCAATCAGTACAGCAAGACCTTTGAGTCCATGTTACGTGAGGATTGGTTGAAGGACTGGATATTTTTATTCTGAAAAAGTAAAGACTTGAAGGGTAAATGATAATTATTCCAAGTATAAGAAGGGCTGTCATGTGGAAGTAGGAGAGTCCTTCTGTTTGGCCCCAGAGAGCAGAACCAGAACAATGATTGGAAGTTGCATAGAAACCAATTTAGGCTTAATGTCAGGAAATTTTTCCTAATTACTAGAGTGATCCATAAGGGAAATGGGTTATTTTGAGAAGTAGTTCCCCTCCATCAGAGATCTGCAAGCAGATACTGGCTGACCACTTACTTAATATGTTGTAATGGGAATTCATTTTAAGCCTGGGTTAAACTGCAATGGCCGCTGAGGTCCCCTAAATCTCTGAAAATTATGTTTCCAAGATTATTAACCCCAACAGATTGGAAAATTAACTGCATATTATTTCAGGAAAATTGCTGGGAAGTAGATACAGGAATTTTGGGGAGTGAAGAGAAGGGGTTTGTTTTTGTTTTCATTTTTTGAGATTTTTTTTTGTTTTAGCACTACCAATAGAAGGATTTTTCTTTCTAAAATAATAACCCTTGATTAAAGGTGGCTTATTCTCTAACAAGGCTGGAGAAGACAGGTAGGCAACAGAAATACCTCACTACAGCACTTACCAAAAGGAACTGAAGGAAAAGTTAACACATTAAATGATAATTGAGCTAATTTATGTCAAATTTATGCTTTATTGTAGCTTTTGGTACTATTGTTCAATGGATTTATTTAATTGATAGATTTGGGGGGAAGCATAAGAGTAAGGAGCTTATTCACTATGCTTATTGAACATTCATTTATATTACAAGCATTTATTAAGCACCAAGTGCCAAGCACTACATTAGGTACTAAGGAATACAAAAACAAAAACTGAAAGAATTCTAGCTCCCAAGAAATTTACATTATATCAAGCAAAACAACATGCACACATATATGTAGGTTATTATCACTATTACTATCATTATCATCCTCCATCTTTAAAAGCCTAAAACCACACTGAGACTTTTGGGACACCTTGTAGATATAAAGTAAATCTATGCAATCAATTCAGAAGCTGGTCAGATGATGTCATAGGAGCCTTCTTCCTATACTGAGGAGTACAGCGGATGACCTGTACAGTCTGTACAGTCTACTCTATCTCACAGAGGTTCAATACTCCCAGTTTGGTCACTCTAGCTGTGTGACATCTCAAACAGAAAATGAAAAGAATAAAATTGTTCTCTTCTCTACTACTTTAGCACCTACAATCCTCTTACCTCCACATTGCAACAAGGAGGGTATTTTAGCACATTTCTAAGTAAAAGAAGAAAAACCTTAAGGTCTCCCAGATGAAAAAAAGCCAAACTCTCGGGGAACATGGTCACGTCTACATTTTGTCTCCATCATTGTGCTACTATATTTTTATATTCTAGGTGTTATCATTTATCCCTGATAAGAAGTAGGATTTACCATCCCTATGTGCTTAGATACATGCATATACTAAATGGAAACCTTAGAGAAGAACTCAATATAGATCACTGCTATTTTTTACCTATGAGACCTTGGAGATTTCCTCCTTTGATAAATGAGGTGGGGAGTGTGGGAGGGACTAGATGTTTTTATGGCCTTTTCTGGTTATAGATCCTACAAGTAATATAAACACTACAGCTGTACTTAGAAAACTAGATATTCACTACTGTTATACTTGTTTGCATGTTTTATTCCCAAGTGTTCCTACAGTATTTTGTATAAAGGTTCATCTGCCACTTTTCTTCCATTAGAATCTAAGATCCTCAAAACAGACTTGTCTATTTTTCATTTCTTGTGTCAAATCAGAAAGGCACAGTCTCTGGAGCCATAAGATCTGTGTTCAAATCCTGACTCTACTGTGCCCTTGGGCAAGTGACTAGGACTCAGTTCCCTCATTAGTGAAATAAAGGGGTCCAACTAGATGGCTTCTAAGATGCCTTTTAGCTCTAGGTTTGTGATCCTACATTTCTTATAAGTTTAATACTCAGTACATAACTGTCAATAATGACAATGGTATCTCTCTGCTTTGAGGTATATTTTTCCAATCAACAAATAGCCCCTCAATAAGAAGCTTTTCTTTGTAGGTGGTGCTTTTCCATTCATAGTGGGGAGAATATCTCATGGATTCAATGTGCGCCCTGATCTGTGTGCCCAAGACAATGCAACTGACCCAAGGAAATACCTTGGTTCTTTTTATACGGACTCCCTGGTTCATGATCCTCTCGCCCTGAAGCTGCTGACAGATGTTGTAGGAAAGGTAAGCTGACATGCTCTTGAGGTTTGCTGTTGGGGAAGGAATAAAGGAGGAAGTGGAGGATTGCTGATTATGTCTATGTTTTCTTCTCTATTTCCTACAAAATAAACAAGAAACATGAATGAAAGAAAACGGAAAAGAAGGCAGAGAAGATCTGTCTCTCTTTCTCTGTCACCTACCTGAGTGCCCAGTCTTCCCATGTAGGCTTACTTATACAAGGAGAATTCTTGGGACCTAATATTATTACCTTTTACAATTATTACCCATTCTGAAGAAGTCCCAGCCAGCTTAATCAGCTGTATAGTTCCATATTCCTAGCCTCTCCTCCCAAGCAGAAGCTAAAGAAGTGGGACAGACAGAATGATATAGTAGAAAGAACACAAGACTAGGGGGGAAAGAATCTTGGATTCTTAGTCCCAATTGTATGTTAATTAGTTGTGTGAACTTATGCATGTTACTTAACATCTCTAGACTTCTGTTTCCTCAATTGTAATAATAATAATAATAATAATAATAGGATGGTTAAATTAGGTTATCTCTAAGGTCTCTTCCCACTCTAGATATATTATCTTATGGGGAACATACTAGGCACTGGGAGATACAAAAAAAATAATTAAGTATTGTCCCTATACTGTTGGAAAGGGTGTATGACACATACGCAAATGTACCACACTACACAATAACTAAAGGGAAGAATAGAATATAGGAGACAGAAACAGTCAGAGAGAGACAGAGGCAAGCCAGGAGGGCGGAGGGAACACGAAGTGCTATGTGAGGTCAGAAAAAGGAAAGATCAGTTCTGTATTTTGGAAGGACATTAATGGGAAATCAATTTGGTTAACAAAATGGTGTGTGAAAACAACTGGCTTGGGATTGCTGAACCATGGCTTAAAATATAGGAATGATGGACTTTTGGGTCAGGGATGAAGTGTACCCAGTAAGGACACATAAAAATGTATTATTTGCCAAAAGTCTTGCAAATCTAGTGAGGTTTTTTTTTTTCCCTAAAGCAGAGTGGGAGGCTTTAATTTGAAAAGGAAGAAGTAGGGTAAAGACTGCTTATATATTTCTACCAAATTAGATACTATAGATAGCAGGTACAATGTATGAAGAAAAGAAACAATAGAGACACCCAGAAAAGCATAGGAGACAGATTCCAAGAAAGGAGACAGCAATAAAATCCTTGGCCACAAATGTCTATATACAATTACAGAAAGTGTAGGTTACAACCAAGGTAAACCAAGAAATCTTTATTCAAGGAGACGAATTTAATATCACAGGTATCATTGAAACTTGAGCAATGCAACTTATAATTGGAATATGATTTTGGAAGCATATGTCTTATTCAAAAGGTCTAGACAGATAAAACATGTGGTGAGGTAGGAGGAGGAGAAGAATATTGGATAATTAAAATGTAAACTCATGTATGGAAACACAGAAACCAGAGGGAGAGGCACATGGAGAGTATTAGGTGAAGTTCTAGGGGGGCAGAGACAGAAGCAATATTATTATTGGATTATATTATAGGCTACCTGGACAGACTAAGAAAATCAATAAAGAGTTGGAGAAACCTAGAAAACTTGGCACAGAAGCAAATGATAAGGGATTTTAATTATCCAGATATCTATTAGCATTCTCTTTCAGAGGAGTTAATTATTTTTTGGCTTGCCTTGATGTTTACATCTTTCAAAAGGTGAAGGAAGCAACAAAAGCAGCTTTTATTCTAAACCTTACTAATTCCAGAAAGGAAAAAAATAAAATAGAAATGAAGAAACTCTGGAAAGAAATGATCACTTTATCCTAGAATTTGTGCTAGAAAGGGAGAGAAATGTTTATGGTATTGCACAAACAGATTGTAAAGGGCAAATTTCAGGGAGTTGAGAGAAAAGCTAGGTAGGGTAACATGCACTATAACCCTTCAGGGAAAGTCAAATCAGGAGAAATGGAGAGTTCTCAACAATGAAATTCTAAAGATCCAAAGAGGAACAATTCTGATGAGGTACAAAAAGGATTAATGCTTAAAAAATAACAATATGGATGCATAGGAAACTCATTGACCAACTTAGATTTTTAAAAACCTATATACAAAAGATCAAATGAGGGCAAATATTGAAGGATCGATAGAAATACACAACATTTAACAACATTCAACAAGTAAGATCCTATAGGAATAGTGTCAGAATGAACTAAGTCTTCGTTTTAGGCCAGTTATCCCAGATGCTAATGCCTTCTCCACTACACTTTATGTATCCTGTATGTACATTTTTCTCCCCACTAGACTATAAAACCTTTTTATGCTTCCCTTTAATTCTAATGCCTTCCCTCTGAGATTACCTCAGATTTATCCTGCATGTATCTTATTCTTACGTGGTCATTTTTGTTTCCCATTAGAATGTGAGTTTCTTGAGAATAGATAAACTCTTTTACCTTTATTTTTATCACTCATCACTTATCACAGTGCCAAAGGACAGAGCAGAACTGAATGTCCACTAAGTTTAAGTCATGGTCTTTTGCTCAGAAATCTATTCATATAGCATTGGAGGGAAAAGAGATAAAAGGTACCAAGAAAATCAGACCTGGGATGTCAACCAATTTGTTAAGTATTGGTTCAGAAAGTATGTACAATTGGACGAGGCCAGAAAAGATTTTGTGGAGCATGCAAACAGTGGATGAATATATTTTGTTTGTTTATGGACTACTATATGCAATTGACTTTGCAATCTCACCTTATCCACACAGTTCTGACAAATGTCCACTGGCATTGGCAATAAAAACATCCGAACTTTGGCCTTCTTAAAGGGGAAGACCAGTTTATCATTTATAGAAAGAGTGTTAAAAAAGATTTTGGATTGAGTCCCTGGCTATTTATGTTGCCTTGGCTAATCACTTAACTACATCAGACACCACTTTCTCATTTCTAAAATAAGGGCGGGGGGGTTTACACCAAATAATGTCCAAGTTTTCTTCCAACTCTAACATTTGATAGCTCTATAGTCACCTATCTTTGGATGCAGCAGTTGGAAACTGAATATAAGTGGGGTGGGCAAGGGAATGAGGAAAGCTAAAAGCTGGCCAGTAACTCTCCTATGGAATGTTTCGATTTCACTTTCTACTGAAACATTCAACCGCTTCAAAATGAAAGTACAATTAACTTTTGTCCACCTCTCCTTTGGCTATTATCATTAAAACTAAATCCTGACAAAGGAAGAAGGGAAAATAATCTTAGCTCATTTGCTCATAGTTCTTTTTGACAGGAGGAAGTAATTTACCTTTAAGCCTAAAAGCAGATATTGGGTTAGAAAGCAGAGAAATGCCTGATCCTATAGCTTAGATTCAGTCACAAAAAGAGAAAAGGGAGAGATTTGCATTGCTCTGGATCCTTTGTGTTGAATAATTGTCCATGTCTGTTTCACAGTTCATTTATATGAAACAGAAATCATAAATAGCCTGAAATTTCCACTATCGAGTTCAAGGGTGGGAACATGCAGCCTCAAGGCCACACGTGGCCCTCTAGGTCCTCAAGTACAACCCTTTGACTAAATAAAAACTTCAGCCACACTTGAGGACCTACAGGTCCACATGTGGCCTTGAGACCACAGGTTCCCCACCCCTGATCTAGTTACTAGTATTGTGATATATGGTATCCCTGCTAAGATAAAGTGAGAAATCTCACTCATTTTTTTGTTATAATGGTGTCTGAAACCACAGTACTTAAATATTTGACTTGTAGACATCTAGGTGACCTAGCAGATAGAGTGCCAGCCTGGAATCAAGAAGACCCGGGTTCAAATGTAGCCTAATGTGCTAATAATCTGTATGGCCATGGACAGGTCACTTAATTTCTATTTGCCTCAGTTTCCTCAACTGTAAAATGGGCATGATAATAATAGTGATTACCTCTGGCTAGGTTATAAGAAGGAAATGAGATCATGTGTTGTGAATCTCAAGTGAGATAATATTTCTAAAGTACTTAGCACAGTACTTGGTATTTGGTAGATGTTTGTTTCCTTTCCTATACTTCAAAATAGCTGTCATTTCATCAGTGTGGGTATTTCCTCCACTGACACAAATCCCAAGGCCTCTACTTCACAGAAGACGGTCTTCATGAGATCTTGCAGCCCAACGAAATTTATCACCTGGAGACCAAAGTTCCAGTCAGGAGATTCTCCAAATTTAGGCAGGTTAGTCCTTGAAAAATAGACACATAATCTGTGACTAGGGTCATGCTTAAAGCCTTTTCACCTTTGTTAGACCTAGAATCTCAGAGTTAGAAGAAACCTCAGTGATCGCCAAGCCCAACTTACATAAATGAATTCCCGCTTCAACAATTTGTCAAGTTGTCATCCAGCCACAGCTTGCAGACGTCCAGTGATGAACACTTTACCATCTCTCAAGGCAGTTTCTTCTATACTGAGATAACTCTAATGGTTGGCAAGATTTTTCTTTTATCCTGATGAAATTTGCCTCTCTGCAACTTCCATTCATTGGTCCTAGTTTTGCCTTTTGAGGCAAATCTAATTTCCTTTCTATATGACAACTTTTAAAATATTTGTATACAGTTATCATATCTCCCATGAGCCTCCTAGCTCCTTCAAACAATTCTTGCATTGCATAGTTTTAAAACCCTCACCAGCCTAGTCACTCTCCTCTGTATGTGCACTGCTTTATCAATGATGTCCCTAAAATGTGGCACCCAGCACCCAACACTACAAGTATGATCCAAAAAAATCAGAAAACAGAGGGATTATTCTCCACTCACTGTTAACAGTATACCCCTATCAAAGAAACCTAAGATTGCACCTTTTTTTTTTGGTTGAAAACCAAAATTCCTAGACCACTTTCATATGAGCTGTTGTCTATACCTCCCCTTATCCCATCTCATATTTGTGCAATTCAATTTTTGAACCCAGGTATAATTTACATTTACGCTATGGAACTCTCTCTTTCAGGCCCTTGTAGCCTGTCAAGATTTTTTTGGATCTCAATCAGTTTTATAGTCCAATACATTACCTATTCATTGCAGTTATATCATCTACAGATTTGATAAGCATTGATCCATCCTTTCATTAAAGTCATCAATGAAAATACTGAACAGAAGATACGTCCTGGGACACTTCTATCTAGATTGACATTCATCTATCACTAACCTTTGGATCAAATCATTTAGTCCTTCTAGACTACTATCTACCTCATATTGCTTTATCTTATTCACAAGGATATTCTGAGAGATATTATCAAATCCTTTGCTGAAATCAAGGAACACTGTGGCTATGTCATTCCTTTGACTTTTTCAGTCTAGTACCCCTGTTAAAGAAGGGAATAAGGTTAGTCTGGCATGATCTAATCATGATGAAATCAGACAGGCACTTAGTAATCAATATTAATGGTCAATACCTAAGTATTCACAAGCTATCTCTTTAATAATACTATTACAAGGACACAAATTGTGACCCTCAGAGCTAGTTTGTCACTCTTCCTTTGAGTCATAGGTCTGAATGCTAGAAATAGAAATTTGGAACTATGATCTGGACCACTATATAATAGAGACTTATTCATGCAGTCAAAGAAGGAATTACCTAAAGTCACCTGATTTGAAATGCTGGAGGTCTGTCTCAGATTCCTTGGTTCCTCTTCCATGGTCCCAGCTTCTGCCTGAATTTACCCAACTGTCACCTAGATTCAAAGGTAGGCAGCTCTCAGCTCCTCATCCAGCTCCTCGTCCAGTTCCTCATCCAGTTCCCACTCCATATTGAAGCTCACAGTGTCCAGTCTACTTCAAGTCCTTTACAGTTTCTGTTCCTGGGAAGACAAAAGCTTAACAGAGCCAAAACAACATTCATACACATTGGCAGCACCATCATCAATTCATTATCTGCCTGTGAAATCAACACAGACCCACATACAAGGTCCAAGAAAATAATTTGCTTCAATTTGTATTTGAATGGTGTCAATTCTTTCTCTGGAGACAGATAGCATGCTTCATCATGAGTCCTTTGGGACTGTCTTGGATCATTGTATCACTGAGAATAGCAAAGTTATTCACAGTTTTTCATCATACAATAATTCAGTTACTGTGTACAACATTCTCCTGGTTCTGCTCACTTCACTTTATATCAGTTCATGTAAGTCTTACCAGATTTTTCTGAAATCATCCTGCTTGTCATTTCTTATAGCACAATAATATTCCATCACAATCATATACCACAGTTTGTTAGAATGAATTCTTGTTGGAGCTCCAGCCAGAGCAGTACTGGAAGTCACAAAGATTGACTAGGCTTCTGGGGGAGGTGGACTCATGGCAGTGGGGGCTGGGGGGCGTAGATTCAAGTCTTTATGGATTCAGACACAGGTACTTAAAAGGTCTTTTATTTTGTAAATAAAATTGTTCTGTTTTGAAGTATTATGATCCTGAGGGCTTGTTGTAGCTCTTACATAGCACTTTAACATGTGTAAAACATATTATAAATATTATCTAATTTTATCTTGTGAGGTAGGGAGCAGCTAGGTGGTCACAGTTGATAGAGTACCAGGAGTCAGGAATACTCATCTTCCTGAATTAAAATCTGGCCTTGTTCAATAGATGTGTGACCATGGGCAAGTCATTTAACCCTGTTTGCCTCAGTTTCCTTATCTGCAAAGTGAGCTGGAGAAGGAAATGGCAAACCACTCCAGTCAAGAAAAGTCCAAATGGGGTCTCAAAGACTGGGACATGACTAAAAAAAAACTAAACAACAAAAATGTGTTTATTATTATTATTATTATTATTATTATTATCATCCTCATTTATAGATGAAGAAACTGAGCTCTCTCAGTTAAAAGAGTTTAAGTGTGTCTTAAGACTTGCCCAGGATCACACAATTAGCAGGTGCCTGAGGTCAAATTTGAACTCAGGTCTTCCTGACTCCAAGTTCAGTGTACTGAACTAAAACATCTAGCTGCCTAACTATTAAGGAAAACTGATGGTTACATTTAGAGATGTGCCAGATACTGAAATTCCCAGATTCCACCTGGGTAAGGGATAGTTGTTATCCTTCATGCTCAAAGAGGACCAAAATGACCTCACAATGTTGGGGTCAATGTACAGTGTGTCAACTGTGACCCATCAGATCAATATGAGCTTAAAAGGCTCTACCATAAGTCATGTATAAATAGTCTATCTGAACTTTTGGAATGGAGATATCTCTAAATTTGTACATCTCATGTTTCTTTTGAGCTACCCCAATTTTGCTTTGCTCATAGAGCACCAGTGCCTTCTTTGATGCAGGCATGCCATGCTGGACAGTCCTTTGCCGGTGTCTTCTATGTCTCACAATTGATTCCAAAGTTCTTCAGGGAGATCTTGAGAGTATCCTTGTATTGCTTCTTCTGATTTCCATGTAAGTGCTTGCCTTGTGTGAGTTTTCTGTAAAATAGTCTTTTAGTAACCCTTACTAGCCCTGTGACCTTGGGCAACTCACTTAACCCCAATTGCTCTGCTTTCCCCCCTCCAAAAAGCAAAACAAAACAAAAAATAAAATAGAACGGTCTTTCAGGCAAACATACATTTGGCATTCAAACAACTTGGGCAGCCCATTGGAGTTGCGCTTTCTATAGCAGAGTCTGAATGCTTGGCAGTTCAGCCCAAGAAAGGACCTCAGTGTCCAGCACCTTATCTTGCCAAGTGATCTTCAGAATCTTCCTAAGACAATTCAAATGGAAGCAATTTAGTTTCCTGGCATGGTGCTAGCATACCATCCAGGTTTCACAGGCACACAACAATGAAGTCAGTACCATGGCTCTGTAGACCTCCAGTTCAGTAGGCAGCCTACTACCTCTTCTCACACTTAACTTTAGAGTCTCCCTCACATTGAGCTAGCTCTGGCAATGTGTGTGTCAATTTCATCATCTATGTATACATCCCTGGAAATGAACTTATCCACAGCATTCAAAATTTCTCCATTTGCTGCACCAGATGGTTCTACTTATAGATAGTACGGTGCTGGCTGGTGGAGAACCTCTGTTTTCTTGGTGTTAATTATTAGACCAAAGTTATCACAAGCAGCAGAGAATTACTCTGCTCATACTCATATTCATCATCTCAGCCTCAGAGGCTGCATTGAATGCACAATCATCTGCAAACAAAAAGTCATGCACCAACTCTCTCTCCACTTTAGTCTAGAATTGCAGCCTTTTCAAGTTAAATAATTTACCATCAGTGTGGTAGCTGACCTTGACTGGATTGCTTTTTTTGTCCTTGCTGAAGGCATCTGACAATATTACAGAAAACATCATGCTATATATCATGGGAGCAAGCTTATGACTCTGCTTCATTCTATTGGCTACTGAACATTGTCCATTATCCAGAACTCATGTAAGCACATCATCATGAAACTAATGTACAATACTGATCAACTTCTCTGGGCAACCAAATTTTGCCACAATCTTCCACAAGCCTTAATGACTTACAGTATCAGAGGTCTTGGTCATATTAACAAATGTTGTATATAGACATTCTTCTGGCATTTCTCCTAGAATTGCTGGGTAGCAGCCACCATTCAGAAATTCCTTGGTCCTTTCTGAAGCCACACTGACTTTCAGGTAAAAGATCATCTTCCAAGTGAAGGATCAGTCTCTTAAGGAGAACTCTGACAAGAATTTTGCTAACAATGACTAAGAGAGAGATTCCCCTGTGATTATCACAGGACAATGTATTTTCTTTTCCTTTATAGAGATGGACAATGGCGGCATTTTTGAACTCCTGGAGGATAACCTCCTCTTGCCATATAACCCAGAAGATTTCAGTCAGCTTTTGTATGAGCAGTAGAATCCCTGCCTTGTAAAACTCATCAGAATAGAGTCAGCACCAGGCCCTCTGCTACACAAGAGGAGTCTAATGGCATTCAAAACCTCTTCTTCAACTGAAAGTTCAGCTAGAGATCAACTTCAACCTAAGTTATATGGTCAGTGACTTTAACATTGGTTAGTGACGCTCTATTGAGAATACTATGGAAGAATTTAGTCCATCTCTCCAGGATCATGTCCTTATCACTATTCAATGTGGTTCCATCAGCACTGAGCAATTGAAATGCAGCATATGTCTTTGGCCCACAAATAGCTCTCATAAAAGCACTTTGGATTGTTACTCTCAACATAAAACTGAATTTCATCTGCCTTCTTACTGAGCCAAGAATCCTGCATCTCTCTAAACTTCACTTGTTGTTTACTTTTGATGGCGTTAAATGCTGCCTTCTTTTTTTTTTGCCCTTTTTTTCTTGGAGTGGGGAAGGCAGGGCAGTTGGGTTGAGTGACTTGCCCAAGCTCAGATGGCTAGTAAGTGTTAAGTGTCTGAGGCCGGATTTGAACTCAGGTCCCCCTCCCTCCAGGGCCAGTGTTCTATTCACTGTGCCACCTAGCCTTCCCAAAATGCTGCCTTCTTAGAGATGGATGAATTATCCTACTGGTAAACCTGTGAAGTTCTCATTTTTCATTAAGCAGCTTCTGAATTTCCTCTTCATTTTCATCAGACCAGTCTTGATATGAGCAAAGGTTCTGACCCAGATGAGTAAATGTGGTACTGTACAACAAATCTCTGAAAGTTGCTTGCTCATTTTCTGCTCCACTATTGCCAACCATGTGTTCACTCAGCTTTCTTTCCAAGTTAGCAACAAACTATTCATGCAGAGAGATGTGCTCTAATCTGTTAACATTGTCTTTTGGTAGACATCTTGCTTTGGGGTCTGCCATTTTTGCTGAAGGTGAATGTTGAGCTTGGAGAGAACAAGTCTATGATGCATCCAGCACTCTGCCTACACATCACCATTGTCACTATCACATCCTGTCTCTTGTACTGACAATGACGTAGTCTGTTAAATGCCTATGTTTGCTGCAAGGGTGCATCCATGAAGTTGTATTGCATTTAGGTAAATGGAAGACAGCATTGGTGATGAGAAAGCCATGAGACACAAGTCTTCAGTAGTTAACTGGCAGTTGCTATTGCTTTTTCCAACTTCATTACTCCCAAAGACTCTTTGCCATGTCTGATATAGTCTGTGCCTACTCTGGCATTAAAGTCACCTAGAATTACAAGTTTATTCTCTTTCAGCACATTAATGATAAGGGTCTCCAAGTCTTCACAGAATGTTTCTTTGACCTCATCAGGGTCTATCATGCACAGTGATGATGGTGGAGTGGCACTTTCCTGCAAGCAGAAATCACATGGTCACAAACCTGTAATTTACTCCGTTTTTGGAGGCATACAAGCTTGTTGACTACGTTAGTTTGATTGTGAAACCTATGCCAGCTTCACAGTGATCCCTACTGCTGCAGTCATTCCAGAAAAATATGTATCCAGCTCCGACTCTGGTAAGCTGGCCTTCATTTGCCATCCTTGTTTCACTCAGGGCTGCTATTTGGATGTGATACCTGCTGAGTTTTCTTACAATAAGAGTTGTTCATCTTTCAGGTCTACTGGATTTCTTGTTATCCATAAGTGTACACACATTCTATGTACCAATGGTGAGTGGAATCATTTTTGCTAAAGTTTTTGTACCGTTTTTTGTGTTTTGACTACAGGGTAAGATCCCTACCTGCTATGGTAAGCAGGCTAGGGTTAGGTTAAGCAAAGCAGACAATTTTTAAGGTACCTTTTCTAGCCCCTTCCTCATTCTCAGAGGTGAGCAATGTAACCCTTTAAAAAGGCTGCCCAGAAACCCAAAGGACTGCCAAATCCCACTGTTGCTTCAATCCAGTGAGAAGATGACCTTATGGCCTGGGCTACCTATGTGCAGGGTTATGACTATATCTCCCATTGTAACTGCACCAGATGCTTCTACACTTGCCCCTCACCACAAGACTTTGAGGCAGGTAAAATGGTAAAATGGTATGGGTAATGTCTTTTGACTCATGCATAAATAGGATTTTTGAGGCAGAGTTGCCTGATGTCATGGGCACATAATAAGGAGTCAGATAACAGAGAGGTATCTAACATGTACCTGGGCTCTAGTATTAACCATATAACAAAATTAGTTTAAGGAATTAATCTATTCATTCAAGAAGGGTTTATTAAGTTACTTGGGGCAGCTAGGTGGCTGTGCTAGATAGAATCCAGGACCTGGAGTCAGGAAGACTCCTTTCTCTGAGTTAAAATCTGGTCACAAATATTTACTTGCTTGGCAAGTCATTTTACCCTGTTTGCCTCAGTTTCCTCATCTGTAAATAAGCTGGAGAAGGAAATGGAAAACCACTTTAGTATCTTTGCCAAGAAAACTCCAAATGGGATCACAAAAAGTTGAACCTGACTGAAACAATTGAACACACAAAAGTGTCTATTATATGCCAGCCATTGTGCTAGGCAATAGAAATACAAGGACAAAAATAAAACAACCTGAACTCAAGAAGCCTGATTTATTTATCTGTATTGCTTTCAGAAACATCTTCCATTTGTGACAGCCTATTTTTCAAGATCTGATGATTCTGGGATTGTAAAAATAGTAAAAAATTTCTATCCAACTCTTGGGCAAAATTGTAGAGCTAAAAAATCTGAGTTCTTGCATTACATACAGTCCTTTCACCATGTACTCTACCCTGAGAGGTCCAGTCTTCTCCTGCTCAAAAACTGTGCCTCACAGTTATTCTTCCCATTGACTTGGTCTCCCCAAGAAGCCCTACAAACTAAACCTCTTCTGCTCTATATCCCCTTCACCCAATCAAAAGGTAATCTGACCTATATTCCATTCTCATTTAGTCCAATTCTTTCTTGTCCAAAATAAAACTACTTCATCTGATAGACTAATCTCTGATGCTGATGTAGTATGGAATTAGGCTAGCCCTCTCTTCCACGTAATCTATATTTTAATATTGGCTTTTTATCTAATCCAACTAAAGTGACTATACTATCTAGAATTTCAAAGCAATAAGAGAGAAATTTAGCAGCTGAGTGAAGGCAATGCCTCATGGCAATCCCCTAACCTTCTTAGTTAACCTATTTGTGGGGCTGCTCACAGTCCAGGGCTTGTAGAAATTAGATATGGATTTTCCAAGTTATCTAGTTTCTCCAAACTAGGTAGTCTTTGCTTGTTTTGCTCTATGATATTGCATGGCAATGGCATCATGCTCTTCCTAGGCCCTGTGTTGTTTTATATTCATTCAGATCGGCTTATTTTTTTTTGTCTAGAAACAAATGAATAAGAAAGAATTTAATTATTAAAACTTACTATAGGGGTACAAAAATAATTTATTTATTTACTCTGTGCTAGTTAAAATTAGTATCTTCCCTCTGAGATTATTTTCAATTTATGCGATACATCTTTTTTGGTACATAGTTGTTTAAACGTCTCTACCATTATATTGTGAGCTCCTCAAGGTCAGGAACTTTTGACCTTTCTTTGAATCCCTAAGATTTAGCCTGACACTTAATTGGAGCTAAATAAATGTTTGTGGTCTTGATTTGACTTGCTAGGCACTGTTCTAAGGTGCTGGGGATGCAACTACCAACAAACAAGGAGTTTATATTATACTAGGGAAAGAAAACACACATGAGGAATCATGGTGAAGGAGGAATGTTTTGGACAAGAAAGTCAGAGACAGTGACTGGCACCATAGAGCAATTTATTGTTCTGGAATATTAGTGCTGATGTGATGATTGTTCATAGAGCCAAAATTGAAAAAAGGATGTGGAAGAAGAAAGAAGAGATTACACATGCAGCAACATGGTGTGAATATGGCCAGGAAGTGGCAAGGCAGGTTTGGGCTTAGGCTAACTATGGTAAATGCTCCCCATTCAGAAGTCCAGGATCTGAGGATAGAAACTTGATTCCATGACCCAGTCACCTTCATGGACAGATATCAGGGATATGACAAAAATGTAGCTTCAATGTTTGCCGATGCCAGAGAGGCCAAATTATCATGCAACACAGCATCACTGCACAAGTGTTCCCCAGACTCCAACTCATACTTCCAGGGTCCTCAGAGAGCAGCTGCTAATTTCATTCTCAAATTCTAGAGCAGCAAGTCAAATAGAGGCCCACAGAACACGTTGCTGCCCCACCACTCCAGAGTGGTCAAAATCAGATTATAAAGCAATTGGGAAATATTTAACAACCACAAAGAATACAATCAAACATAAGCAATGTTCATTTGTGGTTTTCTAAAACAACATGCAACCCAGGGGTCCTTTGTATAAAGCTTGATGGGCTCAGTTTCTATTTGAGTTTGACACCATTTCTAGAGGACCCTGGAGTGGGGTTGGGGGTCAGTCCTTTTTCTAATGTCTTTTCCTCTAGTGTGCCTGCCTCCGTGATTATCAGTTTATATCAATTAATCAATAAACCTTAATCTGCTTTTAGAAAGGAATATTTACTAAAATGGCATAATATGAACAGTAGATACAAAAATCTCCTCCCCAAAAGTCTGTGATATATCCTCTCTAAGGGAAGTAGGCTCAAGCTTTCAGGACATGAGGCAAAGTGGGTAACCCCCAGCTCCTGGAAGCCCCTTTTTTGTTTTTTTCTTTCATGGAATCTTTACAAAGACCCTGTTAGGCACAGTCTAGCTTTCTGCTGAGCTCCTTGAAACATCCTCAAGCTGCTTTTCCTCCTTGCAAAGGTAATGTGAGGTTTAAATGAAATAAATGATATAAAGTACTTTGTAAACCTTAAAGCTCTATATAAATGGCAGTTTTTATTATTATTATTATTATTAGCAATAGTCTATAGCCATAAGACCTCCAGTCTAGTGATGACATTATTACCTGAGCCTTCTACTATAATCCTGCTGAGCCCCCTCAAAAATTTATAGAACAATCTAGGGCTGTGCTGGTAAAAGCTGAACAACCAGGATGGGGGCTGGGGAGGGAGGGTGATGTATACTTACATACTTTTAATTTTAATCTGCGTTATTAATACTTTCTTAAGTCTAGACAATCAACAGAACAATAAATCAAGTTCTGATTTGTGGCAATGATTTCTGAGTTGTAAATGCTCCCATTAAAAATTAACAAGAGACTCCCCAACTGGTTAGAGTTTACTTCTGCATAGCCCTGCCTCAATGTGTCTAGTTTACTCTCCACAAAGACCCTGCTGCCAGTTCCCTATACTCCTGCAAAGCCACCTATAAGAAATCCACATCCTTCAAAGCTAACAAAGTCAAGGGCAGGGGAAGGGAAGACATTGAGGTGCTATTTCTTCTTCCTCCTTTCTCCAAAAGAATTCTCTCCCCAGATCTTTCTCCTCAAAGACACCAAATATTCTCCAAAGCTCCCTATTATATTGAAGACCTGCATGATAAGATTAGTTTAATAACTTTCAATCCTTACCCCTTCACTAATACTTTTATTTTGGGAGGAGAAAAAGTTCTTTCAGCTTAAAATGATTGGGAGGTTCTCTTCACCGCAGAGGTGGAATACTCTGGATGTAGGACATTTTATATTGTCAAAAATAGCTGATGTGTTGATTGGCTTTGCTGAACTGATTTTTTTTCCTCTTCTTTAATCTCTTTTGAAAGGAAAGACTGGATGGGTAGGAAAGAAGGAGGGACATTCAGAAATGAATAGGATGGAAAATAAAAGATGTTGGTAAAAATTTCAGGCTTAAAAAAATATAAAATGGTGCAGAGAGGGTGTTAATCAGTATTTTTAAAATAGAAGTCTTTTAAGTCCTACACCTAAAATATGTAAGCATGCATGTCCTTAAACTTCCTTCTAGAGAACTAAATAAGTTATTAACTATGTAAACCTTATGTGCTTGATTATAGTTGGTATGAATAATAGGCTCACAGGTTTGAAAAGGCAAGAGAAAAAGGCAAGAGAAACTAAAATAAGTAAGGAAAATATCCTAAAGGAATATTTTATTTGATGGTGTTAAAAGCAAGACCGAGTATAGTAAAATGAAGACAGGACATATGTTTAGAGTTAAGAGCATAACCAATGATTTGAGGGACAATGACAAAATAGCTTTGTATTGTATTTATTGTGTCAAGAGAAAAACAAATCATTTAAAAGCCACCTTACTTCAAATAGAAATGTGACAACTTCCTGCTTCCAAGGGAGAAAAATGAAATTTGAATTGTTCAAAGTCAAGTAAACCCTAAGATGTGGTGATAACATTTACTCCAGTTTATTTAAACTAATAGCGGTCACTAGGGAAATTTCAACCAATATGTCATAATGTTTAATTAAAATAAAATAATTGAGGATAATAAGCTTGTTTTTGTAGGCTCTACTCTGCTGTATATAAAATAACACAGTGGAACCTTGATTAATGGAAACTCAACTGAGCAGAGTTTTCAATTATCTTGATTTTTTTTCTATTAGCCATTTCTAGGAGAAAAAAAGCAAATCCTAGGAAGAGAAGCTAAAAAAAAAAAACCCAACAAACTTCTAGCCTATATCCTGAACTCCACACACAGTCAGCTCAACAATAGAAATAGAAGCTAACATTTGTCTAGCTCTTTAAGATTTGCAAAGCACTTCACACATATTTTCTCAGTTGATTTGATTCTCACAATAACCCTATGAGGTGGATGTTATTATTATCTTCATTACACAGATGAGAAAACTGAGGCCTAGGATCACCCAGCTAGGAAGTATCTGAGACAGAATATGAAATGTTCCTGACTTCAAGGGCAGAACTCTATCCGTTTTCCCATCACCTAGCTGTGTAAGTAGTTCCACTAAGGGTAGAGAAAATTTTTCAGTAATGGACCATAACATGCAATCATTTTATACATTCATTCATCCAATAAACGTGTTATGAGCAAAGCACTGTTGTAGATGGATAGTCCTAATGGACATAATATAAAATGTACTGTATATTAACCACCATCCATATACATTTGGCTTAAGTATGTCTTAACGAAGCAAAATTTTAAATTGAGATTTTTCTTAACAAATTCTGTGTAAAAGAATGCAAGTGACTATCTGGTGCTTATCTTCAATGGGCTTTTTTTCAAGTGCTTTCTTTTATTTAGTAAATGTCTTTATTTGGTGGAAAATGTTTGTATGCTAAAACACATTGCTCAATGTTCTTCCATCATGAAACTTAGAGTCACGCAAATTAAAATTTAGTCATTTTTACCCATTCTAGTTTTTCAACTGACTAGAGAACTTAAAACTCTATTTAATAAATATAACACATTGTACCTCTATACTATAATTCATTATAACTAATATTTAAATATAACATATGCATATGTTGTATTTAATACGAAAATTATGAATAAACATAACAACTAAGAGGAAAGCAACAAGCCTTCCTTTTTGTGTAACAGGTCTAGTTCCTAACATTGGTTGCACAATCAAAGAAAGCACTAAGCATATTGTTATTCTAACAAGATTCCTCTGTTGCCAGAGACATTTTATCTTCACCTACTGAAGGAATAAAGAGAATGACAGCTCACATTTTATATAGCACTTTCAGGTTTACATAACAATTTTCTATAACCTACCTATAAAGTAGGTAGTGCAAACATTATTATGCCCATTTTGCAGATGACAAGACTGAGGCTCAGGAAGGTTTATATAGCTGATAGTGGGTTTTAGAGCTGGGATACAAATCCATTTCTTCTAACTCCAAGAGCAGGGCCCTTTCCACTATGACAAGCCAGTTCTAACCTTTAAAAGCAGAATTTTGGCCCCCTGATGAAAGATCCTTTGGTACCTCTGTCCAAAGGTAGAATCTTCAAGCAGAAGATCAGTATTCCTCAAATTCTCTTGTTCTTAACAGTTTGTCATCAGATGCTTTGTCTTCAGTGATCCAGTCATTTTTTTAAGGTAGAGACAGATGAAATAACAATAATAATAATATTTAGCATTTATACAGTGCTTTAAGGTTTACAAAGCACTTTGCATATAGATATATATAATAATTCAACTGATCCTCATAACTAATAACAACCCTAAGAATTAGGTGCTATTATTACCCCTACTTTACAAATGGGGAAATTGAGGCACAGAAAGGTTAAGCAACTTGCCCAAGATCATAAAGCTAAGTATGTGAGAGGCAGCATTAGCACTCAGGTCTTCCTCACTCCAGGGCCCGCACTCTAGCCACCTGACCATCTAGCTGCCACAATATGGAGACCTAATATTGGTCAATACCTGAGCAGCAAATATCTAATTTTTTATTAATATTATCCTGAGGGTAAAATGTGACTCTTTAGATTGAAAAAAAATGAAAAAAGAAAAATAAACATTATCAGAATTCAGTAAAGAGTGTTTTAATTCCTACCTAAAATTTTGTAAGTATAGAGGTATTTTTGAATCTGTATCTTTTCCTCATTTTTAATAAGAGACCTAAATGTTCTGTTCTGGAAAGCAATAAGTATCATATTTCATTTTACAGTAAAAAGAAAAAACATGGCATACTTCCATGGAGTTGTATCACCATCTTATGGCCTTTTAGGAAGCTGCCACTAAAAAAAATTTTTTTGAAACCACGTTGCACTTTCACAGTAATAAACATTAATAAGACCCTTTCTATAAAAGTGGTATGGTGTGATAGAGAGAGCCCTGGTTTTGGAGTCAGGAGACTGAGGTTCAGATCCCAGTATTGTTACTCACTGAGTGTCCTTGGATAAGTAATTTAAGCTCAGCCTAGCTTTCTCATCTTTAAATGGGGTTCAATTCAGCTAACATTTATTAAATACTTGCTATGCTCCAGGCACCATACTAGATAATGGGACTTCAGATATAAAAAATAAAATAGCCCTTGCCCTCAGAGAGCTTACATTTGACTGAACAAAAGGAGGTCAAAGACACCTCTCTGGGTCACTCTACTAGAAATATCTCTGCCAGATGACATTTGTCTATATATTAATAACTACTCCTTGGATCCAATCATTCAAACAATTCTGAATCTATCTATACTATTACATAGGGACACTAGGTGGCACAGAAGATAAAGTACTGAGCCTAGAGTCAGGAAGACTCATCTTTATGAGTTCAAATCTGGCCTCAGATACTTGCTAGCTGTGTGGCCCTGGGCAAGTCACTGAATCCTGTTTGCCTGTTTTCTCATCTATAAAAATAAGCTGCAGAATGAAATGGCAAGCCACTCCAGCATCTTTGCCAAGAAAACCCCAAATAGAGTCACAGAGTCAGACACAACTGGAAATGATTAGACAAAAGCAATACTATTATCTAACCCATAACTCTTCATCTTGTCCACAAGCATATAATGAAAGATTGTCAAATATCTACCTAAACCCAACTGTCCCATGTCTGTAGGATTTCCCTGATCTATTGAATATGTTCAACACATTGTGGGGCACTGCTACGCCGAGACTTATCTTTTTCAAGAATAAGAAGGAAGCACTAGTAAGACCATGCTCACTTGGCAACTGTGTGCTATATTCAATACCAGAAAGGACTTGAGGAAGACACCAGTCTCTATATGATTTTCAAAGAACTGTTCCCTCCATTGCCTCAAGCAGCTGTTTGCCTTATTCATCTAGGGAGTGTGGTCAGTGTGGATTTATTCATTTAGAATCTTAGTTCAAGTCTTCACTTATCTTGAAAACTATTCTTTCCTCCCCAGTCTGCTGAATTTCAGGGAACCCTTAATCACATGATCATCAAATAATCAATTAAGCAATTATTAAGCACCTACCATTTGCCAAATACTATGCCGAGACTCTGGAGAGACAAAGGCAAAAATTAAATAGTCCTTACCCTCAAGGAGGTTACATTCTATTGGATGAGACATATATACATGTATTATACATGTGTAAAGAATATATACAAAATAAATACAATTTGGAAGGGACAGCAGTAGCAGCTGGGGGCAGCGATCAGGAAGACTTCATATAAAAGGGTCTTTCCAAATGGAGTCTTGAATGAAATGAAGAATTCTCAATTGCAAAATTTAAAAGGGAGTGTATTCCAGGCACAGCAGGGGAAGGGGGTGGAGGGTTGTGTGACCCAGTGCAAAGGTGTGTAGAGAAGAGATAGTATTGTGTATGAGGAAAAGAGAGCAAAAAGGTCATTTTGGCTTGACCGTAGAGTACAGGAAGGGGAATCGTGTAAAATTGGAAAGTCAGGTTGGAACTCAGTTGAGAAAGACTTTAAAAGAGACATTCATATTTGATCCTAAAACCAGTAGAGAGTAGGGAGCAGTGCCAGTGAAGGCATAATGAAGCCAGTCACAAGGATGACAACTATGTAGTCTTTACTCATGACCTAAAGCACAAAAGGAACATAATCTAAATATTATAAAAACAACTGCCACACAGGCTACACACATACAGCATCTACCAGGAACCAGGGCATCCCCAGCAGGCATGCCCAGACTCTGGAGATCCTAGGCAGAATTTCAGTGCCCAAACTCAGCTGCTCCCCCTCGTTGCTCCAAGTGTCTCCAAATTTTTCCTGAATATTGATCTCTTTCTGATTCTTACATAGCTTTCGTCAAAAGTCCTTTTCATTGTCCTTAGCCTTGATCACTAGCCTCAGCTATTCTTAGATAATGTTCCTGACAGCATTCTCATAGAACCGTACCACTTCCTTTTTTTAATTCATCCTGTTATCTGTCTTTGCTTCAGTCTTATGTTGTACACACATTTTAAAAATCTTAATTGGTTAGTGAGCTCCTTGTTAATGCATAACTCTGTCTTTAAATAGTTCCCCCTTTTCCTCCCCATCAGAATAATTTTTGTATCATTACATTTATCTTGAGAGCATTCATTTTCACCTGAACCTCCTTCCTATCTAGACCTATTTGAAATCAACCTTCCAAAATCAAAAAATCAAAATCAAAACTTCCTCTGTAAAAGAGCTCTAAGAGATGCTCAGAGAATTGAGATTCCCCCATCACAACTATATCATGCCTCCCTGATGGGCTTGTCATCTGTTTCTGCAACTCCTATTCCATTTCTTCCATCTGACAGGATAATCTCATATGTTGCTACCATCACAACTCCTCTGTTCCTTTCTTTGCTGATAGTAACTCATATTTGTGACCTTCTCTTCTGCCCCACACCAAATCTACACCCTCTGTTGTTGCCTTGATATTGCTGTTCTTCACCTGCTCAATGGTCTTAGCATCCCAGCACAGAATAACGCTAAAGTAGACATGCTAGGTGCTATCGGAGAAACTGGATGACCCTTTTCACTTCTCTTGAACATTAGCCCTTTAGTGAGGCATCTAACACTTTATGACCTTGCTCATACACCTGGTGTAGCAGCTGATCAGAGCCATATTGAGACCAGAGACTATGAAAGGTTACATGGAAGCAGATTGCTTGAAAGGCTATGTTATTATTGTGATTCCAGCAGGAGTGCCCCAAAAAATTCAGGAATAATTCTTGATATCCTTTTCAACATCAATACTATAATTGTTATGGCTCTAGCTGTTCAATGAGTCTGCCAAACATTGCCCAAAAGCCATGGTCTGTATTGTTGCAAATCTGGTCAACTCTAACATCACAATCACATCTGAAATTTTAAAAAAGAAGGCTGTGTACAATTCTCAATAAAATCTTTGGTGGAGCAACACTGGATATCATCAGCACAAATACTTCCATTGCAGAAGTGAAGGTCTTAGATCCAGCTTGAGTCAATGTCCTCATCACTGATGACTATACAGGGAAGATCACCACCTCCCGCATACATACTTAAAGTGGAATTTCCTGAGGAGCAGCTAAAAACCTTGACAGTAAGAATCCAAGAGAATAGAACAGAAGTTGTCAAAGCTAACACTAAAGCAGGTTCTGCTACCTTAAAGATGGCCTATGCCAGTACCAGATCTATATTCTCTATTGTGGAAACAATGAATAGAAAGAAGAGAGTCATGGAATACTCCTCTGTCAGATCAGAAGAAACAAAGTGCTCTTATTTTTCCATAGCCTTGCTGCTTGAGAAAGCAGGCATTGAGATGAACTGGGCATTGGAAAGAGCTCCCCTTTTGAAGAGAAGATAGTCACTGAGACCATTCCAGTTCTAAAAGGTTCTCTTAAGAAAGATGTGGATTTTGTGAAGAATATGAAATAAAAAAGCTATAATGTGAAAAGAGAAATCCATTTCCTAAATTTATTAAGTTATCATGTCATTTGAAAGATATTTCAGGGGTGGCTAGGTGGTGCAGTGAATAGAACACAGGCCCTGGAGTCAGGAGTACCTGAGTTCAAATCTGGTCTCAGACACTTAACATAAAACTAGCCATGTGACATTGGGCAAGTCACTTAACCCCAATTGCCCTGCCCTCCCCCCTCCAAAAAAAAGCAAAAAAAAGAAAGAAAGAAAGAAAAATATTTCAGATGTACTGCATACTCTCTGAGGAAATGGATAGTATTAGCATATTATCACCCCTTTCAAATTGTCAGTTGGTATGTTGGTATGTCAATAGAACATGCATTAAAGTTTTTTTTTAAATAACTCAGATTAGTACAGATTGGTTTACAAAGTGCTTTCCTCCAAATAACTCTAAACCTGAAGCCCTGGTACAGAAATCCAAATGTCATTCTTCCATACCATTTTCTTAATTAATTTTTTTTTAATTTCCCATACCTACATTTCTCTAATGTAACTCACTACTCTAATAACTTAGGCATCTAAGGAAGTCAGTTTCTTTCCTAAGACTTCATAATCACCAGGAACGTTTCCTTGATTCCTTCTGGCTATACTTCTAGAAGTAGGCAATGGTTCTCAGCTTTCACAAGTCTCTCAAGCCTCTCTATTAAATTCTGGAAATATAACCAGGGAATATAACATACATTTGAATTATTCATGTTAAGTCATCACATGGCCACCTTTGGACCCCTCATCAGGAAGTTATCAACATACTTTTCTCATCTTCCTAATAACCATACTGAATGTTTTCTCTATACTCAATATTGAGCATTATTTGAAATACCTATGAATCTCGTCATACCACCAGAGAACAAAAGAAGTTGCTATCTCCCCTTTATGGAAAGAACCTCAAACCTACTCCACAGTCCCAAAAATTAAATGATTTGTCTTCCCTTCCTTCCCTGTGTCACCTTCTTCAAATCCCCAGACACAAACAGAAAATGCCCTCTGCCTCTTCTGATGCTTTTTCCTCTTTGTTTTAACTTTGAAACAATAGAGGAAATAGCACTAGACTTGGAATTCAAAGGTCTAGCTTCCAAACTCGTTTTCTTTATTTACCAGTTGCATGAAGATAGACATGTTAACTAAACTTTTCTGAATGAGTAGTCTCATTTCGGGAACTACCAGTTTCTTTTGAACTTCTCTGAACTCATGAATGATTAGCCTTTTCAAAAATAAATTAGTTCATATCCCAGGTGTCTGAGACTCAAGCCACAGAAGAACATTCAGGAGAGCCACTGTTGCTCAAGAACCAAAGAAAAGATTAAATTCATCATCCAATGCTACTCACAAGCTACTCATCAAGCTACAGATGCCAAAGACAGTAGCCAGAGTATCTATTTGAAAAAAAAGCAACTCCCCCACCCCCACATGATTTTGCTAATTTTATGCCAATAAATTATATTTCTAAGTTTGGAGAAAAATGTAAACCTTCTCTGAATCTCAATTTCTTAATCAGTAAAGTTGTAATAATAATACCAGGCTGTTTCTGATTAGAGTTATATTTATTAGAGTACATATTAGAGTTATATTTCTGGGAAGCTGGCAACCATCCTTAAATCAATATAACAACAGAATGCATTCTATTATAGATCTATTGACTTTATTGTTTGTGCTTCTAATGAAATCTGCTGATGATAAGGGAGTCACCTATTCACATAACAGAGATGCATTAACTTTTCCAGGCCAGTAGTATATTCATTTATTAAGTTACCTCCTGGAACATTTGAAATACAACTTGAGAATGCTAAAAATGTAATGGGGTAGCAAGCTAATTACCCTTCAACTGTTTAGCAAACAGTTTATTTCCTTTTCACTAACAAGTTTGTTAACTATATTATTAAGAACTTAGTGCATGAACTCAAAAGGAGATATGTGCCATCAACATTAGCAAAAAAAAAAATGGAGAGGGAGAGTCTGAGGCTAAATTACTACTACTGTAGAATTACACAGGATTCCCCATTTTAAAATCATATAAGCAGGGAAACCTAGAACCTGCCTGTTAACAAAGTTTACTTTCTAGGGTAATGAGAGAATAAACTTATCCCCCAAATATCTTCCTAATAGGGCTGCCATGGTGCATGAATTTCCCAACCATAACTAGAGTTACTTCTTGCGTTAAAATAGCATCAACATATATGACCTATGAAAATACGGTACATTAATCCATTATCCTATGAATATATATTATTTTATCAAATTAACAATCTGTCATTCAAGGTACTAAGGTAATGAAGTACTTACCTATAATTTTTGAACAGGGAATAAGGAGCAGAAGACAAACGTCCAGAATACTTCTAGAGAGGAAACTGTAATAAGGGGACTTATTGATAGCAAGAGGACCTTAGGTGCCTGGATGGGGAAGGGGTATGGCAAGGATGAGATACTAGGACCGTGAATTACTCAAAACTACATCTATCTGACTACATGAGGACAATAGCACAGATGTATTTAACTACTCTCTTCCAAATTTCCCTCATCTAGATGAATTTAAAATATAATCACCTTTTTTATTAACAGTATTAAGAGGAAAGATTGGTACTGAGAAAAAAAATCATTTTTTTAAAATCTTACTAAGCAATTACTGAATACCTGCTACCAACTAGAACTTTGTAAAGTACTGTGGGAAATCACCGTTTAAGATCCAGTTCTAATCAATTAAACTAATATTTTGATTCACCATACTATACTCAGTTATCCAAGAACACTGACCTCCTTACTATTCTTCACACAAATGGTTCCATTTCCCACTTTCGGGAATTTTCACGGGCTGTCCCCCATGCCTGGAATTCTCTCCCTCCCCCTTTCCACCTCTTGGCTTCCCTGACTTCCTTCAAATTCTAACTGAAATCCCACCTTCTACAGAAAGCCTGTTCCAATCCTCCTTGATTTTAATGTCCTCTTTCTACCGATTATCTCCAATTTATTCTATATTTTAAATGGTTGTTTGCACATCATCTCCCCCATTAGACTGTATGTTTGTTGAGAGAAGGTACTGTCTTTTCCCTTTCTTTGCATCCCTAGCACTTAGCAAAATCCTGGAACAAAGTAGGTACCTAATAAATGTTTATTGCCTGACTGACTGCAAGGCACTGCGAAACACTGAGAACAAAAAGATGAAAAAAGTATATGCAAGGCACAATTTAAAGAGGATAAAACATGCACACAATTCAATATGGTAAGTAGAACGTGATAAGGACAAATATGGAAGCCAAAATGTCCTGAGAAAATTTGGGGAGGAAGAAATCACTTTTAGCTGAGGGAGAAGAAGGAAAGGATTATGGATGATATGAAAGAGATGGGCACCTAACCTGGACATTGAAAGACGAGAAAGATTTCAACAGATGCAGATGAGGCTAGAGTACAATGCTTAAAATCTCTAGATTTCCCACCACAGGATATCACCAAGCAAAAGCCAGAAGCCTACTTTCCAGAGACGATGTCAAGGGGATCCCTGTTCAGGTACAAGTTGGAGTAGGTGACCCTATGAGTCCCAACTCTGAAATAAATCCTGTGATTTTGAGTACATTCCCTATCAGAAGGAACAGTCCGAGTGAATGTTCAGAAGAGTGAGCAGGAGGAAATCAAGGAGTCGCTAATAGTCCAGTTCTGCTGGAACAGTAGAACACATAAACTAGTGTCGTTAGTAGCCTGTGTAGGTTATGGCCAGATTGTGAAGGTCCTTAAATTTTTTGTATTTTAGAGGCAATGGGAAGTCATTGGAGGTTTTTGGTAAGTAGAATGACATCATCAAATGTGTATAAAACCAAGATTATTTTGGCAACTGTGTGAAATGAAGGATGAGTTGGAGAGAGGAAATACTGGAACCAATTAGAAGGCAACTAAATGGTATAATGGATAGGACACTGGACTTAAGGTTAAGAAGACCTGAGTTTGAATCTCACTTCAGACACTTAGTAGCTAGATAGCCCTGGACAAGTCATTTCTCTTCCTTCAGCTTCATTTCCTCATCTATAAAATAGGAATCATAATAGCACCTATCTTATAGGCTTGTTGTAAAAGTCAAAAGAGGTAAGGCATGCAAAATACTTCATAAACCTTAAAGTGATATATAAATGTTAGCTGTTACTATAATTTGGGTGAGAAGTAATTGAACTAGCATGGTAGCTATATTATTGAAAAGAGAGGATAGATGTGAGAGATACTGTGGAAGTAAAATCCACAGGCTTTTGCAACTAATTGGACGTAGAAGTGAAAGAGAATAGTTAAAGATGACCTTGAGGTTTTGAGCCAGAATATCTAATAAGAGGGAGGTACCATCAGCAGAAAGACAATTTGTAAGGATTAACAGATCTGCAGAGAAAGCTAGAAAATCGGCAAAAAAGCTTAGTTATGGATATTCTATATTTTAGGTGCTTGGAGGACATCTAGGCGAAAATGACCCCCAGACACAGTCAGTAATTTAACATCTAAATTCATGGGAGAAATTAGGGATAGATACATAGATTTGGAGTCATCTGGACAGAGGTCATAATTGAAATAAAGGGATTAGATGAGATCAAGGGAGTGAATATAGAAAAAGAATAAAACAGAGCTGAGAACAAAGTTTTGAAGAATATCATGCTTAAGGAAGGAGAAAAGGATGATAAGAAGCAGTTGTGCAAGAGAAGAGGAAAACCAGAGAGGAACTGTTTTATTGAATCCAAAGGAAGAGATAAGTATTTAAATGGAAAGGGTGGTTAGGGCTGTCAAAATAAAATTGTCTGGTCAGACCTTTTCCCTAGCCAGAGGAAAAGATTGAAGACATAAAAGTAGAAGCTTTAAAGTGACTGATGAATCTATAAGTATAATCACAGAGCACCAAAGGAATTTCACCAAGCCCTGTGTACATCCATTTCTGGTTTACTCATGGTTGACATATCCAAAGGTACTGAGGGCCTCCAAATCCTAGAATGGCATATTTAGAAAGGACTCTAGCTCCTTTTTGTCATCCTAAGTATAATATAGAGTAAAGCCACTGTCAAGGGTCTTCAGAGACATAACATTTTTATCAGTGACTTGAATAAAGCTATAAATGGCATGTTTATTAAATAAGATTAGAAACACAGCTGAGAGGAATAGCTAACACATGGAATTAAGAGACTCAAAAACCCAAAAGCTTTCTTTCACAAGATAAGAATGATGAAATTAATAAAATGACACAATATGTATAAATGTGAAGTTCTGTAATTATGTTTTAATAATCAACTGTGTGAGCACAGATGGGGGAGAAGAGATGTGAGTAAACAACAGGTCATATGAAAAAAAATTCTGGTGTTTTAAGGGACTAAGGCTTCAATTTGATTCAAGGGTGTGATAGGGCACCCAGAAAACATCGTGTGGTAGGGTAACTTAGTGGTGCAGTAGACAGAGCACAGGTCTTGAGTTAGGAAGCTGTTGTCATTCAGTTGTTTCAGTCGTGTCTGATGCTTCATGACGCCATTTGGGGTTTTCTTTGCAGAGATGCTGGAGTGGTTGGCCATTTCCTTCTCCAGTTCATTTTATAGAGGAGGAAATTGAGGCAAATAGGATTAAGTGACTTGCCCAGGGTCATACAGCTAGTACATGTCTGAGGCCAGATTTGAACTCAGGAAAATGAGTCTTCCTGATTCCTGGCCTAACTCTCTATCCACTGCACCACCTTGCTGCCCAGATAGTTAGGAAGACCTGAGTTCAAATTGCTCCTGAGATACATAGGAAAGATAACAGTACCTACCTTGAAGGGTTATAAGGACCAAATAGAATAATCAAAAAGCATTTAGTGCAGCCTGACAGATAGTAAATGCTATATAAATGTTAACTATTAACTAGATGTAACTAAGGGATTGTCCTATTGTCTAGTATACTAGATCCCAGCTAGACCACAATTGGAGTTTTGTATTCAGTTCTTGCTGTCATCTATGAGGAAGATCACTGATAAACTGAAGTGAGTCCTTTAGACTTGATGCTAAAGCCTCATCACCACCATCATCATCATAGATATTAATAATAGCTCATTTGATCTTCACAATAACTTTGGGAGATAAATGCAATTATTATCCCATTTTACAGGTGAGGAAACTGAGGTAAATAGAGGTTAAGTGACTTGCCCAAGGTCACACAGCTAGTGTCTAGGGCAGGATTTGAACTCAGGTCTCCTGAGTCCAGGCCCAGTGCTCTATACACTGTGCCTCCTAGCTACCCATCCTGCTCCTATATTGAATGCAGTGTCTCCCCTATTAGAATGTGAGCTCCTTGAGAGCAGGGAGTATCTTACTTTTCTGTATGAATCCCCAGAGCTTAGTACAGTGTTTTGCACAGAGGAAATGCTTAATAAATGCTTGCTTTATTGTTCATTCATTTAAACACTTGAAGGGCTATCATGTGGAAGAGGGATCCAATTTGTTTCGCTTGACCCAAGAATTTAGAATCAGAATTGATGTACAGAAGATACAGAGAAGCAGATTTTTTTAGCTCAACTTAAAGGGAGTGAGGGGAATCTTTCTAACCTTTAAAACTATCCTGAATTCAACTGGGCTACTAAATTGGGGGAGATCCCCTTCCACCAGAGGTCTTCAAATGGAGGGTGAATGACACGTTGTGAGGTATGTCATAGTCAGGGTCCTTCTTCCCATATGGGTTTGACAAGCTAGTTTCTGAGGTTATTTGCTAATTCTGAGACTAGATAGTTAAATCTGAACAATGTGTGGTCCAAAAATACCTAGAAGAAATAATTATATAACTTCAGCTTCCTGTATTACAAATCCAGGAAATCATAATAGAGGCAGACGGGGCAAAGTATAGATCAGTAAGCAGAAAGAGAATCATATTAGAAATGAGTAGAACCGGATTCCAGTACCAGCTCTTCCATTAATGAGCTATGTAGGCAAGTATTTTAACCTCTCTGGGCTCGTTTTCTCTGTAAAATGAGAGGGTTGGATCAGATGATCCCTAATGTAGCTACTGGTGTTCAAATTCTGTGAAATTACTGCAAAAGAATAGAATTTTAGAAATTTTTCAGAAGGAATAATTTTCATTTCTGTTTTTGAATTATGTGTTCCCTGTATTAAAGCAGAATAGATTTGACTGCAAATTACTAATATCAAAGTAGGTTATCATAACACTAGGAATGGGAGCACTTGTGACTAAAAAGATAAATTAATTTCTAAACCTGATTTTCATATGCAAGGAGTTGACAAATGTTATATAAACATTCCATTTTTTAAAATGCATAATGTAATAGAAGGGTTTTAGAACTACAAATGGTTGTAAAGGTTTTGGGGAGGGTTTGATTTTTTTTTAAGGGAGCTTGGAAATAAAGACAAATGAATCTCCTGTGAACACCAACAGGGCAATTTAAGAAAAGATCAGCTGTTTGCACAGATGTACAGAAACATAACTTTTGGTCTTTGCGGGACTTCCATCAGCAGGAATTGAGAATGTTAATTTGCTTGGTTTGGTATAGCACTGAGCACAGAAAACAGGAAGAGATTTGTTGATCCATCATGCCTTGCCTTCAATGTTCTTTCAAACTATTTCATATAAATTATATTTTTTTAATCTTGATAGATTTCATGGGTTTTATTAAATGAACTATAATTTGGGCTTCTAACAACTCAAAATTAAAGTGCTAAAGATATATTTAATGGTTTACGGTTGAATATAGCCCTACTTTTTTTTCTCTTTCTCAAGTTATGCTTTGTTAATTTATGTGACAGACATGTGCATTGTATGAAATTATCTAATTGCGTTAAGACCAGGAATACAATTCTAATTAAAAGTGACAGTGTTGTGCCAATGCAATGAAAGCTCAGACCTACCCTAAATTAGAAATGGGGTCCATTATGGTTGACACATTTTTTTTAAAAAAAACCCTGTACTTATTTTTTAGCTAAAATCTAACTCTCCCAAAACTATATGCTTCATTCTGGTGTCACAGTATCTGTGGCTGCATCACTCAGGCTCTTAGCACATGTAGTTAATGAGACCAACGTCTGGAGTTCAAGCAATCCAGGTCTCTTGGAAACCTAAAACCTACTCCTTAAAGCTCACCTTATACTACCCCTTCCCCTCTGCCTTATTTTATAGATACAGGAAAGAAAACCAAGAGAGATAAATGATTTGTCCAAGGTCACAAAGCTAGTTAAAACAGGACAGAGGCTTGAACCCAAATCTCCTGATGCCCAGTCTAATGCTCTCTCTACTGTGTCACTTTGCCTGACCAGCTACAACTTTGTTCCAAAACCAAAGCTGTTACTTCTTATTTGTTCATGTCCACTAGTCTAAAAAATGCCCTATTCATGAGAACTTGGAAGGAATGCATGGATTGAGTCAAGCCTATCATTACTACTGGAAAAACAACTCCACATGATAGTTTCACTTATAGGATATCAGTAGCATCACCTTCAGATACAGAGAAAAGTTGTACTTCACCACATTACAGAGAACTGTAATCAATGAAAGAATCATTCTTATATTCATCTGGGAAATCCATCCTTAAAAATATGTTAAATGACCTTAAGGATAATATAATTTGTTCAACAAAGAAGGTGATGAATTTTAATACTATCCTACTTATTTGATTTACAAATGATCACAAAATGAATATTAAGCAACATCATTCAAAAAAGTCAGACAAAGATCAGCTTTGTGAAAGTTGTTGGTTTTGGATTGGTTGGTTGTTTTAAGAAAAAACAGAATAGAAAGGAAAGAGCAACGGATTTGGAGTCAAGGGATCTGGGTTCAAATTTTACATCTGCCACTTCTGTGACTGCCTGTATGGCTTTGGATAAGTCATTCCACTTCTTGGGGCTCCAGTTCATCTGTAAAATGAGGGGTTTGGACTATATAACCTTTAACTTTAAAAATCCTATATATTTTGTGTGCAGTAATTTTTTTTCAGAAATGACATCATCAGATAGAATCACATAGCTTTAATGTAGCCCAAGGTCATTCATATTTTTGAATCAGGTAGAAGTCTTCATTTTTAGGTGGTCATTCTATATTTTCCCCCAGTTCTCTTAAACTACTCAGTTTTATAACTTTAGGAGACACCACGGTGACATCTACTGGAGACAAGATGAATTTTTAAAAACCTTCAAAACAAGGAAAAATTCTTTTCAGTCTCAAAATATCATGGTCATTATATTTTTATATTTCCATTGGCCTGAAAGAGGATAAATCAAATGTAGGCATAATTTCTTGTTTTAAAGAAATATTTTTCAAAAGGTAGTTTACCACAGGCACTTTGATATCCAAGGAAGTTATAGATTGTTTTAAAACCACATTTTTCTGTTTTCAGGATAAAGTCCTTTTGGGGACAGATTACCCCTTTCCCCTAGGTGATCTAGAAGCTGGAAAATTGATAGAGTCTATAGAAGAATTTGATGATGAAACAAAGGTATGATATTTGAACTTTGGTTTTGATTTTTACTTCATTCTTATTTCTTTGGAATATACTTCGAATTCAGGTTTGGATTGAGTTCACACCAAAAAAAGTTCAATAACTATGTCACGATATGTCCACAAAATGTCACAGAAGTGTAGAGGTGATGGTCATAGAGTGTTTGATAATTAATAGCACAGGATTAGTCACCAGATCAAAATGTTTGATAATCCGTAGAGTAGAAGCTGTTATTCTACCTCTGGGATCCCTTGGCCCAATGGATAGAGCATTGCACTTGGAGTCAGATAGAACTGACCTTAAATCTGACTTCATACATTGTTTTACTTTAGGCAAGTCACTTAAATTCTGTTTATCTCAGTTTAAAATAGGGATAATAATAGCATCTACTTACCTTTCAGCTAGTTGTGAGGATAAAAATGAGATAATATTTGTAAAATGTATAGTGGCTGGCACATAATAGGCACCATATAAATGCTTATTCCTTTCCCTCCCATTTAACTTCCTCATCTGTGAAATGGGGATGATAATAGTACCTACCTTTCAGGTTATTGTAAAGACCAACTGAGATAATATTTGTGAAGTGCTTTGTAAACCATAAAGCACCATTTAAGTGCTAGTTATTATCATTATCATCATCATCATTATTATTATTATTATTGAGAGCTAAACTCATGTGGTTTGAAGGAAGGCAAAAAGGCAATAATCAACCAATCACAACCAGAGTGGATAAACCACCAACTGTATAGAAGCATCTCCTAATGTTCAATTTATATTTCTAGGTCAGAAAAATCTTGGAAAACTTGTCAACTATCTTTCACACTTCTGTCTCAAAGCTCCCAACCTTCTCAACAAGCCCTACTGCCATGATCCTGTTTGTTTTACTCCAGTGTCTGAATCAGTGGTTCTCAACCTTCCTAATGCCGTGACCCTTTAATACAGTTCCTCATGTTGTGGTGACCCCCAACCATAAAATTATTTTCATTGCTACTTCATAACTGTAATTTTGCTACTGTTATGAATTGTAATGAAAATGTCTGATATGTAGGATGTATTTTCATTGTTACAAATTGAACATAACCTATAGGTTGAGAACCACTGGCTAAATCCTTGACTACCCAGAAACCAACTAATAAAAACCCTCAAATAGCTGAAGTTTTCATTATTTTTAAGCAAATGTCAACAAAACAAGGACCTATTAGGGACGTGCTTAATCACCTTGTCCAGGGTTTCTGTCCTTGCTTTAGTACAGAATTACCTAGTATCCTACAAAATTTACATCCACAATGCCACATCACCAATGTATTGAAGACAGTAAAGTATGGTCAACTTGGATCTGAAATCAGTGGGTATAACTGCAGAGAAAGCCTGGCTTTGCTGATTACTATGTGACCTTGAGCAAGTAACTTCTCTGGGCCTCACTTTTCTCATCTATAAATGAAGAGGTTTGGACTGATGACCTCTAAGATCCATTCCAACTCTAAACTGATCCATGGTTTGGTTTTGATACTCACTAGCTGAGTCAAGCTCACTAGATCCCAATTTCCTCAACTGTAGAATGAAGGGGTTGGAAAAGATGATTTCTAAAGTCTCTTATAACTCTAAATCTGTGACTTAAAATCACAATGCACTGCAATATCTGGAATCACATTCAGAGTTCTGCCTTTACTGAGTGCAGAAAAATATTCTATAATGTTTTAAAGAACTATATGGGGGCAGGGAGAAGAAAGCAGCAAGTGTTTCAGACACAAGGATTACAACTTAAAGAGTTTTCCTTATAGATTCTGTTAATTGGAAAATAAAATTAATTTCATTACCCAAACATTCTAGTCAATTAAGATTTTAATACAATTTTTTAAAAATTCATTCTTCAAGAAATAAAAATCCTGACAGTAAAGCACCTTCTGAGGTTACTGCTGGAGAATAAGCACAAACTCCTCTTATGAGGTGAAGCAAGCAGTTCCTCAGAGATGCATGGGTCAATTGAGTTGAGCTCAGGTGAGGCTAGGGGAAATAATTGCTGTAAACACTCCTTTATCAGCCATCTGTCTGTGTGGACATGTATACATGTGTGGTCATAATATGTAGCTGTATCCAAAGCAACACAGACTCTGTCTCTGGAATCAGAAGACCTGGGTCTAAGCTCCACCTATATTTAGTCCAAATTATTTCATTTCTGTCAGCTTCATTTGCCTCATTTGTAAAATGATATGATTAGACAAGATAGAATCTAAGGTCTCTTCAAGCTCTAAATCTAAGAGGTTGTGAATATCCTCCACAGACTTCCTACCTTCCTCATGCCCAATATGGCAAGAGTTTTTAGAGTGAATGAACTTTTTTTTTCAATTTGGTTAGCTGTATTTCAATATAATTGGTTTCCTTTGTGATCCTAAGTGTTTTGATTCATTTAAAAACATTCTAAGAAAGGGTTCACAAGCTTTACCAGACTGCCAGAGGGGTCCATGACATAAAAATGATTAAGAACCTCTGCTTCTATGGTAAGATAGGTGCAAACATGCAAGAAGTTCTTAAACTCCTTGTGTCATGGAGATTCTCTTGGTGAGGTTGATATAGTCTCTTTCACTGGTGAAAAAGGAAGGTTAAGGAAAGATTGTAGTCCTCATTTCTACTTTATGTGAAAATTGTGGTGAAATTTTAACATACCCATTGATAACTATCTTAGAATCTCCATTCATGGCTCCCTATGATGTGCCAAATTAGTTTATCTTCATTTACTCGTCCAAAGGATCAAACAAACAAAAACAGTGTATATTACTACTTGACATGCTTAGAAGCAGAAAGATGAGGTAAAACAATGTTATTTAAATTTGCTGATCCCAGGATCCTACAAGCCTAAGTAACAGTCACTCTCTGTGACCGGAGGCTTGTCAATAAAAGCTTGGACTGGATCATTCCTAAGATCCCTTCCAGTCCTAACATCTTATCATTCCCTAATTTCCCAAAAAAGTTTCCAAAATGCAGGTCCCATGAACAGTAGCACTCCATGAGACACTATTTTGCTGATCTAC
>CM053582.1:249756919-249803023 GCA_028627135.1 Pseudochirops cupreus
AGATTTAACATTCTGACATCTCATCCTATTTTAGACTTAAAATAACCACATTTATGCCATTCAATTACATCAAATTTTTTATTTGAATGTAGTAACAAGCCTCTTCTTTTTTGCACTGTTTCCACTTCTATTTGTCCATTTTCCAAAGCATCCTTTTTTTAAAAAATTAATACAACTGTTGGTAATGTGCTATGTATCAGTACATCATATTCACCCTTGATAAGCAACTGTGAACTGAAGATGTAACAATGTGTTAAAAAAAAAGCCTAACTCTAATGACTTGAACTGATTGAATTTTGATTTGCATTAAATATATTATTTTATTTTATAATTTTAATTAAATCAAATTTTGCATTGTTTGAACTTGCATTAATCAGATCAAGCTGTATATACATATATAAACACAAACACACACACACACACAAACACACACACACACATACCACAGGGTTTACACATAATCTCAAGAAATATCTCCTTTTCTTCCCACACTTACTAGAGCATCAGGAAATTATCTCCTTCAAAACTCATAGTCTCTTGTGAGGAGAGTGAAACTGCTTCCCATCAGTAGCCTTACTCTCTTTCTCTCTCTTGCCCCTCATTCCTACTCAGTTCTTAGCTTAGCTGGTCTCAGCACTCTGGTCACATCCATTTTTGTGCTGTCCCAACCACTCTCTTCACTTGTGGTCATTTTCTCTGTGACAAAGTCCCCTATGTCCAAGTAGAGTCTCACTCTAAAGTTCAGTTTCCTGATGATTTTTGGGCCGACTTGTTGGAAAATGTAATCTTCTTTTAATTAGAATTCTGTAGGCCTCTTCTCATATAAATCTGTTATCATATCATATCAGTTTTAAGTTAAATATACAATACTTTTAAGTGCCATATGAAAGGCAGCAACATGGCATAGAAGATAGAGATAAAGGAGTCAGGTCAATGTGAGTTCTGATACATAATGGCTATGTGACCTCAGGCAAGTCATTTAACCTCTTGCAGTGCCCCCAGGCAACTTTTAAAACTATAAATCTCATTACCTCTTGTACTGAATTGGTAGAGGTGGTTTCCTCAACAGGGATTATCCTATGCCAGTAAAATCACAGGTTCAAACCATTGTCACTATTAAAATGAAAGTCATAGAGAAATACATTTATCGGGGCAGCTAGAGGGAGCAGTGGATAGAGTGCCAGGCCTAGAGTTTGGAGCGCCTGAGTTCAAATTTGATCTCAGGCACTTAGTAGCTGTGTGGGCAAGTCACTTAATACTGTTTGCCTCAGTTTCTTCATCTATAAAATGACCTCAAGCAGGAAATGGCAAGCTATGTCAGTATCTTTGCCAAGAAAACCCCAAAGAGGGTCATAAAGAGTCTGACATAACTGAAATGACTGAACAAAAAGATACTTATCTCTCAAAGAATTAAATACTATCTCAGGAAATGTCAGTGACATTTGAATATAAATTTCAAGACCTGAATCAACATTTATTTCTTGATAGATTCATTCAAACAGGAAATAAAATAACTTTAGTAATGCTTCTTTAATAAACTTGTTTTAAGTTAGTGACATTTTATCAAGCAACATGATATTTAAAAAACTGTTCATCTTTTTCCTTCCAAGAAAGAAATTAAGTAGGAATAGGGACTGGACCTGTGATATCATTGGTGCTGGAACTTCCAGGAGGGATCTTACTCTGCCAAAGCAGGGAGGCACCTTCTCTAAAACATAGAGTTGTCTAGGCAGGGCTTCTTAAACTTTTTCCACTCTTGAGAACTGTTTTCTAGTTACCACAAAATTTGTTGGTGTTGCATGGCCTATGGGCATGTGCACTATAAAGTGTGCAAGCTGTTTGTCCTGAATCAATCAAGGCTGCAGTGAAGTTGCCCAATGCAACAGGGGCAAGTGCTGCCAGAAGCACCTCAGATTCATTACCCATTTGACTTTTAATTAATTTTGGTCATTGCGTGTTCAGAAACCTCATACTGTTGCCAATTTTTCTTGACCCCATAGGGGGTCATAGTTTAAGAAGCACTGGAGAGTACTCAGAGGGTAAGACACTAGCCCACAGTCACAGACAGAATGTATCAGAGACAGAATTTGGTTTCAGATCCAGGAAGACCAAGGATCAGCTCTTTCTTCTATGCCATACTGTCTCTCTGTAATTTCTCTGGGTTTCAATTTCCTCACTTGTTAAGGAGATAAACAAATGTGACCAAATGAACTAGATAAAAAAGGAGTAATGCAATCAAACTTACCTCCAGAAGAGAATATAAAAATTTGGTGAATTAACATTCAAATTCACTTCTGTCACCATCTAGTAGCTTCTTATTTTAATTAATTATTCTCTCTCAAAAGGCACTTTGTTGTTTCTATGTTGCTAAAGGACTCCCAGTGCAGTTGGCAACCTCTAAATTCAGCAACCTGAAACAATACCTTAGTTTTCTAACCCTATGTAGTTTGTTCTCTGTTCTTGAAGATCATGGGCATGGGGAGATGACAACATTGACTTTGCAATTGACTTTGATTTGAGTGACAGAGAGCTGTGCAAAGTCATCAGCCTCACTTTCTCCTCCAGAGCCATCTGGATCCAGTGGCCAAATATTGTTTGGGATAACTGGAGATTGCCCAGAATGCAATGGGAGACCTTGGCCCTTTTAAGCTAAGGTCTTTCTAAAGTTTTCAGTTAGAGTGAGGCAACACCCATTCAGTGAATAGCCTTCTTTAGTGAGTCAAAGGATGGTCTCTTTAATAATAAAAAAAAAAATCAAACTGGGAGGGAAAGACCCTCAAAGTTGCTGGCCAAAAGAGAAAGTTACTGTTTACATTCACCCTGAGCCAGGAGGGCCCAAAAAATAGTTACAACTCTGACTGGGTAGATAAGGTATGAAATATGAACACAGATGGCTCAGGCAATATATGTAAGAATATGGATTAGAACAGGGGACAAGAATCTCCTACCCAGAAGTCATAATTAAGGAAGATTTGGTCACTTCAAGCAAAGAGACATGAATAAATTTTAAAAGCAAAGAAAACAAAGGGAAAGTCATCACTTATCTAGAAGATAGAATCTCTATAGTTCTGTCGTTGACTTATAAGGCTTTTGATTAGTTCAAAAGCAAATACATTTTAACTCATGTTCATGGAGTTTTTATTCCTATATATATATCCACATAGAGTTGCCTAGAGAAAATTAAAATTAAAGCATAAAGATTTTCACACATGTATTTTGACAGGTATGTAGTATAGAAGTCATGATAAAATTAAGGAGATAGTAAAACAAAGTCTTAATCTACCCAGATTCAAAGGGAGGTGACAGACTTTTAATTATTGTGAAATGTTAGAAATAGGACTGAATGTGGAGTCAGAGGACCTAAATTCAAATGTTGGCTTTGCTACCTACTTCCATATAAAATTAGGCAAGTAACTGCTTTTCTTGACCTCAGTTTCCTCAATTATTGAATGAGGGAGTTGGACCAGAGGACCTTTAAGGGTCCTTTTATCTCAGGGGTTCTTAACCTTGGATTAATGAAAAAAAAAATATATATATATATATATACATATATATATGTATGTATGTATGTATGTATATATATATATATATAAACTGTATTTCAACATAACTTATTTGCATTATAATTCCATGTATCTTATTTTATGCCTTTAAAAACATCATTCTGAGGAGAGATCCATAGATTTCACCAAACTGGCAAAAAAATCCATGACACAAAAAAAGATAAAGAACCCATGTTTTAAACCTATGACCTTACAGCTTCAAACTACATCTTGAAAACTAGGAAACCTAGAGCATTAGACATAGCTTTTTTAATACTGCACCTAAGTTTGGGTCATAGAATCTACTAGTAGATGAGTATAGCTTTCCTAGTATTACATAAGTTTCAAATATAGACACAGCATGTGAACCACAAGATTCTCACACACCAGGTCCAATCCTGTGGACATGACACAAAAGAGTCAATTTCTGTCTTTGACTCATATTTTGGTACTGATCATGTTCAAATTTCCCCAATTGTGGGTAGATTTCCCAGTTCCCACAGAGACATTTGAGGTACTAAATGCACTAGGGATTGAACAGCCTTTAGTGAAATAAAGGAAGTACATAAGCAAAAGACTCACAAAAGCCTCTGAACAGAAAAAAAAAAAACCATATAAAGTACTCTAATCCATTAGCTTCTCACCAGAATATAAGGACTTTGGAGGGCTATTGGACAAGCTCTATTTTTCCCATGCATCTACACTGTACAAGTTATTCATGGTAATAGAAAGATTGGCAGTGCAACCTTCTTTTCCTTCTCCAAGAAGCAGACTAGAATCTCCCTTGAATTCAGGTACTCTTGAATTTGGGGTACGGACAAAACAATTCCTAAAGCTGCTATGATCCAGGAAATATCCATTCTCTGATTGGAAGACTAGATTATAGGATCACGCTGCCTAGGAAATTCAAAATCTCCTCTTCTCCACAAAATAGTTTAACTTTTATGAGCATTCCAAGAACTACTCTCTCTAGCTTAGTAGGCACACATATCCGTTTCTGCTATGTGCTTCGGTTTTAAGTCACCATTAGGTGCTCCTAGGGTAAAAAGAAACAAATCCTCTGCTTTTGTCGCATTTTGACAAACACAAGCGAGAAAATTGAAGAAGGAATCCTAAAAAAAAAAGTGGTTCTCACAGCTTATTTTATATAGACTATGAAAAGAAATGCAGCTCCTTCAACAAGAGTCTAATTCTCCTCAGCTGAAGCTGTCAATCATTTTGAAAAATTGAAAAATGTTGCTATTTCTCATAATTGGGGCTTGTGAGGAAAAGAGTATATAGACTTGAAGGAAGGGATGGGGGCAGCAAGCATCAGATAAACCTCATTCTTATCTGAACTGGACAAAGAACAATTGTGATAGATCTACAGTATCCCTCTTTCTCCACAATGGAAATTAGTTTCCCCTAAAATACAACAAAGTTGTCCTTGGGATATGATGGACTCTTGCCTTTGTTAACAGACCTTCCTGGTTACCTAAGGGCATAAAAAATTCCTCTCACATAGATTTAAGGCCCTTTGACTTTTCTGAAAACCATAGAGTTAACTGTGCCCTTGCCTACAGTTAGTTGTATTTCTATCTGCAGTTAAGGAGACCCTATCCAGTGGTGCAGCTACATCCTTGTTGTGTATCTGCTGTGTTAAGGAAAAGTAAATCTTTTGTTAACTGTTCAATGACTTACAGGTGCCTCATTTTATCCCAACATTTAATTTGAACCAAGCAAGTATTGGCAATAGGCCCACCTATAACAAGGGTTTTAAGCCCCACCCCCCCACCCCACACATACATACACACACACTCATATGCTCACATACATGCAAACATACACACAGAGCTTGATGTAAAAATACTTCAAACTCAACTGGGAAACAAGTAGGAATAGGGAGGAGTGGGGTTAAGGAGGAGGATAATTCTGGGGAGAGAACAGTCACAAGCAAAACAAACTTCTAGATTCTAAAGCAGGGATTAAAAGGAAAAAGAAAAGAACCTGAATCTAGAGGGTACCTAATTTGGGGAATGACTGAGCAAATTGAATATAATGGAATATTGTTATGCTGTAAGAAGTGATAAAAGACAATTTCAGAGATACCTGAGAAGTATGAACAGATTCAGAGTAAAGTAAGCAGAAGCAAGAGAATCATTTATACTAGTAACTAGGATAACAACTTTGCAAAGAAAAATAACCATGAACAACTTAAGAATTCTTGTTAAAGCAATTAAAGCAAAATCTAGAGTACCTAGAATGAAGCATGTTACCAAACTCCTGACAGAGAAGTGATGGACTCAAGGTGCAAAAAGGGACAAACATTATTAGACATGGTCACAATAAGCATTTATTTTGCTTGACTATGCTTATCTGTTTCATGTGCTTTTTTTCTGTTTTTAATAGGATGGAGTGGGATGTTAATTCAGGAAGGGAACATGCAATAGTGATGCTAAAGAGAGACATTGGAATTTTTTTTCAAATACATCAAAGGGAAGAGATAGAAGTTTATAAGGAAGTACAGGCTAAATAGTTCTGAAAGCTAATAAGTGGAATTTATTTTATATATTTGATGAAAATTTTTCCAAAAGATATAATTTTAAAACTTCTTGATGGCTCATTATTATGAAAATAAAGTATTGTATTGCACTGTAATGCAGGCATTTCTGCTTTTCTTCACAATACAGTCCTAGAAAATACTTCATAAAGTAGATTACGTTTTCTCAAAGCAACAATGTATAACTGGTGGTTAAAGATGACATCAAATAAGTCACAGAAATAACTATAATGACCATCATCTTAAAAACAAAAAACAAACTGGAAAGTTCTACAATAACTTAAATAGTAATAATTTTCTTCACATTCTACAAAACTATCTTTAAAATACAATATACATTGATTAAACCGTGACCCCAACGTGCTATCAAATGTGCTATACAAAAAACATTAGAGTATTATACATTTCACCAAAAATAAACTTGCTGGTTATTATAAATTTAATTCCAAAGTATAATTTTTCTTGCCTTCTGAGAACTTCTAAGGACTTTTGGGATTAAATTTAGCTCATTGAGAACAGGGACTGTTTTGCCTTTCTTTGGATGCCCAGCACTTAGCAAAATACTCTACACATATTAGACACCTAATAAATGCTTGTTGACTTGATTGAACTCTTTGAGAAAGGAAGAAGAGCCATTAGATGACTAAGGCAAGAATCTAGATGAGGTGTTATAGTTAGATGGAATAAACCTTGAAGTAGGAAAGATTGCTGAGTAATGGTGACAGAGTGAAGGTAAAAAGAAAGACATGTTTATTCATCCTCCTGCGCCAGTGTGTTGAGGCATAAGAAAGAATACCCAATACTTAACAGCATGGCCAGGATGCAGTGTCTTCCAGATGGAATCAGATGTTTATGAGTGTAAGAACATGAAAAAAATATGAAATGTAAAGATACTAGATAAAGGGAAGTTTTTATTTTGTTTTTAATAATAGAAAAGCATTCCAGAGGGCACAATGGAATTAGAAAGGAAGAGGTGGCTATGTACTGTGGATGTAAGTAGAGAGAAGAGAGAGAAAAAGTGACAAGGAAAAAAGGATTTTTGCATCTGAATCACAAGAATAAGGAGAGCAAGAGGTAGGAGTATGTCAGCTATAGGATGGGAAGAGAACCTGTTGATCATGTCCCAATGATAACTGAATACTACAAGAAGACAATGAGATAATCCCAGAACAGAAAAAAAGAAAGGAAGATCAAAATGTGTTGCATTTAGAAAACTGCACAACACTTTCAATTGTTATACACTTTTCTGTGACAAAACCTCATCTACTTTTTAACACCAATATTCATCTTAACTCTTTTTCTTTCCAACTTTTTTAACCTTCTAGTTCTCACTGAAGCCTGGCTTCTTCCTGATGACACAACCTCCCTGGCTGCCCTTTTCAGCACTGGCTGCATTTTCACTGATTCCTCTAGTTTAGAAGAGTTAGAAGTAGAAGAGTTAGAATACCCCTTGCTCCTCTAAACTGACCTTCTACCACCATCACTTAGCAACTTCTCTTCCTTTGAGGTTCATTCAAGTCATATCTACTAGCCAATCAAAATTCTGGGAGTTGTTGTATAATGAGATCAAGGACACTCCCTTCTTTTCCTTTATGGTTCACAGTCTTTCTCTCATCCCCAACTCCTACCCTACTAGAAGACTTCAACATACTTATTGATACTGCCTTAAACATCCTTACCTCCCAGTTCAATTTACTCATTTCTCATGATCTGTTTCTCTACCCTTCCTTAGCTACACAGTGATGGCCATCTCTCATAAATGCACTACTTGCATATTCATTAACTCCAAAATCCCCTTATCTGATCATAATTTGTTCTTTCCCCCTCTCCTTCTGCCTTCCAACCTCAAACCTTGTTCTTTGTCTACATTGCGTTCTCTAATCCCTCAACCCCTCAATTCTTTGTTAGGCCATCACCTCTGTACTGGCTACAGTAAACCAATTCAACTTTATATTATCCCCATCTCTTGAATGCCTCAGCCCCTTATCCTATTAATGATCTTGCCCTGCCAAGTTCAGTTTTTAGATTATTCCTACCATGCTGCCTTTGCTCCTACTCATATGCTACCAAATGAAGCTATAGAAAATTGCAAAACCACCATTGACTGAATACACTACATGTTTATGTTGTGTGATTTCAACCAGGCCCTCACTACAGCAAGGCAATCCTTTTATACCTCTCTAATTCATTCACTATTCTACTCCACCACAGAAGCTTTTCTGAATCTTTTCATTCTTCCTTAAACCTCCCATAGATCCCCCTTCCTAGACCCTCTCAGCTAAAAATGTTGCCTCATATTTCACTGAAAAAAATTGAACTTATTCACCCAGAGCTGCCTCTTCTTCTCTTCTATCTCCTATCTCCCACATGCCTTCCACCACTATTTCTACCTTCATTTCTTTCTCACATAAAGAGATATCCCTTCTCCTTGCCAAGGCAAAATCTTCTGCATATGAGTGATCTCGTTCTACCCTGTCTTCTCCAGCATATTACCTTTCTGTCATCCCCAGTTTCTCACTTATCTTCAATCTCTCTTCATAATCCAGTTGCTTTCCTACTGGCTACAAAAATCCCCATGTCTCTCCATCCTCAAAAAATCCTCACTTTATCCATCCATCCCTGTTAATTGTTGTCACATCTTTCCTCCCTTTTGTGGCTAATCTCCTTGAGAATTCTGTCTATAATAGATGCCTCCCCTCTCCAAGTTCCAGCCCCAGTGCCACTAACATGGCTAAACAAACCAAGAAGGCTGGAATTGTTGGTAAATATGGAACACGTTATGGTGCATCCCTCAGAAAAATGGTGAAGAAAACTGAAATTAGCCAGCCAGCATGCCAAGTATACCTGCTCCTTCTGTGGCAAAACCAAAATGAAGAGACAGGCTGTGGGTATCTGGCATTGTGCATCCTGTATGAAAACAGTAGCTGGTGGTACATGGACCTATAATACCACCTCGGCAGTCACAGTCAAATCTGCCATCATAAGACTAAAGGAATTGAAAGACCAGTAAAACCTTCTTAACAAATATCTGTAGCCCATAGTCCAACAATAAATGGGTTAATCTATGGAATAATTAAAAAAAAATAGATGCCTCCTCTTTCTTTCTTCTCATTCCCTTCTTTACTCTCTACAGTCTGACTTGCAACCTCACCCTTCCACCAAAACTGTTCTCTCTTAAGTTAGCCATGCTGTCTTCATTACCTCTCTGCAGTCTAACATTGTCATTCACTCTTTTCTCTTTGATATCTTCATCTCTCTAGGTTTTCCTTACACTGCTCTCTTTTGGTTCTCCTACCTGTCTAACCACTCTTTCTTCATCTCCTTTACTGGATCTTCATCCAGGTCATTACAAACCATGAGTGTCCCATAGGGTTCTATCCTGGGCCCTCTTTCCCTTCTTCCTCTATACTACTTCATTTCATGATTTTATCAGCTTCTATGGATTCAATGATCATTTCTAGGCTGACAATTCCCAAATCCTCTTAAACAACCATAACCTCTTTTGCTGACCTGTTTTGCATCTCCAAACGACTACTGGAAATCTTAAACTTGATGTCAACTAGAAATCAACATTTTAAACTCAAAATGTCCAAAACTGAATTAAATATCTTCCCCTTTAACTCTCTTCTCTTCCTAACTTCCCTACTACTGTCAAAGGTACCATCATTCTCCTAGTTATCTAGGCTCCCAACCTTGGGATCATCCTCAACACCTTCCTCTCATCCCCCATATCCAATCTAGTGCAAAACCCTGTTGATCTTATCTTTGTAGCATCTCTTGTATATGCTCCCTTCTCTCCTTCAACACTGCAACCATCCTCATTAGTGATGAGGACTAATGCCTAGCTTACAGGTTGGTCTCCCTACCATAAGTCCGTCTTTACTCCAGTCCCTCTTCCATTCAGCTGCCAAATTGGTCGTGCTAAAGCACAGATCTGACTATATTACCTCCCTAATCAATGTGTTCATTTCCCACCCAGGTTCACCCAGGTGAACTCTTTTAGGCTTCTCTATCGTGCTCCAAGAACCTCTTCATCCCAGAAGCACTTCAGCTCTGGAACTCACGCCTCATCTGTACCTTCTGGAGGGGCCCCTCCATTTGATTGAAGGGTGGAGAACTCCCAGAAGTTCTATTTAAGAGGGCACCCAGACCAGCTATTTCTTCCTTCTTCATCCAGCTGTACAACTCAGGCCTTCTCCATCATGTCCTATCCCAAGTACCTTTCCTCTGCTCTGCCCCTACACTCCCTCTTCTTCATCTTCCTTTTGGGCATTGTCATCCTGAAGAGGTTACCCATAAAGAGGATCAGGGTTAGGGGTCCTTGAGACCCCAAAATACCAACATGCCAGGTCCTGTGGAATGAATTTGACTCAAGTCTTCTCTCAGCCAAGTAAAAGCAAAGTTTATTAAAAGTTCACCTATTTCAGACACAGAGCAAGTCTGTGCTAGAAAATTCTATGGTGCTCTCACACCTATGGAGGCAAGATGGGATCTTATATATAGAAAGGTTGTGGAAGGAATCTAGGGGTGGTCTAGAGGACTAGTTTGAGGAGGGTCTTCAGGAGGAGTCAATGAGCTCAATGAGTGATTAAGGGTGGAAAGCTTCTGGAGGTTACCTGAAAGCCAACAATGGTGGGCCCAAGGGTGGATTGATATTTCGATAGGCTCTAGGGTGAGAAGTAGATGGACAATGGAGGGCCAGGCTACTTAACAGAGGTCTGGGCAGAGCCACCAAGAAAAGCTTATGGCCTCATGCAAATGCCTCATCAAATGGGAAGATTCAATCAGAGTTCAAGGGGTTTACCAGAGCCTGTACCTCAAAGATTCAAAGAAAGCTCAAGACAGTTCCCAGAGCCTGCACCTCATCAGTCCCCCATTAGAATATAAACTTTCCCAAGGCAAGTACCATCTTTTGCCTCTCTTTGCATATGCCTAGCACAGTGCCCACCACACCGTAAACACTTAATAAATGTTTATTGGTTATTATTGACTAAATCAACAGCGGTGGTTCCCTGTTGCCTCCAAGATCAAATATACACTCCTCTGTTTGTTGTTCAGAGTCTTTAATAAACTGGCTCTCTCCCACCTTTCCAGTTTTCTAAGTGTATACTCTCTAATCCAGTGACACAGATCTCAGTCCTTCACACAAGTATTCCATTTCCCAATTCTAGTTTTCACTACCTTTTCTCTCAGGCCTAGAATTCTTTCCCTTCTCATCTCTTTCCCTTGCCTTCCTTGGCTTTCTTTTAAAGGTAAAATCTCACCTTCTACAAAAAGCCTTTCCCTCTCCCTCTTAATCCTAGTGACTCCCCTTTGTTAATCATTTCCAATTTGTATATAGCTTGTTTGTACATAGTTGTTTATGTGTTTTCTCATCATTAGACTGAACTCCTTGAGAGCAGAGATGTTTTGTTTTGCAGTTTGGGTTTGTTTTGGGGTTGTTTTTTTTTTGCCTTTCTTTGTATCCCCAGCATTTAGCACGTTGTAGCACATAGTAGGTGCATAAAAAATATCTGTAAACTGACTGAATGCTGGCAACAGCAATGTGGTATAGTCCAGAAAGTGTTAGTTGAGTGCATTTAAAGCCTGTCATATACTTACCAGCTCTATCACCCTAGTCAAGTCACTTAACCTCTAACTGCCTTAGGCAACTCCCTAGGCCTAGGATTTATCTACTAAATCATGGACAAGTTTCAATTAAAAATGGTAAAAGGAAATTCTCACACTAGGAGTTCCCTATGTTTCCAGTGCCACAGATCTTTTAAGGATTCACCTATTCTTCTGCTGAACCAACTTAGCTTTCTGATTTTGCTACACATTAATATACTTATATTATGCCTTCACATATTTGATGTTCTTAACCATTACATTTGAAAATTAAGGTAAACTGAGAGACAAGATTCCAATCATGATCAATTTATTAGTTAGGCTAATAACTAATAAATTGAGTTGAAGGTATATCTCAAAGACCAAAATGTCACCCTGAGATAGGGTGACTGATGTCTTCCTTCTGATTGACCTGACAGGTATCATTTGGATCTCCTCTTGCAAAGGTAAGACAATCCTGATTTCAGTCAGATATGACTGAACAACATTTATTTTAATGAGAAAGTAGCTTAACAGTCATCTCAACTCACCTCCCTCTCCCTACCCACCAATTACTTCCTCATTGGGAGACGGGAGTAACATTCAGGTGACAGGATTAGTCTACAGACATGGGTGTAGGATGCTACCTGAGTAAAATGTGGAGATAATTACAAGACAAAAGCTTGACCTTTAGGCAAGTTTTTCTAAATTTGTGTGAAGAGTGAAGTTATAAGGGTTAGGAGTTTAGACTCACACCTGTGTGGGAGAGCATTAAGCTTATGGCAGCTTGACAAAGTCTTAAAAATAGAATTAAAATCAGTTTTCCTTATAAATAACACTTATTTCCAGTCACTTGGTATGGAAGTAACAAACTACAGCTTTCTTGCTCTAATCCATGTCCAGACTCCCTTCTGAATCCTCTCAGAAAAGCTCTAGGTTGACTGCCTATGTGCTCTGTCTCTTCTGCATGGCATCCATAGTCTCTTGACTCCCACCAGGGTTCCTGTTCAGTGCCTGCTTTGCATGAACCCTATACTGTGCTATCCAAGGTTGGGGAAGGGTCACAAAAGAGCTGACTCAAGTCCTCTTCACACATACCTACTACATTTTTCTAATTAAAAATTTTGTTGTATATACTCAAATTATGACAGGTACATAGGTACAGTCTTTTATAGGTACTATTAAACAACATTCACGTGTCACATAAAGTAGCTATATGCAAAATACACAGATAAGTAGGTCATGTGCAGGCACATAGATAATATCCATGAATTATAAAAAGCATAGTCATGTACAAAGTACATCAAATAAATGAATCACATGCATTATAGAATATATTGTAGAATATCACATAGAATTTTTTACAGTAGATTTTATATATACTCTATTGTACATGAACAATAATAATAACAGCTAACATTTGTATGGTGCTTACTACATGCCAAGCATTGAGCTTATTATCTCATTTGATCCTTACAGTAATGCTGTGAGCTATTTTAAAGGTGAGGAAACTGAGGCAAACAGAGAGTAAGTGATTTGTCCAGTCTCACAGCTAGTGTCTGAGGCCAAATTTGAACTCACATCCTCTTAATTCCAGGACCAGCATTCTACCTATTGCTCCACCATCAGTCCCCAAGTCAATATGAGGCTTTGTGCCAGCAAGCACTACCAAACCACGAGGGGGATTTTTGTTCATCACACCTGGGTATGTTAGACTGTTCATTAGCTAAATTGCTATATGAATTTGAGCATTTCTGCTATGAAGTGCTGCCTCTTCCGAATAGTTAGTCTCCCCATCCTCTTTGGGAACTACATATCCTTAGGCCCAGTGACTCACAGACCAAATTCTGGGTCCATAGATGGCACAGCCTAAATATATCTGTCTCCAGTTTCTAAAAAGTCAATAGTATCTATAAACGGTTTCTGTTCCCGTTGGTCTTCCAAAGCAGTAATAGCAAGCAAGAAATGGATGGCCTCTGGATTTAGTCCTTCCTCCTATTCAGACAGGGATGTCTCTCTGGCTGGAGAAGTCTGGGAATGCTTCCCCATCTGAAAAAGTTTTATTTACCCAAATTTAGCTTTATCTTCATCAGATTTTGCTCATCTGGCTAGATAGTTGTATCCAGTTGCAACTGGTGAACAAAGAATCCTAATCCTAAAACTGGGGCAAGTAGGTGGCACCCTGGAGAGAGCACCAGTTCTGGAATCAGGAAAACCAGAGTTCAAATCCAGCCACAGATACTTACCAGCTGTGTGACCTTGGGCAAATCACATAATCTCTGTTTTCCTCAATTTGTTCATCTGTAAGATGAGCATAATAGCATCTACCTCATAGGGTTGTTGTGAGAATCAAATAAAACAATATTTGTAAAGTGCTTAGCACAATGCCTGGCATAAAGTAGTGCAATATAAATGTTTACAAGTATATATGTTTTATACATGTATATGTATTTTTATCTGTGTTACTGTTGTTGTTCAGTGATTTCAGATATGTCTAACTCTTCTTTATGACACATTCTTGGCAAAGATACTAGAATACTTTGCCTCTTCCTTCTCCAGCTCATTTTACTGATGAAGAACTGAGATAAACAGGGCTAAGTGACTTGCTCAGGGTCATACCACTGGTAAGCATCTGAGGCCAAATTTGAACTTGGGGGAGATAAGTCTTCCTGACTCCAGGCCTGGCACTCTATCCACTATGCCACTTAGTTGCCAAACCAACGACCCATCACGAAATCCCTCCATCTGTACTCTTAAGTTTTCCTAAAACATGACAATTGTGTAGCAGGACTCTCTTCCCTGGCTGAAGTTCTTGCCATTGGATTTAAACATTATAGTACTATTTTGTCTCTATGCTCTTCTGAGCCAAGGCCATAGCTAAGCAGTAGACCTCCATTAAGGAGTCGCTCATTCCACTGACATTGGTCATTAAACTCAGTATCTTCTACTTTCTCAGTTACTCCAAAGCACAGGTCAATAGATAGCTATGCTGTTCAGACCTCAGTGGCCCCATCCTATTCAGAAGAATATGATTAAAATACTCTAACCAAGAATCTCCCTAAGGAAGATTTAGTTTCTAGCTTTCTTGATTCCTACCAGGTCAAGCATCTGTCGTACTAAATTAGGCACAGGACTTGGATTCAGGAATACCAGGGTTCAAATTCTTTCTCTGTGCCTCAGTTTCCTCATCTGTAAAGTGTCTGTCATTGGACTGTCATTAATTGAAAAAAATAAAATTTATTTTAAAATGAGAGGAATAGACTCAATGTCCTCTAAGGTCCTCTTTAGCTCTAAATCTATGATACAAGAAAATCTCTACCCTGATTAGAATGAATCCTGGCAGGAAAGCCATAAACCAAGAAATTCAGAATACAGTATTGCAGAATGCAGCAAATTCACCAGTATAGTAGCCAACATTAAAGCTTTTACAAAACATGTCCTTATTCCTTATGCTACTCTCTCTACCTTACATCTTTGCTTCTGATCCTAGCACCCATTTTACTTCAAAACATATTCAAGATTGGGCAGGCAACAATTACATTGATGGTGTTTTCCATCTCCTATATCATCTTTATACATCTATTATTGTTGAATGTTGAAATGAATTCTCAAAACAGCAAACCTCTGATTATTCATCATACCTCCTATTATTAAAATTGGATCCCCCCCATAGAAATTGTGTGATGAATTGACACTATCCTAGAAAGCTGAGAGCTCTTGACTTCAGTGGTTTCCTGATCAGGTCTCTAGGAAGATTTACCTAAAAAGGATAGACTACTTTTAAACATAGTCCTAGCCAATCTTTTCTAGCCCTTCCTTATTTTATACCCTTGTGCAGAGACACCAAGGCCTTGTAGTTTTGGCCTCTTCAGAATGTTCATTATATTCAAGGGAAACTTTTCAAGGTGTCCTTAATTGGCAAATCTTCTTAGCCCTGAGACAGCTTGGATAAATTCTTACTGGAAAAGGCTTGGCTTGCCAAGGGATGGAATTGGTGGGATGTGCTTTTCTAATGATATATAGGAGAAGTGAAATTGTCTTTTCATAATAATGGTAAATGTGTCATTATCTGGAAGACAAAAGATCCTTTAGTGGACTTGGTAACAATCTTGAGTCCCTGAAGGAAGGTGAGGCATCTTCACTAGACCTCTGCAAAAGAACGGGACAATCCCTTGGTTGAGTTTCTAAAAGGGCATCTTTGGTACCATCACTGTACCAATCTCCTGGATGACCTCCTAAGGAAAGAAAATTTTGTTTTTGTTTTGTTTTTCTGGTGGGCCAGCAAATACTAGGTAATTGGCATTATAGGTCAAGTTTCTACATCAACTCTGTGTCAACTGATATCTTAGGGACAGGTTGCATGCAAAAGGTTGTGACACCTTACTACAGGTCCATGGGTAACAGGTAATATTCCACAATGCAAATTTGTGTTATGAATTTTGAGATGCCATGATCCTTTTAACCTGATGCTATTCCTGATCATTATTGATGTTTACATTGGGAAATTTATTTGGAACTGTTTCTGATATTATTCCATTACATGGACTGTACTTTTCAGAGACTTACACTATTTGAAGTTTTTATCTTTCTATTAAGTTCTATTAATTATTAAGTTCTGCCTTTGGTGCTGTTTATTCTAGACTTACTTCTCAGGTTAGGCTTATTTTAAGGTAGAAGTAGAAGGTCCTCTAGAGAATTTTTTTGGAAATTGCTGCCAAGAGGTGAAATATGGTAGGAAAAGCATTTATATTATATATGCTGGAATGGGTTTGCAAAGAGGGAGGCTATCCTCCAGATTTGGTTGGTCCAGAGGACTAGGGGTATAAAAAGCCCTAAAAAGTTGTTTCTGAGGTTTGATGGAGTTCTCACTGCCCCTGCTAACCTGGTCAATATGGAGGCAGAGGAGAGCAGTGTCTATTTTTAGTAGTGATATCTCTCATAATAAGTAAAGTAATTTTTATTGCATGTTGTGGTCAATAAGCATTTTATTGTTCTCCAATTCCTACCCTTAATCACAGGGCTGGATGAGTTAGGCCTGCCCTGAGGATAGGAATAGAAAGTGATATATTCAGAAATGAAAGTGATGTAAAAACAAAAGGTATAAATAAAAGTTAACAATTTTTCAAAGTATCTAGCTCAATCAGTTACTATTAGTTTCAGCTGTTTATAGGGAAGACCTCAAGGGTAAATGTCCTTCATGCAAGACAAAACATTATTTATATGTTTTTCTGCCTCACAACTCTCTAACCTCACATTCTCCCTAATTACAAATAGTAAATTAATGGAATATTACAAAACAATGTTCATTGGAAAACATTAAGCAGGATATGCCTATATTGTCTCAGTAACCCTTTAAGAGATATTTTGAAATTCCTTTCTAAAAGTCTTAGAGGTGATATGGCACAATGGAAAGGAAAATGATAGGGGAGTCAAAAGATCTAGGTTCAAATTCCAGCTACCACACTGTGACCTTAAATAGGTTTATTTATTTAACTTCCCTGATTCTTGGTTTCTTCATCTCTTAAAAAAAAAGCAAACAACCAAGAGTAAGACTAAATCAGAGTCATGGATCCATGAGGAACATCACAAAGATGGCCTCTGAGGTTCCAATTCAGCTTCATTTCTGATAGGGTCTGGGATGCTTTTGTCTGTAACCTCAGTTTGTAAAAATCACATTTTTGTGTTCGGGTTTCTCTGTAACATCAGTTCATAATGAGCCAAGTTGTAAAAGCACAATTCCCCCAGCCATAAAGGCATTAACTCTGCCTCTCCCTTGCCCCCAGCCTAAAAGTCTCTTCCCTGAGCCAGCAGTCTGCCTAGCTACAGTACATCACTCAAACATTCAAACAAACCCTTAGTTTAGAGAAATGTATACCTCCTTTGTTCTAAGTGGCCAGCTGTACCCAAAAACCTTGAACAACATTATCAGAAGAGATAACTCTCTCCCAATATAGTACCTCCTGAATCCCTAATCAGTCTAGCTTCCAAACTTGAAACAATCAAACTTATCCTCCCAACAGCCATATTGTCAGAGATGAGTAACAGACTGGACCTATCTCATCCATCCTTGACCAAAAGTAACCTAGTGATGTGTCAAGGCAAAAAACACACCCCTTCACTCTCCCCCAGAGGGGGATGTACCAGTGAATTATGGGCAATATGCCTGTGCAGTTGCTACAAAAAGTGCATGTCCCTTTAAACACTGATTACTCCTAAACTCCTCCCAAACTCCTCCTTAACTCTCCCTTACCCACCTAGTTAGCACAATTAACCTTTGACTGACAGTTTTATGGCTTTAAAAACTGTATCTCTAACCCCTGCACTTTGCAGGTCCCCTTAACCTTCTCCTGCCTGCTGCAAAGTGTAACATTAAACTTTATAATGTTTAATCCCTATAAGCTTGGCAGGTCCCCTTATTCTCCTCTCCTGCCCACTGCAAAGTCAGCATAATAATAAACTTTTGTAACTCTGCCGAAAGATTGCTTGAGTCCAGTAATCCATTTCAGACTAAGAATCCTCAAAGGATTTCCTAGAAATCCACCCCTCTTCCCTACCTCTTCAATTTCTATTATAATATAGATTTCTAGAGAGGTATTAAATGTTCTGATAGAAAGAACACTGGAGGAAGAGCAAGAAAACTTTTGTACAGATGCTAGACCTGATGTCAGTTTACTGTGACCTTAAGTGAATTATTTAACTGAGTTCTGACTTTGAGAATTATCTTCTTGATACGTAAAATAGGAGGTAAGTAAAGTGTCTTTAAGATCCTTTCTAGCTCTAGGATTCTAAGTGTCACTTTCCTTCTGGGCAGTGAAGACTGAATTACACTTTATCGTTTTCTGATGGCACTACTTTAGTCTGATATGGTCTCATAGTCACGGAATCAGTTGAAAGGTAGCTTAGAAGCCATCTAGTCCAATTGGACCCAGAAAAAACATCCTCATTTCCTATAGCCCCCACTGAAGCAGCCATGGTATTATGTATAGAGAGTTAGTCTCAGAGTCAAGAAGGCCTAGGTTCAAGTCCTGCCTCTAACACATACTCGCTGTCTGAACCTGGGAAAGCTAATTAACTTCTCATTCCTCTAAGCAATTCCATAAGACTATAAACTACACAACAGCTGCTCATCTTCACTGATAGAGTAAGCTGCCTACATCACTGAAATCACAGATACAGATCAAAAAAATGTACCAAACAAAAATCTCCATCAAATAATCATTCATGCCTTTGCTGAACCCAGGGTAGCCAATTCCACTTTCAGACAATTCAAACTGTTAGAGAATTTTACCTTATATCAAACTGAAATTTGCCTAACTTCTACTCATTGCCACTGATTCTTTCCTTTGGTGTCAGGATATCCTAACCTGATGACAAGGGCAGCCAGTTACTTACCCTAATTGAGGCGCCAGCGCATTCTCAAGAACAGAAGAGTCAAGCCTCGTAGGTACAAGCAGAGATGGATTATTGAAGTCTCTTCATGAGGAAGCCTTACAGCAAGATCTCAGTACAAACTTCCAAACTACCCCCAAAGCTTAAGCCTTATATATATCCCAGATGCACGTACCGCACGTAACAAAAACAGAGCCCAACTGAACAAAGGGCAGGTGCAGTCACAAGGGCATGAAGAGAGGGGAGGTGCAGTCACAAGGGCATGAAGGCCCCAGGGTGTGGAGATGCTAATCTGGAACACCTGGTAACCACAAGTGAGAGAACACTGAGCAATGCTCAGAACTCTCTGCGACCCAGCTTGTTCCAGGGCCTCAACACTCCCTGTGCCTCAACATAACTGCCTGCAGCCTGCACATATTTCCTAACCCTCACACTTTGGGGCTAAAGAAAACAAGTTATGTGGGGTATGGGGACCCCAAAAATCTCCTACCCAAGAAAAATCAAAAGTCAGAGGTATCTTGAGGAAGGAACAGCAAGTTTTATTCTCTTCCCCTACAGGAAGAGGGAAGTCCTCTCCATGGCAGGGATCAAGGAGAGGAGGCCTGTTACCAAAGACAGAACAAGAATTTATACCCTAACGCAGTCAAGCCATCTCCCCCTGGCTGTCCCTTCTCCCACTGGCTGGGAAGCAGGCTCTCAGTCTTGGCGGAAAATCTAACCCAATGGCGGATAACAAAGAAGCCCATCACTATCTCCTATTGGCAGGGAGGTGGGACAGGAAGCCAAGGTATGATCCATGTCTTTATTTGGTAAATGCCAGAGCAAGGGAAGGGAAAAGGTCACAAGCAAGGGTGGAAGTATAAAACTCCTGAAAAAGGGCCTAATGCTTTTAAGGGTGTAGTATGCAAAGGTGGAGATCTAAAACTCCCGAAAGGAGCCTAGTGCTGATGACAGCAAGGGAAGAGAGGAAGGGTCCTAGGTTGTATAAACCCAGCACTCAGGTCTGTCCAGTTTTTAAAAAGTCTTTCTGGTTTCAAGATAGTTTCTCTCCCTTCTCATTCTAAGGAGTCTTCACAGAGAGTGCAGAGAGTGTACCCCACTCAAAGTCTAACCTTCTCAACTTGGTACCTTTTCAAATATTTTAACATAGCCATCATGCCTCTCCTCTTTTTTCCTCCAAAATAAATAGTTCCTTCAGTGCTATATGAGGCTTTTCACTATGCTGGTTGTTATCTTCTGGAAACTCTCAAACTTATTAATGTCCTTCCTAAAATGTGATGACCAGAAATCAAAAAGATTTCCAACTAAAATGGATGGGAATGGGAGAAAAATGTTTGTGTAGATCCACCAATCAAAACACCATAGAGAGCAACTATGATGAGGGGAAAATGGCATTTGAGACACCTAGAAGTCACAGGAGACAAAATCCAAGAAAGGAGCCATTAGTAAAACATATAGCCTCAAGTGTATTTACACAAATGTCCAAAGATTAAGTAACAACCAAAGGGAACTAAATAAAGGTCCTAATACTAAGAGTCAAATTCTACCTGAAAGGTATAGTAGTTATTCTCTAAAGGAAATCAGTCATGGGGAGCCATCCCAGTGAGCTGAGAAAACTCTCAAGAAAGCTTCAAGCACTTTTTGGCGACAGCTGAGAAGATATCTTTATTCTCTTCCTCCCTAAATCCCTCCCTTCCTCAGTCCATGGCAGGTGGTATCCACTGAATCAGACTCCATCTGTAAGTTGAGAAAGAGCACATAGATAAGCAACCTATATAACTGCCTTACAGAGATGACATGCCCAGGGGAGAACAGCATGAGGACACCATGAGAAGCAACATGAGGGCTCTTCAGTATCAGATGCATGGCTTGCCTAGGCCACGTGTGTTCCCTAGGTATGTGTTTCTCCACTACTATACTCTACACATGTGCCCACCCTTCTTACTGACACTAGAAAAAAAAGAAAATTATGGAAGAATGGACCCTAGGTGCAGGTTTGAGGAGGAAATATTTTGGTATTACTGTTTATGTTATGCCATTTTAGTAAATGCCTTTGCTTTTAGTTAACTGTATCAGCTGGCTCACAATTAAATGTGAAAACAACAGTGGGAGTATTTGAGCCACAGTTTCAGAAGAATGCATGGAATAAATTGAACTCAAAGCAGTGGTTCCCTGGGAGCCAGCTAGCACAAGCTGGAGGGATAGCCACAAAGTGAATGCTATATACTTTATTAGATACTTGAGATAAATGTTGTCCTTGATTCCTACTGCACCTTATAAGTGCTCACAGGTTCATAGGATTTAGAATTCAAAGGAACCCTAGAAAATATTTAGTTACTCATAGTTTCTTTCCTTTTCATTCTCCAATATCTAGGTTTCCTTACCATTATTAGTGTATCAATTATTATTCCATTCCTGACACTGTAACAGTCTCTGACCTTTTTTCAAATAAAGCAAATTTCTTTGCCTGTTTTTATACTGTATTAATGCCTTCTTTCACATCATATCTTATACCTAACACTCACTTTGATTTGTCATTCAGCAATTCACATCCTCTTTCCCACCCAAAAAATAATTTAAGTTCGTACTCACCTAGCTTACCTGGATTAGTGGAGATGAGGCAACAACACATAAGTCACTGAAATAAAAAATAACAGGCAATGAATGTCCCACTCCAATTCTCTTCTCAGTTCTGGTCTACTTTTAACAAAATTGCTATCAGCAAACAGAATAATGTAATTTTTAAAAGATTTTGGTGAGATTTTTATTAAGCATCCTCAGATGCTTAAGCATGGTGTTAAGGTAACCCTGTTTTCTTATATACCCGCAAACTGCAATCTCTAGCAGGTCCTATGAAGCTGGAAAGGCTTGAGTTAACTATATGACAGCTTGCTTACCTGATATCTAAGAACCAGTCAATTTAAAAGTGGATTGTGATTTTTTTTTAATCAGCCTCTGTACCTACAGAGAAAGCTGAGACAAAAGTAACCTTAGTTGGACATTTTTAGAAATGAGCTTAATTATTTTAGCCAGAGGTCATAATTTATCCTTGGCTTTTTCTCACTCCCCATAATCAAAACATAGACAGATGGAACAATAGGACATACAGGCAGGATATACCTTCCTGGAAACCAAATCTATCAGGGTAGAACCAAGGGCAGGAACATAAAACTCTCACAGGACAATATTAAATTCAATTCTCAAGACTACTATAAGCAAGAGAGCTCCATAAGTCTTATACAAATCTCACAACAAAATCAAAGATTCCTTGTTGACATTTCTTGTTATAGTAAGAATGCAAAAGCAAGCGGCCAGATCTAGATCAAAACACAACTGCAAGGTCATCCTTTTTAAAGGTTCTTAAATGTTGACTGACTTTAGGAAAGACTAGTGCCAACTAATGAGAACACATCCACATCAGAATGGTTTCCTTATTTGTACTTTATCTTCTGCAGGTGAGTTCCTGCCTTCTTATTCCCAGCATTTTTTAGTCACTTCAGCTTTGACTTATGGGTGAACTATTACTAAATGCCCATATGCACAGGGGATCACATGAGAGAATATTTGTAAAGTTCTTGGCACAATGCCCCCTGGCACATAGTAGGTGCTGAAATTAAATGCTTCTTCCTTCACCTCCTGTTTACTATCATCAAACATTTCTTTGCTTATGAAGGGAGACATTGCAGACAGTGCTTGCTGTCATTTAAACAGTATTCTTGTTTGGGTTCCAGTCAAACTAAGTGACCTTTGAGCTTGTATGAATCACTTAGATTTAGAGAAGTTGTGATCTGCATTGGTGGAGGGAGTAACTGTGGATATAATCATTTATCTTTTAAGTGTAGTAATAGTAGGACAGTTCAACTGAATTCAACAAATAATTCAAATCATCCTAAACTAAGTACTGGAAGAAATCCTACCTAGAGGTTATAAACCCTCCCCTTTTTTTATATATGACCCAGAGGTTAAATGACTTGTTAAAAGTCACAAAGATAGAAAGTAAAGGAGGTAGTATTTGAATCCAGCTCCTCTGACTCTGTTGCCAAGGATCTTACTACTGCATCACTGCAGGTATAAGGCATTGGAGATACAAAGACAAAAATAAAAATGTTTTATTGGATTTTTTTTCCTCTACAATACAGGAACTTATATTTTACTGAGAAAATGAAACATGTCCACAAAAAAATAAGTTCAAAATATATACAATGTAATACAAAATAACTTCAAGAGGGTGAGCTAGCTAACGAATGGGGAGATCAGGAGAGGCCGCATGTAGGAAGTGAGCTGTGCTATGAAGGAAGCCGAGAGTGGTGAGGAGGGAGTAAATTCCAGATACGGGATGCCATTTGTGCAAAGGCACCAAAGTGAGAGGTTGTGCACGAGCAACAGCTAAGCAGGCCTGCCTGTTTGCCTGGAGAGTCTGTGCAAGGTAGGTGGGAGTCCTATCGTGGAGGGCTTTAAATGCCAGGGTGAAGATTTTACATTTTATGCCAGTGGCAATTGGCAGACATTTTAGATTTTTAGGTTAAGGGAGTGGCATCGTCATTGCTGTGTTTTAGGATTATGCATTTGGTACATGTCAGGGTTTTATGCTAATCCTTACTTAGCATCCTCCAGCACCGGGAAAATGCTTTTAATATCCCATGTGGTTGCAGAGTAAATCCTTGACGTTTTACTGGGTACCTGTGCACAGCCGGCTGGTAGTTACTTAAAATGCATATTTAAGAAGAAACGTGAATCCTACCTCAAACAGCTTACCACCCTATAGAGGGATAAAACCAAACTATGGCCACCAGTGTTAATGTGTGTATGTCTACCCGTTTATAATATCGAGGAGGCTACGGAAGGGAGGGGAGAGTTTTAGGTTTTCACCCAGAAAATAACGAAAAAGCTAGAAAAGTAATTTAAGATCAGCTAGTCCAACCCCCTCATCATTTTATATGTTACGAAGGGAGGCCCAGACCCTTGCCCAAATTAACGCTAAGGAGCAGAGGACGACACCCCCGACTCTGAGCTCAGTCTCTTCTCCAGAAGGCTGGGGCTGCTTCCATCGCTCTCCACTCCCCCGCCATCCTTAACAATTATGGCCTCCCCTTCTTCTTTACCTCAGTCCCGTTTCTCCCACCCCCGACGCGCAGCACACGGCCCCACGCTTCCCCCCTCCCCCCGGCGTGCATTGCCTCCGCCCTTCCCCTCAACTCGACCCTCCTCCTCCGGGCGCGACTGAATGATGCGTGGCGCAGGGCATTATGGTCTCCTGCGCGGCCGAGCCGGCGCAGAGAGGATTGGAGGGGGGTGGGGAGTGTAAAGAACAAGGCCGACCAAATAAACACAACGTGTGAGGGGGTGCGCGCAAGCGCGCTCAAGGTAGCGAGGTGGGCCGGGGTGGGGAGGGGGCGGTGCGCGGCTACGGCGAGCCGAGCGGAGCGGGGCGGGGCCGCGCGGCCTTGGCGGGGAGAAGGGGAGGTGGGAGGGGGGGTTAGGGGGAGCCGGAGGAGGAGGAGGAGGAAGTGTCATGGCGTCGGGCCGTGGGGCTTCTTCTCGCTGGTTCTTCAGCCGGGAGCAGCTGGAGAACACGCCGAGCCGCCGCTGCGGGGTGGAGGCGGATAAGGAACTCTCCTACCGCCAGCAGGCGGCCAACTTTATCCAAGATATGGGGCAGCGTCTCAATGTGTATCCTTTCTTTTTTATTCCTCCCCCACCTCACCTTCCACCGTTCACCTCCTAATCCCCCTTCTCCCAACCTCCATCTTCCCTCCCCCTTCCCTGTCCCCGCCGCCTCCTTCATCGTCCCACTAGTCAGGGCCGGCGTCTGAGGCCTGGACGCGGCGAACATGGCGCTGCAGCCGTCGGCCACGCCGTGAAGGGCCCGGTAGGGGCCGGCCATGGGGGAGGCCGAAGCTAGGGGCGCCAGGGGTGGTCGGAGCCGGTGAGGCCGCGGGGGGAGGGGGGCGCATGGGGACCCGGGATCCCCGGCCGGGTTTGAAAGCTGCGTTGTAATAATCCCTTCGGATGCTCCGCGTGGCGGGGGGGGGGGAGGGAGGAAGGGGGAGCGGGGCAGACTCTCCCATGGCTCCTGATCCTGGAGAAGCCTCAGCGCGGAACCGGGCGGGGGGCGGGGGAGGATCGGGGGAGACTGTTGAGAGGAGAGGCCGGTGGATGGAGCTTTGAAAGACCTCTCCGGAGGCCCCCTGAACATCCAGGTGGCGGGGCTGGAGGAGATGGGGCGGCCTGGACCCCATGTGCTGTGGAACGCACCGAGCCTAGGCTTTATATTCTTTGGGTGGCTTTGAAGTGCTTTGATTTTTGGAGGAAATAATGCACACATGCAGCCAGAAATCTTCGAAGGAGGTTTGGCGAGCTGGCTTACTTTGAAAAGCTTCGTATTTTTTTCATCCCGCCTCACCCCCCCCCTTAACAATTTTAAGGCCCTCCTTCTTTCCTGTCCCCTCCTACCAGTTTTCCATTTTGCGTTTTTTTTGGGGGGGGGGGTCTTCTTTATGAATGAGATGCTATAGAAAAGAGCACTGAAATATTCTTTCAAATAAACTTGGTACCAACAATAATATTAACCCTGTGCGGCATGTTTTAAGAAGAAAAAGTTAGATTATATAATTAACGTCTTTAAAATATGCATTTCCTAAATACTACCTTCCAGCTCTCAACTTACAATAAATACTGCAATTGTTTACATGCACAGGTTTTATATGCACCATTCTTTCACCAAGTTTAACAGAAATGTAAGTACAAATATTTTAACAGCATTTGATCCTATGTTAAAAGTAGTTAAATTTTCAATTATTTTATAAAAGGGAAAGATTCTTTTAGTGGTTTTACTGATGTGTACTGGGTATTAGTAAATTTATTTTTGCAAATGATGCTTATATTTTCTTCAAATGGTCAGATGGTGTATTCATGTCCATATGTAAGGCATCAGGCATCTTCATCCCTAATCCTACATCTTAGAAAATCATGTAATCAGAGTTATTTAATTGGCAACAATCCAGTTGAAATTTTATACTTACATATTTGAATGTTTCAATAAAGTACGAAATTTAGGCTAAACAAGCCAGAAGTGTGAGTATATAGTTGTTATGAGACTTTGTTTGAAATGTGATTTGAACTTTGTCATAACCAGTTTTTTCTTATATTGACTTTATAATTGATTTTGGAACTGACCATTTGTTTGAAAAAAGAAAAAAGTAAATGTTGAGGAACATTAATTTGCAAAAGGTCAGTATCTATGTAATTCGTTTCTTTGGTAAACAAAGCATGCCAAAATTTCTTTAGCTATTAGGGCAACTTGTTAACTTTACAAATAACTGGTCGACCAAATGACAAATCTTGCTTCAAACATACCATCTCACAGGTAAATTATAGAACAGGTATATAAACATTTTCTAGTTTACCTTTCCATGTAATATTAGTGCTTAATTTCCAAGTACGCTATTTATAATTTATGAAAAATAGCCATATAAGATATATTAGACGCTCCTCAGTAAAAGATGTGCTATATATGTTGGCTTACAATGAAGAAAGTTGCCTATCTTTAAGTGGAATTTTGCACTATTCGTATTCTATCCTTCCCTCAGTTTTAGTATTTTTACAAATAATATTGTTCTAATGATAAAGATAAATCATAGAGGGCTTGATCATCAGTGGATAATCCAAAATAGTTACAGCCAAAATAACCTTTTTTAAAAAGTTTTTAGCACACTTTTTTAATAAATGAAAAGGCATACTGTTTAAATTGGATTTTTTTGTTCTTTAACAATCCATTTTATAAAGTAGTCTGATGATCCTTAGTATAATTTGTTTTGCAAAATTCTGATCAGAATATTTTCTAGTGGATTTTGCAGCCCCCCCCACTTGCATTTTTCTGTTATGTATCTTTTTTCTTTCTTTGGTATGTTCCCCTTCTTCCTACTCAAGCTCGTCTGTCTCAGTACATATATATTTCTAGTGTAGTGGATTTGAATTAGTGGTAGTGGCAAGATGAAAGTTAAAGGTTGGTGACAACCTTTAGATTAGGAATTATGAAATTTTAACATGAAAATTGCTTATATAGGTAGACGTAGAGATAAATATCAAAACTTTCATAAAGGTGCCCCTGAAAAACCCAATTGGCAATTACTAATCAAATTGGAGTTTGTAAAGCATATGGAAATTCTCTTATGTAGCTGTAGATCATCTATTTTCTGAGTTAAGTTTGCTTTGCTCTTTATATTGAAATCAATTACTGGAAAACCTTTTTTGGGGGAGGAGGGTGACAATGGCTTCTTCCCATAATTTGTCTCCATGGCCTGTGTGGTGTGCTTTAAATCAAGCAATTTGTCAAATCTGGTGCCAAGATTCAAAGCTTTGTCCATTTCAGAAGTCCTTTGTGCAATATTTGAAAGTACTAGCAACTTTTCATTGTATTTTTCAGTCTTCACTTAAATGGTATTAAATTGTAATTGCAAAGCTCAGTATCTGGTGTGTCTGACTTTTCTTATGAGTCAAACTTGACTTTTTGAAACTTCTTGTGTGTGTGTATGTGTGTGTGTTAATGTAAATTCTAAAGTGTTATTAATTTTTTACTCTGAAAATTGTTAAAAGGTAGCACAAAAAGCCTTCATATAATAATCCTTTTCAGAATTTTTTTACATTTGCTGTCATAACATCAAAAGTGGTTTTAATATTTATGTTGGTGCCCTAGCATCAAATGTACAACCTTACTCTTTTATCTTTTTTTTTCCTATTCTTTTAGGGTGAAGGGGGTGGTCTCAAATTGAATGTGAGTCACTTTTAAATTCATACTCCCCCAAATCATCAGGAAAATTTTGCTCAATAATAGGGTTATAATTGAAGACTATAAATTTTAGGAAATTACAATTCTTTACAATAGTCAGCGAAATGAAAAAACTAGTTCCTTTTGGTAAACAAACTCAATATAAAATGTCACAACAGCTAGGATAGACTTAAAACATACCCAGTAAGATAGTTTATATTTAAACAAAAATAATTTATTTCTGGCATACAGTATTTCCATTTTAAATCCATTAATATAAAATTAAAAGTTAATACAACAGTGGAAGTGTAATGTTAATCCTCTGTAGCAAAAGTGGATTTACCATCAAAAGTGGATTATTCCCTGAAAAAGATTTGAGAGAAAGAAGGCAGACATAAATAGTCATTACTTTTTTTGCTTCAAATCTGGATTAAAAGTGGCTACAAGACATGGGAACTGCTTCCTAGTAACCCTTACTTCTCCCCTTCCTAAGATCCTTTCTTAATGCAACATTGTATCTTCATAGTGCTCTTCCCTCTCTCTAACAGTTTTTTCTTACTGCTTGAAAATACTGTTGAATTGTATTGAGAATTTTATTTGGAAATATCACATTGAAAGCTAAGTGACATGAATCAAGTATCTTATGATTAGGTAAATGTTTCCTTTTACCCAAGGGAAAGGCTAGTCATTTGTCAGATTTTTTTTCCTAATTGGAATTAGGAATATAAGAATAGCCATACTAGGTCAGACTAGTATGGATCTGCTTAGCCCTGTATTCTCTTGCTAACAGTAATTACAGAAAGACAGAAGTCCTTTCCCTATTGATAACTTTAAAAAATTAGCTATCTCCTAGTTTCTTGTAGTAGACATGGTTTGGTATTAATAATATATGCAAACCCTTTTTTTTAGTGCATTTAAATTTAGCATGAATATTATTTTGGATAGATGCATTTATCCATTACTAAGATAAGCTCTCTGCTCATTAATAGGGATTACTTTATTTGTCTTTGTATACTTATTAATGCTTAGTTTAGTTCTTGGAATGTAGTAGATATTCGTGTTTGTTGAATGAATAATTGTCAAATTAGTGGGTTTTTTGCCTTTGTCTTGAACTTGCTTCACTCCCCCTTTCAAAGATATCCTTTTGTACTATCATCCTAGTATTGCTGGATTTAATGTACAAGTCTATGCTTATTTTTATCCAGTCATTTTAAGATTCTGTAGTTTTCCATCTCATCTCTTCTTAACCATTTAATTTTGTACATTGAAGAACTCCTATCCTTTTAGCCTTTTTCCATACAACAGTCCTACTTTTCCCTCCAACTCCCACTCCCCACCCCAAATCCTCTGTTTATTTTAGTTGTCTTTCCTTGGATCCTCCTTGGCCTGTCTAATTACCACAACTCAAGAAATACATAATGGAATGAGAGCACTACACACAATAGGCCTGGTGTGGATACACTAGTTTTACAAAGGTAGGATGATGTTTTTTTCTGTATTTTCAATCTTTTTAAAATGCTCAACCTTTTTGTCAACCCTCAATAGAATATTTACAAGGACTTCTCTACGTCCCTTTTCTGGGTGTTTACTGAGAACACAATATTTTTATACCATTTTTATTTCACCTAAATTTTCTTTAATGTATTCCATTTGTTTGGTACTTTGGTAGAAGAGTTTGTTATATGAAAAACTGGGAACTTCACTATACACCCACTGTTTTAGATCTTTTATTAAAAATAACTAGAGCATTCTAATAATTCCTGAGGGACCCCACTATTTTATTCTTTTCAATGTAACCCCACATTCCTTTTTTTTGCTTTCCCCTTTCTCTAATCAAGTTTTCTAGCCATATTACAAAGTTCTCTGTAGCTTCTGCTGTAGAACATTTCAAAGTTATTTTGAATTAATTGACTTTTATAGGTTCTCTTTTACCTCACTGTGCTTTTTAAACACCTCAAATACTAGTAAACTTTTCAGGCATGATTTCCCTTTGGAGAAAACAACAATAACAACGAAAATTGGGGGATTTCCCTCAGTTGTTTTTGATAGTTCTGTCTTTTAGTGTATGAAGTCTACCAACTGCCCAGGAATGGGAATTATACTCCAGACTCACCTGTCTAGAATTCCCCTGAACACTATTAGCTGCCTTTCTTATGAGCAAGGGTCGTATTTGTAGCCTGCTACTTCTGACCTTGTTAATTAAGGGTTTTGGAGTACCACTTTCTAGTATATTTAATGCTTTTAAGTAATTTTGTTTTGTAACAGAAACTATACACCTAAAAATAGAGTGGTAATTTTAGTTTGATCTCTGATGATATTTTGATGTACTTTAGATTCTTATGCTGAGACTATCCCAGGTTTTAAGCATTACATTTTTTTTCTTGAGCCTATTAGATCAATAGTATTTATTAAATGCCTGAACTTGGTGTCATTTTAGATTTCTATAAAGATTTATTCTTTGTTATGTATTTTATCCAGACAATATTTAATGATATAATATTGAACAGATTATTGAACTATAGAATGTTAGTGCTAGGAAGAAACTTAGAAATCTTTATTTCTAGCCCAGTGGTGTCAAACTCAATAGAAATGGCCTGCAGGCTGTATTGATTTAGAAAACCACAAATTAATATTTTGTATTGTATTTTTATTGTGTTAACTATTTCCCAATTACATTTTAATTTTGTGTTTACTGAAGAGTTTTGAGGACTGAGTTTGACACTTCTGATCTAGTCCATCCCCTTTTTTTTTTACAGATGAGGAAATTGAAGGCGATAGAGTGATTTGCCCAGGGTCAAAGAGTGAATTAGTGGTCCATTTGGAACTAGAATCAGGTCTCCTGACCTGATCAAGTATTGTTAATTTTGTTTTTAAAGTATTTTTCTTTTCTGAGCCATTTTGATTTTTTTGAATTTATTTAATTCCTAGGTCACTGATAAAAAGCAAAATAAGGGCAATTTCATCTTTAATGGAAACATCCAGAGATTTTGAGTTGAAAGGGACTTTAGAGGTTGGTCATCTATACTACTCCCCTCATTTCATGGGGGGAAGAAACTGAGACTAAAAGAGGGGATGGTTTGCTCAAAGTCACAACTAGTTAAATGATAGAGCTGGGATTCATATACAGATTCTCAGATTTCAAATCAAACATTTTTTTCCATCGTCCTATACTACCTCTAGTTTTATTGTTTTAAGATGTCTTTTAAACTTCTTACCTGCCACGGTAAATGTTTTAAAAACAATTTGTTTTAATACGTAGATACAGTTTCAATAAATATTAAATGTCGACTTTGTACAAGACTCTGTGCTAGATAGATTTAATTTGGGGGTCTTTTTGTTTGCCCACCAAATGATTTACTGTCAAGTTAAACCAACTTTTGCAAATACACAGGTGAATAAAATTCAGTATGGTTAGAATTCTTATCAGTGCTCTATGGAGGTCAGGAGCTTTATTCTAAGATTCTTAACAAAAATCTGACAGTGTGATGAAACTAATAACTTCAAATATCTTCCCTTTAAATTGATTTACATGACAGATTTTTTTGGGGGGGTAAATTTATTACAAAAACTTAAAAACAAGGAGTAAGAAGGAAAAGTAGGATTGTATGATATTCTTACACTTTAATTGCATAAATAGATATTCAGTTCCAAAGTGATAAACTGACATCAGAGATATGTCCTACTTTACCTGTGAAAAAACAATCTTTTGCTTATTATTTTATTTTAAGCATTATTTATACATTAAAGGAAAGAAACTAATTTGTATTTAGTCAGTGTACAGTACTTTTATAGCATTCATTACAGAAATACAACTCCATTTTAGGGTTTACAAAGTGCTTTGTGCCTGTGTACTCCCACTGAACCTAGAAACTATCTATGAATGGAATTTAAAAGCAAATTTATTAAAATGTAGGACAATTAATACAACTGTTGCCAAGGGAAACTGCGCTAGCTAAAAGCTAATCTAAGCTTAATAGAATTGCAGTCCTGATAAGCAATGAGAAGGAAAATTTGCTTTAAAATAAGATGTACAGACTTTTATAGCACACTTTCAACATAAAGGCTAAAAACATTAAGGACTTGTACTTACAAGGTGCTTAGAGTCTAATTGCGGAAATGCAAAAAAATGAGTAAAATTACCAGAACTTAGACATCAGAATTTGTGTTGTCCTTCAAAGCATTCACCATGAAAGGTGATAAACTTAATTAAATTATGCTGCCATTATTTAAATTTTTAAAAAAGTTTCTCTTGTGTTTGCCATGCAAAAAAATTAGTTTTATCACTTTATACTTCATAAAATAAAAAAGAAAACCTGTCATCATCCACTTTATTTATTAGATTTTGCTCTGATTTCTAACTTTTCATAATGTACTTAGTGTACTAAACACATTCAGGTACTTTTTCTAATTTTTTTTTTTGTTTCAGAAACTCCATATTCTATTGCTATAGCCAATATCTTGACCCCTTCTAACTTTGGTGCAGTTACGTGGATGGGTATACGTGCACCCAGACTCAAATTGTGGCAGGCAATATTGTATATTTAATTTGATCTTCAAATTTAGGAAACTGCTCCAAGTTTTATGTTGTCTACGATAATAAATGTTACAAATACAAACTACCCAATTAAATGTATAATGTGAAGACATTTTCCTAGTTAGTTTTCCTAAAACGAAAGGGATGAAGGTCTGTGATATTTTCTCTCTTTGCTTATTAATATTTAGCTTTTTTTCTTTTAAATCTTACCTCTACCTTTCCTCAATAGTGACTGTGTGTAGTAATTCACATTTACATAGTGCCGTATATTTGCAGAGTCCTTCCCTTTTCAGTTGGTAGTTCATTTGTTATCCGTATTTTACAGATGAGGAAAATGATGATCAGAGGCTTAATGAAACTTGCCCATGATCACATAGCTAGGAAGTGTTGAGGCAGTATTGAACTACAGGTCTCCTGACTTCCCATAAAGATCTATTTATTGTACTATGTTGCTTATGTGACACCTTTTCTGTTATAAGTTAACTACTTTAAAGGTTGTTTGCAGTACTTTTGTAACAGTGCTAACATACACATTGATATGCTCTTTTTTTTTAATAAAAAGATGACTTTTTTTAACCCTTCTATATTCACTCAGTGTCTATGTGTTTATTGAGTTTAAGAGCATAGGCTGTGACTATTGAACAGATTTTTTCTTTGCACAGACTAAGTTCTATATGGAAAAAAAACTTTAGACTTTGGCTTTGGTTTTTGTACCAAACTCAACTCAAATTATGGCGAGTTGAATGGTATCAGATTTCTATAAGTTTAATAAATTGCTAAAATAAAATAGATATGTAGCAGTTCAGTGTCATTTCCAACCCAAACATCATAATTCAACATCAGCTTCATTTATGAACTTTAATACATACTAAATATCTGTATGGGAATTTTGGGTTGCTTTTAAAATCACCTAAAACCCACCCAAAAATCTTCACTTTTTAAAAATAAAGTATTTTTTTATCCACCATGAAAGTCACAATAATGAAATGTTAGCATCTTAAGCAGTTGGGAGTCATCATTTAAGAAAGTGATAGTCCTGCTTTAGATGGTAATAGTTTCTTCTCAGGGTAAAGGATGAATACTTTGACTAATTAATTTTAATTTGAGAAATCATGTGGGAATTGAGGAAACAGACTTGTTGTTTTCCATTCTGTAAGCAAAGAAGAAAAGGATAGTCAAGATTCTATACCTGAGAGAATTTGGAAGAAAAAGGCAAAAGATTTTCTGAAAATACTTTCAGTCTCTTCTCTATTCCTCCCCCCAATCTAAAGAGAAAAAATTTTGGAAAACCCTATTTTCCCAACACCCATATTCTTCAACACTCCTGTCCCCTTCCTATTTATCTCCATTTAGTTGCATGATCCAGCATTTGTAGATTTTTCATTTGGGCTTTGGAGTCACCAGCTTGTTTAAACAAATTGTATTAGAGCTGCTATGGATGTAATGAATTCCTTGTCTTTCTAATTTGGTGTTTACTTCGATCTTTGCTCTAACCCGCCAGTGTCTCTGCGTGTAGGCTACTATTTCTACATCTATAACTTGTCACTTCCTGTCCGTTAGGATTTGTTATGATTTCACAGCATGCAACATGACCAGCATCTTCCAAGTATCTTCTTGAAAAAAGTAATTGTCATTAAAAAGTTGTGAGATTTCTAATAGTCTTTAAGTCTGGCTTTTTATTTCTTGGTCCCAAATCAAGTAATCTCTTCTCGTCAGCAACATTAATGGAACCATCACATCAAGAAGATGAATAAGGAAGATTGACTGCCAGAAATGAAACAATTGGAAAAGCTTTTGGGAATGTTCTTGAAGCTGTATCAAAATGGGAAAAAGTTGAAAAGAATGGAAAAGATCACAAATGCTGCATTAACCAAAAAAAAAGAAAACAAAAAAGTGATCCAGTAAGACGTTAGGCATATGGGTTCATAGTTGATACTTTATCACCTCAATAAAATCTTTTGAGAATGGTTCCTACTTTCTTTAAAAGTATCTTCAATGAAAACATAAATAGAATAGGTAGTTTCTACAGTAAATTTCATCTTTAGGGTCCAAAGGCTATTTGAAAATATGAAGAATATTATTGTGGGTTTGGGGTTTTTTTTAAAGGATTTCACTTGATAAAGCAAAATGGAGCCTTGAAGGTACTTCTCAAACAAGTATTGTATTATATATTTTAAAATTATAAGACTTCCATGGCAAGCCATTGAAAACTTTATTCAGTGGCCCACTGAGTGTCTATATCAAGGGGATTATGTTAAATGGGAAAATTTTCGCTCAAGTGCTTACCAATGTCACAGAAGGTATTTGACAGAAATTTCAAACTAAAAGATTTTTCATTGATGCTACAGTTTGCCAGACTTTCCTTGGAGACAACAGGGTAGCATTATATTAATTACATCAAGCTTTAGAAAACTACAAACCCCTTAATGTAAATACATACTAGAAAAATGAATGGGAATTATATATTGCCCTAATGTTGAGCAGCTATTAGGGTAGGTTAGTCAGTATGTGGGGTTTTTTTAAGTAATAAAATTAGATGATGAGTTGAGGCAAAATTGAGAGGGATAAGAGAAAGTTAATATCTGACATTTACATAGTGTTTTAAACTTTACAAAGTGCTTCATCTCTTTATTTCGATCCTCACAACCACCTTGTAAAGTAGATAGTATAGGCGTTATTCTCATTTTGCCAGTGAGGAAACTTGAAATGCAAGAAGTGTATGTGGCTTCCACATATTCCTATAAGGCAGTAAAATGGCACAGTAGATGGAGCTCTGGGCCTGCAGTCAGGATGACCTGAGTTCAAATCCAGTCTCAGACACTCCCCTGTTTATAAACTGGCAGTGATTGCTTACTCAACTAGGAAAAAATACAAACTCTTCTTGATGTACAGTATATGAAGGTATAGCCAGATGAAAAGAGTGCTGGGCCCAAAGTCAGCAAGACCTGATTTCAAATGTGACCTCAGATGCTTTACTAGCAGTATGACCCTTGGCGAGTCACTTAATCCTGATTGCCTCAATTTGCTTCTCTGTAAAATGAGCTGAATAAGGAAAGGCAAACCCACTACAGTATCTTTGCCAAGAAAACCCCAAATGGAGTCACAAAGAGTCAGATACAACAGAAAAGACTCTACAGCAACATGTTTACATATCTAGTGTCAAAGATGGTATTTGAACTTAATCGCTCCTGACACCTAAATTCAGCCCTGTTTGCCTTATACTGTACTGTTCCTCATCGAGTTGAATTCTCTTTGAAAAACTGAATTGTACTTTCGTTGACAATTACTAATGTACAGCTCACCATCTTTTTTGTATGAATATGAGACTGATGATTTCTATAGGATTACAAATCTTGGAACACCATGATCTCAGAATATATAAAATAGCAAATAGACTGACAAGTACGGTAGGCATAAATACACTGTAACGTGTTACCTTGAAGTCCCAGGTGATATGATTTAGAATAAAGATGTCAAATTCAGACTTCCCAGTGTGACCCAAACCAGATTAAAATGTAATTGGGAAATGTTTAACAAGTTAAAAGAAAATACAGTACAGGCTAGATAATATTAATTTGTAGTTTTCTGAGTCAATGGCCCAAAGGTATCTGTTTCAATTTGAGTTTGACACCACTGATTTAGAGCAGTGACTGATGGTAGAAATCATCCATTCAAATCAGGCCCTTCATTCTGAATAAGAAACTTGAGTCCCAGGTAGGAAAGAGGACTTGCTTTAGACAATACAGGTTATTTTAAAAAGAGTTAGGATTTGAATCCACAGTCCTCTGGCTTCCAGGTTGGGCTTCTTCATGTCTGTAATGTACTCACTGGCTCGTCGGTAAACTCTGGTCTCCTTCAAAGCTCCGCTCAAATGCATAAGGCTTTTTCTTAACCACATCCTCCAATTGCTATTGCCTTCCTCCACTGATTTATGTGAGGGTGTTGTTTTTGCTTATAAGTGATCTATGAGAAGGAAATATTTCAATTTTATGTCCGGTCCCCCAGCACCTTATGTAGTGCCTCCCACATGATGCTTAATGATTGACTAAAGAACATTATTATTAAACAGATATAAAGTAGTGAGTAACAGAAGAATCAGATGCCCTCAAGTCAAGATCCTGAAAGAATGAGCATGTGAGGGGATTCATGGGACAAATACAAGTGTCTGATGGGAAGGTGTAGACAGAGCATTGGTACAGGATGCACACACTGATGACATCATGGATGCTTTCCAGGGTAGATGTTTTGCTGATTTGATTAAGCGTTGCTAATATGTAACTGTTCTGCTCCCTCACTCGGCTCTTTCAGACTGCCACAGCAGCCGGGAGCGCTTTTTCCTTCTTGGAATGATTACCTATGCTTTGTATTTACTTGTGTTTTCTGTTGTAATCTCTCCCCTTGCAGTTTAAGCTGAGGCAGTAATGGAATAGCAGAAAAGGTGCTGTACTTAAAGCAGGTTGAGATCAAATAATAAGACTGCCCACTGCCTTTTGACCTGTATGACCCTGAGTAAGTCCCTTAACTTTGGGATGCCTGTGTCCTCATCTGTAAAAGGGAGATTGGAATAGATAATCAGTGATCCTATATGATACTTCTTTGTCTTTACTTTAACAGCAGGTAGCTTAGTGCTTTGTACTTAGGAATGTAGAATCCTAGATACAGATCTATAGAGAGGTCTCCTGGTCCAACCCTCTCATTTATACAGATGAAGAAACTGAGGCACAGAAGGTAAGTGACTTGTCCAAGGTCACACAGGTTTGTTTTTTAATGGCAAAGCCTGGATTTGACCCAAACTCTCATGGCATTCCCTCTACTAAAACAGAATTGCCTCGTTCACTGGTTTTGGTGTTGTTTTTTTTTGAGTCATAGTGAATTGAAGAGGTCTGACCGTATTACTTCCGTATTCAAATGAATTCAGTGGATTGTTGTTGCTTTTAGAATAAAATACAAACTCTTTACTCTCTACAGTTTAACTCCAACTACCTCTCATCCTTATTTCATAGTACTTTAACTCTTAAATTCCAATTAAACTAGTTGTTTCCCCAAACTTGATATACTTTCTTCTGCTTTTCTCCATGAGTGCTTTACCCTGTGCTTAGAATTTACCCCTTTCAGGAAACCATTTCTTTTTTTTTTCTTTTAAATGACTTGTTTATTTACTTTTAATTTACAAGATTCGGTTCCACATTCACTTGAGTTTCAGATTTTCTCCCCTCCCTTCCCCCCCCCGCCATGGTGGTGTGCAATCATGTATAGGATCTGCAAATACTTTCACATTGTACAATAGTTTGGTCATATAGAAGGGTTGTAACCAATGAGTGATCACTGGGAAAAGAAAAAAAAAAAAGCAAAACCAGACATGAAAGAGAACAAAAGCGTGTTTTCCTTCAGTCTTCAGGAAACCATTTCTGAACCTAGCTTACGATAATCCACTTCATGCTTTCATATTGGACTTTGGCTCTTCCTGTTATTCCTGTCACACTTGTATTATAATTAAACTGTATATGTCAAGTCCTCTCCCACCTCAAGTGGCCTGTGGGCTCCTTTAGATCAAGGACTGTCAGTGTACCACAACACTATGCATGCAGGTAGTAATTTTTTAAAATTAAATTCAGCATTGCAAAATTGATTTGAAAAGTACAAAAATCATGGTAGCAAAACGCTGGAAACAAAATGGGTACCCATTGAATGAGAGAACACCTGAAACAGTTTTAGTATATGAAAATATTGGAATAGTATTTTGCTGATACAAAAAAAATTAGTTTAGAAACTTGGGAAGACTTGTATGAACAATAATTTAAATAAAAAGAACACTAAAAGGAAGACACTCTTTAGTATTTGTAGTGACTAATCTTGGTCCTAGAGAGCAAATGAGATGCAGTTACCTCCTTTCATTAGAGAGGTGGGGTACTACTGAGTGCCAAATGTTGCATGCCTCGAGGTTGCTGTTTTGGTTGGTTAAAAGGAAGAGGTGGGAAGGGGGGATATTTATATGTCCATAAATGACTGATGCAGCAGGAGTATCAGACATGTTTTTTAGAAAATGTCTATAAGTTGCAAAGAAAAGGGATTGACTAGATGAAATATAAAAGGATCTTAGAATTTTAGAATTTTGATTGACTTTAGAGGTCATTTAATCTTATTTTGACACAAAGAACCATCCACTGAAATTGTTTTCTTGGCTCATTTTAACAAGTTTGATTTATGTAGCATTTGTCCTTTTTTTTTTATTACATGAATAATCATTGACAAGTCACCACCTTGAAATTAAGGTAGTCCCATTTCAATTGGTGATACTGTAATGTCAAGTTATATGTAACCAGACTGTTTCCATTTCTGGCCTGAAAGCTCATGTTAACAAATTCTCTACTGATATGGATCTAATAAAATTTGGACAAGAAGTTTGTTTTGTTTTTGGTCTTTTGGGGGGAGGGGGAAGGCAGGGCAGTTGGGGTTAAGTGACTTGCCCAAGGTCACACAGTTAGTAAGTGTTAAGTGTCTGAGGTTGGATTTGAACTCAGGTCCTCCTCACTCCAGGGCAGGTGCTCTATTTACTGTGCAGCCTAGCTGCCCCAAGAAGTTTTTAATAGATTGATGTCCATATGTCCAATAATATTTTGAATGAAGGTGTTTTTTTTTACAGTTATGAACCTGAATTATCAGCCATTTTTTAATATTGTTCTCTTCTCCCCCCAATACCAAAGAATTAGTCAAAACCAGTTGGCATCGTAATAATGTATTGACTTCATAGCCAACATTCTAATACTCGTAGTCACCATCTCTTGAAAGGAAGGGGTTGTGTTTTATCATCTGTTCTTCAGGACGAGATTGGTCATTACAATTATTCAGAGTTTGGTTTTCTTCTAGTGTTGTTTTTTTTAAATCATTATTATAATATAGTCATTTTGTATTTTGATCATTTTTATGGTTCTACTTGTTTCACTCTGCATCAGTTGTACACCTTGTCCCAAGTTTCTTTGAAATTTCTTTATTTCTTCTCTTTTTTTGCAGTTGGCGTTAAATGATTTGCCCTGGGTCACACAACACAACTAGAAAGTGTCTGAGACCAGATTTGAATTCATGTTCTCCTGACTTTAGGGCCAGTCCTCTATCCACTATGCCACCTAGCCGCCCCTCCATTACCTTCTTTATGAGGTTTTTTTTTTTTTTTAATCCTTTACCCACTTGATGTACATACCTACATTGTTTCTGGTTTATGCTACCACAGAATATGCTATAGTGAATATTTTGGTGTATATATAGAATATCTGTTTTTGCCTTTGATTCTCTTGGGAAATATGCCCACTATGGGATTTTCCAGAAGAGTTGGACCAATTTATAAATAACTCCACCAGCAGTGTTGTTATTGTACTATTCCTTAATGAGAAACACTTCTGGCTTGGGGGGATTGGTTTAGGCAGGATAGAATATTATGACAACAGTCTTAATTACTGTATCTGAACTAAGCAGGTGACTTTATTCAGAAAAATCATTCTTCCCATATCTCCAAAAAGTATTGTGGTCTTTTGATACACAGAGTTTAGGATTTTTTTTTTTTCAGCTATTGTGCCCATAAAGCAAAAGGGAAAAATAAATGTATTTGTTCATTGTACCTTTGAATGTGAATTTTCTATTAATGAGCAGTAAGATTTTTGAGTGCCTTGTCTGGTCTGTTTTTAAATTTTCTTATGTAAATGAGTTTTATTTTCTTCCCTAACCCTTTTGTTTGGAGATTAGCTGTTATATATGGAATTTCTGTTTAGTATAAGGAATTCTTTTCCATTGGAATCACTTCAACCCAAATAAAGATTTTTATTTTATCTGTATAATGTAGTTTGACTACCAATAATTATGAGTTAGTTTTTGTTTATGCTTGAAGAATATCAGTACTTAAGATTTATTAGTGGGATGTTCTCTCATTTATCTCAGAAAAATCAGTGTAAGGTATGTAGCACATATATTGAATCATTTTCTAAAACCACTTATTTTTACATAGCCAAGCTCTATTTTTATGACTTTACAGAGAGATACAGTGTAAATGAGGAGTTTAAGTAGGTTGATTGGCTTCTAGAGACGAGAAGATGAGCATTTTCACCTAGTATGCCCTCCCTTTCATTTCTTTCTTTAGTCCTAGCATGTTTTTGTCAGTATCTCCTGTATGTGACTTTCCTAGCCTGATACTTCTTTCAGTTCAGCTCCCCGATTCTGAGTCACTCGGAATTAGTAGGGTTGTACTGCTTTGAACTCTAGTTTAAGAGCAATGATTTTCATCCTTATTACAGATAAAACAGCTAGAGTTAGGAGCACATCAAGCAGCCTTTCCAACTCTTAAATTAAAAGGTGGGAGGAGCTAGGTTTGTCAGGCAGAAAGTTTATGTGAAAAGACCTGAAGTTGAAACATTTAAAATAATTTATAAATTTAAAGTGGTACTCCCTCAAACCACGCCAACAAAATGTTGTTACTATGGAATTCCTTTAGCGGTATCGAAATCAGCATTATTGCATAGACTTTAGATATAGCATTACTCCATTCTTCCCACTCTTTTTTTTTTTTTGCTTTTTGGAGGGCAGTTGGGGTTAAGTGACTTGCCCGAGGTCACATGACTAGTTTTTATGTGTGTTGTGTCTGAGGTCAGATTTGAACTCAGGTTCTCCTGACTCCAGGGCCGGTGCTCTATTCTCTGCGCCACCTAGCCGCCCCCTTCCCATTCTTTTTCTATGAATTATTGAGCCTGCAACTAGTAATAAAAATTACAAAGTGTTAGCCAGCAGTGGGCATTTATAACAAAAAGGAAAGCAGTGAGCTAGGAACAGAGAATAAAGAAGGGATGCAGAGAGCAGATACAGGAGTAGAAACAGATACGGAAATATTTGGTAAAATGGAATAGAAATGGGGCTAGACAAAGCACTGAGATTTTTCAAATTAGGATATGGAGGAGTGGCTAGGTGGCGCTGTGAAGAGAGCGCTGGCCCTGGAGTCAGAACCTGAGTTCAGATGTGGCCTCAGACATTTAACATGTATTAGCTGTGTCACCTTGGGCAAGTCACTTAACCCTAATTGCCCTGCCCTCCCCCCTCCAAAAAGCAACAACAACAAAAAAAGAAACAAATTAGGATATGGAAAATAAGGCCATATGTATGTGGGATCTTTTTTTAACTTTTTTTTTCTATGACAGTAGAAAAGGGAGGGTAAAAGCAAGATAAACTTATTTTGCCACTTGATAGCAGGGCTCAGTGACAAAAGTCCGCTAGCAGTGAACTTTACGGCAGCTGCAAGGATTACCTGTTAGCCAGTGTTAGCGACACCCAGTCCTTTGGGTTGAAGTTTGCATTGTCTTGTTGCCTCGTTTTCTTTCTCAACCAAAAAAAATTACATCGTGTTGATATTTAAAGTTTCATTTTTAGGATTTTGTGTAACAGATGATTCCATGGTGTCAAAGTGGTGTCAAAACGGAGCTTGGGAGTCACTGTTCTGAGCATCACCTCTTTCTCTTTTGGAATCCTGTCTTAAATTTGAACCGTTTCATGGGGATACACGTTTAAAGTTGGCAGGACCTTAGAGGCTGTCTTGGCCCCCTTCTTTATTACCAAAGTAGTGTCAAAAGCAGGCTTGCTTCTTTCTTTGTCTCATCAGTCTTGATTCCCTTCTTAACCTAGATTGATATTTATTCTTTCTTTGTATCATTTCTCCTGGTTGTGGTTATTGTTTGTTGTGTTTATTGTTGTTAGCTTTTTTTTTAAGCTCTTGACCAGAAGTATATCTACACAGTTTTTTTCTTCCAGTAGACCCCTTGGGATACGGGACACTAGATCAATAAGAACACCATTGCTGCTAACATTTTTGAAATTCACAGCAGGAAATTCCTGTTTTTATGATAATTGTTGTTCATTCATTTTTAAGTCATGTCTGACTCTGTAATCCCATTTGAAGTTTTCTTGGCAAGTCATTTAAACCTATTTGCCTCAGTTTCCTCATCTATAAAATGAACTGGAGAAGGAAATGGCAGACCACTCCAGTATCTTTGCCAAGAAAACTCAGTCAGACATGACTGAAATAGGACTGAACAACCAGAGTTTGTCACAGTATGAATGGGGAAAACTCTTTGGGGCAAAAGTTTAGAGCAAATGTTCTAACGTGCAAGTGAATAAAGAAATGTAATAGATATATATTTTATTTCCAATCAGAATATTAGAGCTGCATGGGACCTTAAATGATCATTTAGTGCAGTCTTATCTTTACAAATGCAAAAACAAAGTCCTAGAGAAGTTATCAGGCATATTCAGAATCAAATGGAGTAGTTAGCACCTGGAATGTGATCCTAGGCTCAGCGCATTGCATGTGGGTGCCACTGGCAGACCTGAGAGATGAAGAATATCAAAGAAGGAAAATAAATGCAGGAGGAAAGAGAAATGAAAGAAGTAGGTGATAGCAACTAGTAAAAATGCCATCAGCATTGTTGCCTTAGGTATCTCCGGAAGGATAGGTTCTCGGACTAAATCATTTTGGTTTTCTAAGTAAGATGAGCCTAATAAAATAAAGTTTAGTTACTCTTGCATGAAAAGAGGACCATTTTGAGTGATTAAAAGTGAGCCTCACTGGAGGAGCAAATGTAGAACTCTATAGTGAGAGAATTATCAACTGATGAGTAGTTTCAACCCTACCAGACTTAAGCCTGGCAGTTTAAGAAGCTAGGCCCTAAAATCAGAAACCTACTGTCACTGAGTTTTGTAACTACTGCCAGAATCTCACAGTTCTGCAGTATTTCTTGCACATGTCCAGGGATGCTTTACAATCCATGCCTACTCTTGGTACTGTTTTTGCTCTTGTGCTCAGTAACTTTATAGTTACAAATAAGAAAACAAGTAGTTTTAGCAGATTAACACCAGAATGTTCATAAATAGTGAGTGATTCCATAGCTAAAACTTCTTGTAGATTTAATAAACTGGTGATAAGTAAAGGTTGCCGATCTACACAATAACATTGGAAACATCTCATATTTACATTGACCTAAAAGATGTAGGTGCATATAGCAAAGATTTCATACGTACATATATATACATGCATGCATCTTTTCCTTAACTTTTGAGATTAAGGCAATATTGAGACTGAGAATAATCCTGGTGAAGGTGTGACTCAAAAATAGAACCACAACTGAGCTGTAAAACAGCTGTAAAATGCTTGTGGTCATGTAACAAGATTTTTTAAAGTCTGGCAGCAGTTTCAAGGATGCTTTCAATGGGAGAGAGATACTGGTCGCATTGAAATGAGTTAACAGATCTTTATAGAGATCTCCACCAGAAGACTGAATTTTTTTTCCCCCAAGAAAAGTTTATAAAGACACTTTAGTGCAGGTATTTTGCTTTCCATTGACTTGGAACTATTTTTCAAGAACAAGCCGTTTATTTCAGGTGATAGATCAGAAAAACTTAATTTTTTCTACTTACATGAATTCAAGTATCATTTCTACACTAATAACTATACAGCTCTAATCACTCTGCTTTGGTCTTGAATCTGTCTCTTAGATTCAGTTTATCTGTTTGAATGCCACTGCAACTCAAATTCAGCATGATCAAAACAAAATTAATTATCTTTCCCCATAAATCCTCCATTTTTCCCTGAAACACTGAACTTTCTCGGTTGTATAAGTGTTCACTCCTTCCTAAGATTATGTTGTAATTATATTTATCTGTGTAGATGTCATCGGCCTCTTAAGGAGATAGTGTCAGTGCAAGTATTTATTTATTCATTCATTCATTTATTTATTTATTTTTCCTTTCCTGTCCCTGGTGCCTAGCACTGTCTTAAATATAGTGTCCTAAATGTCTTAATACAGTTTTAAGCTTCGGTAATGGCTTAAAACTGCTTAAAACCAAGACTTTGGAATGCCATGTAGAGCAGGCACCTAAATCTGTGGGATTAAATTGAAAGCCAAATAGTTCATGGTTGTTAAAGATGAATCACAGTTTTTATTCATGGAGCCAAAACTTTTTAAAAGATTGGATCAGAATTGAGAATACTGATTGTCATCTTTAGCAGAGACGGAATAACCAGAACCTTAGCAAGTACTGTTTTTGTGAAATAACACATTAATGGCAGGAGGTTGGAGAGTTACTAGATGCATACATTCTTAGATCTGAATGGAACCCAGATAATTGGAGCTATTTTAAAATAGTCAGGGAATTGAAAGGTAGTGAATTCTGACTAGGTGGAGATTTTAAAGTAAAAGCTAGGTGACTACTTGGTATGTATTTTGTAGTGGAGATTCTTGTTTAGGTGCAAATTTCCCTAAATGGTCTCTGAGGGTGGGAGATACTAATTGGCTTGCCCAAGGTCACAGGGCTAGTTAGTCATTTACTGCTTTTCTCAAACCCAAGTGTCTACTCAGTAATATGTAGGTCCAGAGGGGCAGAGTCAGGATGGTGGCATAGAAGCAGGAGAACTCCGCAGCTTCCCCCATAACCACCTCAAATACCTATAAAATATGACTCTAAACACATTTTAGAGCTCCAGAACCCACAAAATTATAGAAAAACACATCTCCGGCTGAAGGTAGCCCACCAGGCTGATGGGAAGGGCTCATGGCAGAGTGCTAGGAGCCAAAACCAGCCAGTCCTGAAACCACAGTTTAGCCCAAGGGCGGCCAGGACAAGGCGCAGCTGGAGCATTCAGGAGAGTGGATCACTGGCAGCTGTGGCAGTTTCCAGAATTATCAACCCATAAGAGCCAAGGACAAAGTGAAAGGTCAGTGGAACTCGGCTAAATTTGGGGGAGAGAAGCCTCCAGCTGCCAGCCTCCAGGGCAAACAGCGGAAGCGGCCATCTCCTTGTGGTTACTTCAGAGCTCCTGGTGTGCAGATTGCAAGGGGGCCAACTGATCATTCAAAGGATAAGTGCTTTTGCATTAACCTGCCTGGATCGGGATCGTGGTCTTGGGTGGTAGTCCTGAGGTGTGTGACCAGTGAGCCAAAGCTGCAGAGACAGCAGTCTCCTAATTGCTCCAGCAGCTGTGAAAACCCCAGCAATTTGGGACAAAGCTCTCCCCCTGCAAAGCAGAGATCTACCGTGGCTCAAGAATCAAGTTAATTAACTGGCAATATGAACAGGCGAAGGAAGCAAACCAAGCTCAGCAATCCAACTTTAGATTCCCTTTTTGGGGACAAAAAGGATCAAAGCGTGGAGCAGGAGGAAGACAACACAGAATTCCCACACCAAAAGCTTCCAAGAAAAAATGTAGACTGGTTACAAGCCATAGAGCAGCTTAAGAAGGATTTTAAAAACCAATTAAGAGAAGCGGAGAAAAAATTGGGAAGATAAATGAGAATGATGCAAGGAAATCATGAAAAGAGAGTAAACAGACTGAAGAAAATAACACCTTAAAAAATAGATTAACTCAAATGGCAAAAGAGGCCCAAAAAGCCAATGAGGTGAAGAATGCCTTAAAAAGTTGAATTTGTCAGATGGAAAAAGAATCTCAAAAGCTCACTGAGGAGAATAATTCCTTCAGAATTAGAGTGGAGCAAATGGAAGCAAATGACTTTATGAGAAATCAAGATACTGTTAAACAGATCCAAACAAATGAAAAAAGAGCAGGCAATGTGAAATATCGCCTTGGAAAAACCACTGACCTGGAAAATAGATCCAGGAGAGACAATTTAAAAATTATTGGACTACCTGAAAGCCATGATCAGAAAAAGAACCTAGAAATCATCCTTCAAGAAATTCTCAAGGAAAATTGCCCTGATATTTT
>CM053582.1:249803523-249813523 GCA_028627135.1 Pseudochirops cupreus
TCCTCCTCCCTCTCTCTCCCATGATCTTTCTTTTCCCCAAAGAAGGAATCAAGGGTTTGGGAGCTGTTCTTACTTTGCTTCTTATGCTTATTCTTACTCATGGTTGGTCAGTCCATGATTTTTTTTAAATCTCTATGGGGCTCTGCTTCCAGAAGGGAAAGCTCTGTCCCTGCCGTAGCTCTCAGGAAGGTGCTGGGATCCTTCCTACTTACTTCCACCTTGCTGGATAATGAAGACTCCAGGACTGAGGCCCAAGACGGCGATCCGGATCCAGGCTGCTCAACGTGAGAGCACTGGCCTCAGAACAATCGCTTAGTCCCCCTGCTGTCTGCAGGCCGCGGGTGGGAAGCTGCAACGCGGAGGCGGGTGCAAAACCTCTGCCTTTAGCTTTTCCACTCTGGAGGCCTTTTGGCTGGACTGCTTTTCTCTCCCAACTTTGCGAGCTCAACTGAGCTAGTTCTGAACCCTGCTTGCAGCTGCTGCTAATCCACTCACCGCTCCTCTCATCCGGCGGCTCCTGGGGCTCAGCAGCAGCTTCAGGCCAGGCTGGTTTCGCAGTGCTGATATGGTTCCTCGTAGCCGAGCTGACTTTAGTGGGAAGTATCTTTGTGGGCGTTTTGGAGTTCTAGGATTGGTTTAGAGTCCTATTTTATGGGTATTTTGGGGTGGCTATGTGAGAGCTGTGATATGTTGCTGCTGCTGCTATGCCGCCATCTTGGCTGCGCCCCCGCTAGTGCTTTATTTTGATTTCATTTAGTCTTACTAGTGCTGTGTGTACTATAATGGTAGAAGTCTAATGTTGCAACCCTTAGCAATGGAGACTTTCCACTTTTGCATGTTGCTATACCTGACTGCTTATTTCTGTATTATTGTTTCCCTTTTGAAGTGCCTTTTGCTGATTGCCAACAAGTTTTTGTCCTGTTAGCTTTGTGTGGACAAAAATATTTACAGAATGTTACATCTAGAAGGGAGCTTAGAATGTTCCATTCCTCATTTCACAGATAAAAAACAAATTCACAGACAGTTTAGAGACATAAAATTACCCAGTCACATGGCTAATAATAAGTGGTGGAGCTTGGTTTTTAATCCAAATCCCTTGGTTTTCAGTCCAGTATTCTTTCCACTCTATCATGTTGTCTCAGTTTATTTGAAAGATTTTTGTCATCCTACAGGGTTTTTTACTTCCACCCTAAGATTCCTTATATCATTGGTTTAAGAAAATAAGGAAACCCCCTCTACTAATTCAGATAATTATCTGCACCTTATAACCCTAAAGAGTTACCTACAATACTATGACATTAAATGATCTGCCTGGGGTCATATAGTCAGTGTGAGTCACAGTCAACCCACTCCTTCCTCATTCCAACGCCTTGTACAGGTCTGAAACCTTAGGCTTCAAAATGGGTAGGAGATTTAAAGGTTATTTGAAAAGGAATGACTTAATTTTCTTTTAACCACCACCACCCCCAACACACATGAATGAGACTAGATCTGTAATTCTGTTTATGTAAGGACCTCCTAATGAGCAAACTCATTTTAGCAGTTCAAATCACCTGCTCCACTAGAGGCAACATGGGGTAAGTTACTAGCCCAGGGTAACACAACCAGTGTTACATCAGAATCAGACATAAATTCATATCATCCTGCTTCTGAGGTCAGCTCTTTATTCACAGCTATACACTGCTGTTCACCAAGTTGTAATATCTCATTTAAAAAATTCTGTTTTGTCATTTGATGGTGTTTTTTAAACCTGCTACTTCTTAGAGTTTAGTTTTGGTTATGACTCAGTGTTATTTAAATTCATAGATAGATATGGGATTTTTTAACCTAATTTTGTACTTAAACCTTTATATTTCAAAGCCTGGACATATGGCTTATTTCATTAGGTACTTAATGCTGATTCTTATCTCTAAACTGTGCCATGATATGTAAGAATCTCCAACCTGAAGTGACCAAAACAAGATCACATTTGCTCTGCAGAGTAGTTTTGGCTCTCTGTCACGGAAAGTCAGTGTAAGTTTTTTACATCAAGGGCAGGGTAAAAGTACATAATGTGAGAATATTTTGAACTTCTAGCCTTTGTCACCTTTGTGAGGAAAACTTTTATCATTGGTTACAAATTTCCTACATTTCTAGGTAGAAATTTTGCTCATATAAAAATTTTTAAGCTTTTTATATTTCTTATGTGCAAGTTTGAGTTATGTCAAATGAAATACTTAAACCTGTTGTATATTATTTATGAATGAATCCTTTTAAAAGTTTGCTTCATCTTTAATTTGCCATTCAAGTTGAAGTTTTTGGCGATGCAACTATTTTTTCTAAATTTTAGTATTAATAATTATTTATTCCATAATACAGACTTCCATAAATAAAAATAATCTGTCTGTTGTTACTCTTTACACTAGTGATCGTGTTTTAATGATGAAATTATGGCTGTAATCATTAAGTTTTGAGACTCTTCAGGATGGAAACTACACAAATTTGGAATCAAAATAAATTGCTGTTTTGTACCTTAAATAATTATGGCCTCCTCAGAAGTTGTGACACTGTGAATGTTTTTTTGAATAGTCTTGGTGACTTTTATTCATGGCCTCCCTCATTCCCAAAAGAACTAAAATACCTCCTAAGTTCAGCAAAAGCTTCAACTCTTTTTGATCACTCTCTGTGTAGATTAGGACAGATGTTGATACCCTTAACAGCAGGAGTGGTGAGGGAATTGGACTTTAATAGAGGCATTAACTTAAAACATAAGTTTAAAAAAGGAGGAAGAAAGAAAACAGCCGTGGCAATAGGAATTATTTGAATTTGATTTAGTCAAATACTTTTTTCAAGGTTATATTGCTAATTATTAAAAAGTATTTTTCTGGAGTGACCAGAGTTAAAGCATTCCTAAATAACACTGGAATAGATTGCTCATCTGTTATTTAATTGGATCCTAGGAATAATTTGTTTCTTGTAATAGAAAGAAATTTCAGAAATATTCATATTTTTAAAATTATCTTTGGGGATGAGTTAGCGGTCTATAGAAGGGCATTGAGCAGTTCGTTGTGCTGAACAGATCTTTTTCCTCAGTTTACTTAAAGATGAACTAGTTACCATGGATTTTTATCGTTAGAAATACATTTGTCAATTTAGGTATGATGACAGAAGATAAAGCTATATTTTTGTATTCATCATCAGAGCTCCCATTGCTGTTTTCTTTGTTTTTAAATCAAGAGGACTGTCTTTATTAACTTACTAAGAAATTTTAGCCAGTGTAACTGGCTAGTTCACATTTGGTAGACTTTCTCAGATCTTTGAGTGAGTAGCATGGGACATGAATGTTGTTGAAGGCTTGCAGTGCTTTTGAAAATGTTGGAGCTATACTGGTATTAATTTTTATATATTAAAATTGTAGCACTTAAATTTTGTGCACAAGCCTTTGAGCTGAAATATTTTCTTGTATTGAAAGCCTTTTGCTATTAGCATGTTAGAACAAATAGTAATCTTCATTTTTTCTTTTCTTACAGCAAGCAAGGATTTGGCACAGACATCCTATTTCATGGCTACCAACAGGTTGTTATCCTGACCCTCTTTGTTGCACTGTTGTAGCACACTATAGCTTCCTTTACTGCAGGGCCCCCTCCATGTGTCTTTTACCCTTGTTGCAACAGGCGACTGGACCATCTAGAGTGGTGGTACCTTCCTGTTTGCAGTGCGGTGTATTGTACAAGGGTCTTTTGGCACAAAGGGGTTTAATGCACAATGAGAAGTGTAGTGGTGCTTTCTGGTGACATATTCTCGATTGTGAGTGCATAAGTCTAAAATTGGTAGCCTGAATAGCAGCTAAAGATTACAAAGAGCTAAACTTAACCTAGAAATTCGAGCATCTTGGTAAGTACAAAGCTATTTCTAGTTTACAATTGTAGTTAAATGACAATTTTTTAATTTAAACATATTGATCCAATCCTAACTTTAAAATAATCATTAAAGCTTTAAAAAAAATAAAATCTTTTAACTTGGATTTTTTTCCAGATGATACTCTCTAGTAGTAAACTAGAAGTAGTGAATCATATAAGTGCATGGGTTTCCATAGACACAATTTATGCCTTAAGTAAATGAGTTTTTTTTTTCAACTTAAATAAAACAGTATGTTAAAAAAAATTCAGCTTATATAAAAATTTTTGTGTTTGGTCACTTTTTTCCATTTCCATCAGTTGAAAGTTGTACCTGGAAGAGTAGTTAGTTGTCAGAATATTTGAACTCTAAATATTAAATTTTTACAGTATTGACAAAGCATTGACAAAGTTTTGTGTATTTTTGGAAGATGATTGGGAGGGGAACAAACCAGCTTTGTGTGGTCCTTAGTTTCTTATGACAGAAAACATTGTTAAGCAATAAGATTTTGTAAATACACATGTCCTTAGATACATGTCATCATTCCTCAAATTGAACCTTTATAGTTGAAAATATTTTGGGATAGTACTAGATTTAAAGACTTTGGATGAGGTGGGGATAGGGAGAAGGCTGTCACAGAAGTTACATGGTCAGCCTACTGGGAAAACATTTTTGTAGTTAGCTTTTTTAGCTACTTTGGGCCTTAAGAAGCTGTACAACCAGAGGTAAGTTTTGGTGGGACTTTTGCTGAGGGGAAAAAAAAGAGACAGTCATTAGTGAGATAAAAATGTTAACTCTTATGTCATTGGGGAATTTTGCTGTTCATAAGAGCTATTGGAGATCCACATGAAATGGTTTGATCCCTACTTATGTATGAAATGTTTTAATAATACTTTGTTAGTTTAACAAATTATGCTTTGATGTTTTTTAAAATGTTCTCAAATTACAAAGGAAGTAAATGTATGATTTTTAAAATTAAGTACAACCTTTATAGTAACTTAATACTAAATTAAAAATGAGCGAAAGGTAAATGAATGTTCTATCTTTTGTCCCTATAAATAAGTAAAATATTTGATTTAAATATTAACATAGCCTCATTGACCTGATGTTAGCGTGTATGTGTGTGTCTGGTTTTTTGTTTTCTTTTGTTTGAAAGAAAACCTATATATTTTGGGTGTAGTATTCCTAATCTTACTGGTTAATTTTTTTTCCTTTGTTTTTGCATATTTGAATATCTGGTTCTTCATTTTCAAACTTCTCCTGCAATAGTCTGCATCTTACTACCTTCTGCCTTCAATATAAACCAACAGTGATAGCATGTGTATGCATTCATTTGGCCTGCAAATGGTCCAATTGGGAGATTCCTGTATCTACTGATGGAAAACATTGGTGGGAATATGTGGATCCATCAGTTACTTTAGAATTACTAGATGGTAAGTATAATCAAAGTATCATCCCCAAAATACTTAAAAGAATTGTTCAGTGAGATAGATTCAGGGTATCTGGTGGGGTTTTCCCTAAGGGAAGAAAAATTTGATGACAACTGCCATAATATAAAGTGTTCTCAGATTGGCAGAACTGCAAGGTATCCTTACCTAATACAAGTGTCTTAACTAATTTTGCAATTTCAGGGTTATAGAATTGATAAAGTGAACTGGTAATTCTTTGCAAAAAAATTGGCATCTCCCATAGGAAAGATTTAGCACTGAAAGGGACCCCTTTATTTTATAAATGAAGAAAAGAAGCCTAGGTGGGCTAAGTATCTTGCCAGAGATGGTAAATAACAGAGTTAGGATTCCAGCCCAAGGCTTCCGATTCTCAACAGTACTATTTTGCTACTCCGTGCCATCACAGCTCTTAAGGAAATTTCAAAATAGAATATGTTACTAACTGGTGATTCCTGATAATAAAATGTGATGCACTTTAAAATTCCTCTGACATTGAAAGCCTTTCACAATCTACTTCCAGCCTTCTTTTTCAGACTTTTTATATATTACTACCCTTCATATATACTACATTTCACTCAGAATGGCCCATTTGCTATCTTTCATACGACATCCCATCTCCATGTCATTGCATAGATTCTCTCTCATGCCTGGAATCCCAGAATATACTCCTTCTTTTACCCCTGCCTGTGAGATTCTCTATCCTCTTTAAAAACTCAGCTTAAGTTCTGCCTCTTGCCTAAGACTTTGTTCAATTCCCCAACTGCAAGCACTCCTTATGTGACCTCCACCCCCTTAAAGATCACCTTTTATTTATTTGAAGCCATTTCATATTTGCTTAAATGTGTACAAGCTGTATCCCCGAATAGAGGATAAGCGTCTTTGTATCCCCAGTACTTAGTAGTAGACATGATGAGTGCCACCTAGTTTGCACTTAAAAATTCTTATTGATTGATGATGTAGCCAGTTCTAGTAGACATGACAGAGGCAAATAACAGGGACCAGAATTCTGAGCATTATGTGAGGAAATCAGAGAATAGGAAAACAGTGGAAGAGGACAGCGGTTACTGAAGCTTTTCATACACACACCTTGCCCCGTGTCTCATAACCTCTTCTATTCCAAGTTTTCAGGTTAGTCCGTGAGACATGATTTCAGTTTTTATAGAAGAAGTCAGTTGGAAACACTTTCACATATAACTCTGCTAAAAACATGTCACATAAAGTTGATGCCTAAACCATTTCATTCAGTTCCTTTTTAAAATCGTTCCAAAGTGTTCTTGTACAAGATGTTTGCATTTGTTTCCTATTAATTTTCCTTTTTCCCGATTATTTTTTCTTAAAAAGGAATACCATGTTCATTCTTGGGGAGGACTGTTGAAATAAACGGTTTGGAACCTACCTACCTTAATTACAGCAACTTTAGAGTTTAAACAGAATTTAATTTCTTTAAACTAAGAAAAGTAATTGCTGGGGTATGAATTCAACTATAAATTTAAAACATTGAAAAAGCTTTGTTTACTCCTTCAAAAGGGAGAAGAAAATCTTTTCTTTCTACCTGTGAGTCTCAAGGGTAAAGTGGGTCCATAACAAATGCCTGATTCTCAGCAATGTTCCAGGTTAACCAGTAAATAAGAGATGATTAAAAATACAAATCATAGGAAGTTCGATGTGTCCTGCCCTCTCATTCAGCTCAAGCGAATGATTAAAAAAGAAAATTCCTTGCTCAAAATGTGAAGACCACCTGTGGACTAAGTGTAATACCACTTTTGTTTTGAAAAATTGTCAGTGAACCTTTCTACTGCCAAAAGTGGGGGAAAGGAATAAATGTTTTTTATAGGCTTCTAAGATTTAGAACTGGAAAATCATCCTTAGACATATCGTCTAGTCCGACTCCTTCATTTTATAGAACAAACTCATGCCCAGAGAGGTTCTGATTTTGCCAAGATTATATACACGTTAAATAATGGTAATGCCATGAGTGTTGTTTAATTATGTAAAGAATGGTATACCCTCTCTTTGACTGCAAAAGCTCCTGTAAGTTTAGTCATTGTATCTACATTAAATGACTCATATCAGGCCCTGGTTTGCCTTCTGTGCTTTAGTCCTCTATCACTAATTGACTGTTGGACAGTTCATGCTTGATACGGCATAATCATCTCTATCTTATTTTGTCCTAAACAGAATTCATCTTTCTCCTCTAGCCCTCTTTCAAGCTACTTTATTTCTATCAAGTACTACCACCGTCCTTCTGATCACCCAGGCTTACAACCCAAATCATTTTCTACTTTGCATTTTCCCTTGCCCATTATATCTAAAATCAGTTGCCGATCTTCTCTGTTCTCACATGGCCACCATTCTAGTTCAGGCCCTCATTAGATATCTCACCTAACCTATTGCAGTAGCCTCCTAGCTCATCTTCCTGCCTCCATACTCACTCATCTCTCATCTATCACCCACACAGATGGAAAAAAAAATTAATAATTCTAATCATAGTTGATGTTTTTGTGGACCCTAGTGGCTCCCTGTTAATCACTAAGATCTAACCTCTGCTGTGTGTCCTTTTCTAAAAGTCTTCACAATTTGGCTCCTAGACTGGGATCAAAGCTGCTAACTTTCTTTTTCTGGAATTGTCATATCAATAACTGTACCTCATAGGTTTGAAGGGATAATAGAAAATTAATCACACTTAAGATGACTGTAGAAAAATTATTTCTGAGCAGTTTTCTCAAATTAACATGCTGAGCAGATCAGATCCTTTCCGGCCCTTTAAAGTTCTTTCTAAATCAAATCATATTTTAATTGTGAAAGATGGGGTTCTCTCCTATTTAGGGGTGGTAATTAGCTTTTTTTTACCCTTACCAGATATTTCCCAAAAAACCCTTAGAAGTATATTGACAAGGAAAATTACCAAATACTGACTGAATGATTATCTGAATCATTTTCCATCTCTGTAGTTTGATTTGTTGCATCATTTCCATTTAAAAGGAAGCATGTGTTTAAATCTTTTATAAAATGTATTTTTTTAAAGACATCATTCTTTTGTTTATTTGACAACCATTATACTTTTACCCTTGTTTTTGCTGTATGCAGACTAGAATTTGAATTAAGTCCATAATGAGTGAAGGATTTTAGACACAAGGGGGCTTGGGGTTTTTTCTTTGCTTTTAGTTTTGGGGGCACTATTAAGAAGCTACCTTAAGAGACAGCCCCAGAGTCATTCTTGGGTTCAAGTCCCGTCTCTGACACATGTGTGGTCACAGGCAAGTCACTTAACTTGTCAATACCTCACATTTTGACCATGAGTTACAGCTGAGCAGGTATTGTTCCCTATTGATAAAGGAAGTTTCTTTGTAAGGAAATAAAAGTCAGGAATAGCAAAGAAACAGCAGATACAAACCAAAGAACTCGTTGGGTAACAAGCAATCATAGAGTAGGAAAATAGGCATTTCTATAAGAAATGCAAGATAGAACATCATTTGACCTGAAAACTAATGGGGCTTAGGAATCACTATGAAAGAAGGCAAAGAACAAGTGGAAACCCTAAAAAAATTTAGCATTTAGGTTTCCTCCATGAGATTGATACAGTGTGTGTGTGTGTGTGTGTGTGTGTATGTATGTATGTATGTATGTATGTGTGTGTGTGTAGTCAGCATCCTATAGATGTAACAGACTACTTTTTTCATGTAGATTCTCATTGGTCCTTCCCTTTAGAGGGAGCATAAGCATGAGCTTCATTGATGTTGCTCACTCCGGGAGAGGTTCATTTTTGCAAGTTCCTTGGCTAGTGTGAAGTATGCAGAGTCTAAGCTTCACCTTTCATTTTTGAAATCATTAATTAAAAAGTTGCTTGTTCAGGGCCTAGGAATTGGTACTCCCTAATACAGCAAAACAACACTACATACTGAAGAGAATTCTGGAGCAGAAGTATGTGGAGAGGGTCATATCCCATCATAGCTAGACGATTTCAAGCAGGTCACCTTATTGCCTTATTTAAGATTCAGGGTTTTTTCATCTGTAACTTGAGGGTAATAATGTTTGTAATATGTCACATTTGTTGTGAGGCGCAATTGAGATAATATCTGTTACATATTTTTTTTAAGTTAGCAGGTATTTGTAGAAATTAATTTGTCCTCTATTATGCCGTGCACTTTTAAAGTTTATAGAGTGCTTTCCTCGCAGCTATATGTAATAAGTAATGTAAGTGTTCTCCCCATTTTATAGATGAGGAATCTAAGGCTTAGTGAAGTGACTGGCCCAAGGTAACCCAACTAAGTAAATGTTAGCTCCAGTATTAAAAGCATCATGCTTCCTTTCTGTTACCACAGTATATCAGGCAATCTTAACAAGATTGTGACCATTTCTCCAAAAGTGAGTTTTTGGAAAATCTGGAGGAACTCTTGAGGTACTTGATTTAACAAACCATAAAATGATAGAATATTTTAAGTTCTTTACAAGTGTTCAGAATGTTCATTTTCTTTTCAGAATTAACTCATGAGTTTCTACAAATTTTGGAGAAAACTCCTAATAGATTGAAGAGGATACGAAACTGGAGGGTAAGAAGAAACTTAAAGGTTCTCTCAGAAAAGTCACTGTATCACTTTGGAATGGATTAAATATCCTTTAGTTGGTTTTGGGGTTTTTTTGTCACTCTTTTTAAAAATTATCTGTTTTTCACCTCC
>CM053582.1:249818523-249841366 GCA_028627135.1 Pseudochirops cupreus
AATTTGGCAAAGGGCAGGTTGTTCTGGTGTAAAAGCCTACTGTTTTATCAAGTAATTTTCAACTGTAACATCTTGTCTCCATTGAACAAAGCTTTGGGGTGTAAAATCCTAGCAAGCATTTTTGGTTTTATTTCAGAGTGCATCCTGCCCTACCCTCTCTTGAAAATTTAAATTTTAAAGTAATTTGTCCCTCAGTACAGTTGAAAAAATATTAACACATGCACTTTTGAAACCTTTTAAGTGTACCTATAATTATGTTCTCACTATATCCAAGAAGATACTAGGTTTTAAAAATAGTTACTATGGTTAAACTGTTTGCTAAGGATTTGATTTAATTTACACACACACATTCCTGCGAGGATGGTGATCGTTTTTGAGCTTACCAGCTTTAAAAGAAATTCTGGAAGTCAAGTTGATGTTCCAAAACCTATGAAAATTTTCAGACCATGTATGATGGACTCCACAGTATTACCTCAATTTGAGATGTAATCATAAAGGCTAACCGGTCCCCTTAAACCAACCCACTTTATAGCACTCTATAGAATTAAATTTTAAGAAACCTAAATTGTGAGGCCTCTGATTCAGATAGCCAAGATAGGAACCCAGATAAGTGACTTGTTAAAATATTTCAATTTGAAAATTAGTAGCTGATGAAAAACTCATCAAAAACTGATGAAAAACTCATTTTTAATTTAAAAAATTAAATTACTATTTAGTAATTTACATTAATAATTTATAGCTGCTAATATGCAGAAGTAGACATTTGCTTTGAAAAAAAATAAGACTACTAAAGGCTTTTTGATGGAAATCACTGCAGTTATAACACTGAATAGATTCTGATGTTCATTTCATCTCATATTGAGGTGAGTGTATCTAATTAAAAGCTATTTCTGACCATGCTATTAGCTTTTAATTGCTTATTAAAAGGACCTTAAGTAGGCTACAGAAAAACCTTAGACTCTTAAGGTATCATGTGTTGTGATTTGTCTTTCATGATAAATTCAGATTGAAGGCATGTCTCCATCCCAACAGCAGTTAACTGCCATCTTCATTATAAACTACAAAGCACCTCAGTAAACTTTCTTTTTGTTTATTTCCAACAGTAACTGGAATTTCGCCATTTCCAATGTGCCTCAAGCCCATAAGAAACTAAATGTAACCACTGAGGAAAGGGCTCTTGGACCATAAGCATTTTGACCAGGAAAGCTAAAACACAAGCTAACACCAGATGGCAAAACAGGATTGGGGATGAATCTAATGTTTGTACATGGGAAGTTCAAAAAAAATTTCTCAGTAGGGTGATAGTAGGTAGGGCTTCTGGAGCTCAACAGAGGATTTGTCACCTTGCTGCCTTCAAAAAAGGAAATATTAACTGCTCCTAAATCAAATAAGTTATTTATCTCCACTTTTAAAAGTCAAAAGACTTCATACCTCTGAAAATTTGCTATGATCTGTTTTGCGATGTGTTCTGACCTCCATACAGACTTCCTTTGAAGGAAAGTGTCTAGAAAATGCAAATTAGTTTAACATAAGATAAAGTTAAAATGGACATATCCCTCAAGAAAAATTCCATCACCCAGTACTGTGTAAATTGATTTTCGTTCCCATATAGTTGTCCTATGCTGCCGCTGTAATATATATCTAGATGTAGTGAATGGAACACTAGATATGGAATCAGGAAGACCTGAGTTAGGTGTTGCCTCATACTACCTGTATGACCCTGGGCAGGCCATTGAACCTGTCACTAGGTTTCCTCTTCTATAAGATGACAGCACCTACCTTGAAAGGTTAGTATCAGAATGAAGTAAGATACGTTATACAAAGGATTTTGCAGACCTTTAAACTATAAATGTTAGCTATTGAAATCAATGTCTATTGTGTTCTAATTATACTAATATGCTCGCCTATTGTTACTCCTGTCGCCATCCCACCCCCATGATGTAAGTGCCTTGAAGTCAAGGACTGTTTTGTTTTTATTTAACAGTGAATTGTCTTTTCTTAGTATAAAATATAAGGTCAACATTCTACAGAAATTAGTATTAGCATGGAACAATTTGAATTAATAATGTATCTTAGGTATCCCCTCTACTGGAGTTTTTCACCCAAGTAATGCTAAAATCCAGTGACCTTTTTCTGGTCATCCTTGAGCTATTTAGAAACTAAAAGTGACATCCCTATATAAACATTCTACTCCTTTGTCTTCCAAGACACTACATTCTATCAGTTCTACCTGCACATTTCTGCTGGTTCTGAACTCACTCCATTCAGTGTTTGTGATGGTCCTCAACATTTTGTCGTTGGCCCTTTGTAATTCCTGCTTCTGACGCATGAACTTACTGTCTTTACCTTTTACCCAGATAACCCGTCTGGCACCTCAAAACTCAAATCTGTCTCTTACTTCTGACTACTATTTTAGTCAGTAGCGGCCCTGTTCAACCAGGCTTTACTTTAAACTGGCTATTCTGCCTTCTTCATCTCATACCCCATTCTATGTCCCACTTCATTCCAGTCTTGTTATCCTTGCATAGGCTCTCATCACTCCACTGTGCTACTATAGTTACGTAACAGGGCTCCCGGTACTAATACTACTACTACAAATTGTGTTAAATCTTCAAGATAGGATCTATATTTTTGTATACTCAGTGTTTAGGTACCATATTCATCTTTGTGCATGTATGCACAAATATGCTTTCAATTCACCAAGTTATCAGACTCCTTTGTAAATTGAGAGCCCCTGTAATCAGAGGAATTGGGTCTCAATCTCAGTCCAACCACTACTTGTGTGACTTTGGGTGAATTATTTATCTTAGTCTTAATTTTCTCGACTAAAATGACATGTTTGATGAAGGATGGCCTTTGCTGTCCTCCCAACTCTTACTCCTCAACCCTAAGTTGTAGTACTACCAAGTACTTCCTAAACCAGATATCCTGCTTTACTCCCCTTAGGTGCTTTTTATTATCATATGTGTACTGTAGCCTTTGTTAATTCAGGGATTGATTGTACCTGATATAGCTAAGCTTGGTACATTATAAGTATCTAACAATTAGAGTCATTGCTTAAATGTTGGTTGAATTGAATCTAAATTTAACACATACAACAAATGAAGTAAGTACAAAGATTGTTACCCAGGCCTCTTAGACCTCCAGCTTGTTTTCAACCAGGTTGCTTTCTATAAACTGAATAGGAGCTGGGAAAGGAAAGGAAATTAGTTAATTTTTAAATAGTTTTGGTAAAAGGACTGGACAAAGGGAAAATGGCTAATGTGAACACAAAAAGAGTAATGAAAACAGTGAGGAGTCCTGATACCATGGGATCCAGATAGCACAACAAATGTGTACACACAAACAAGTAATACTTCTTTCTGAATGTGTAAGAATTAAGACATGGCACAGTTTGAGGAAAAGACCAATGAATTGGAATTCAGCGCTTGGAATCAACTTCTGGATCTGTTCCTTACTGTTTTGGACAAGTCACTGTAGTTCTGTGAGCTAGTTACCTCTTCTCTAAAAAGAAGAGGCTGAACTAGATGAAATAGTGTCAGGTGATTAGTTCAGCAACCATGGAAAACTTGAGACAAAAACAAAAAATGCCCCTACTAAAAATGTTTCACTGTCAAACAGTATTTCTCATTTTAGGGATATCAACTGGGGACATATCTCTTTTAAAAATTAGTGGAGGGGTGGCTAGGTGGCACAGTGAATAGAGTACCGGCCCTGGAGTCAGGAGGACCTGAGTTCAAATCCAGCCTTAGACACAACACAAAAACTAGCCACATGACTGGACAAGTCACTTAACCCCAAATTAGTGGAAATAGGGCGGCTAGGTGGTGAAGTGAATACAGCACCAGCCCTGGAGTCAGGAGGACTCGAGTTCAAATCCAGTGTCAGACGCATAACACCAGCTGTGTGACCTTGGGCAAGTCACTTAACCCCAACTGCCCTGCCCTCCCCCCTCCAAAAAAAAAGTGGAATTTATGATTATTAACTGGCAGGTGAGAAAAAAAGGTTAGTTGCATTTGGTGCCTCAAATTAGTTCTATCATCCATTTAAGAGCAAGAGGAATAGATAGTAAAACCAAATAAAGTAGGAAGACCATGCCAGTGAAATTATAAGAAATGTTAGTTTCATTAGTGAGTTAAGTCATCATGGAAAACCATATATTTTCCTTAATTATTTAACCATAATTTGATTTACTTTTTTGCCCAATTAACCCCTTTGTATGATGAATATTTGTTTGGTCTGGCTTGAGTTGGAGTCAGTAGAAGTATTTAGGGAGCAACTTTCCTTCAGCAATAAACCCAAGCATTCAAAGGTTTTAAAAGTGGGATCCCATCTAGGTCTGCAACTATAAAAAGTAGAATAATCTTTGACTGTCTTTAAGAAATGTCATGTATGAATTGAACAATATCAGTGAATTATCTCTTAGCTGCTGTTTGATTCCTAGCGAGGAGAATCCTCCTACCACCTGAAGCAACCTATTCTAATTGTGAACCACTCTGATGACCAAAAGGATTTTCTTAAAGTAGGCCCAAATCCAGCCCCTGTAACTTCACCTCTTATTCCTAGATGAGCCCTCTTAAGCCACAATAAATCTGTTTCACATGCCAAGTACGTGAAGGCAACAAGTTACTTCAGAGGATCCTTTTATAAGACTACAAATTTCTCATCATTCTGGGTAACCTTCCTCTGGACTTCCTCTAGTTCGTCAGTACACTTCCTAATACAAAGTTGAACAAAACACTTTAAATGCTGTCCCTCTAGAGTAGAGTGACTGCTCTGTGGTCTTCATTGTTGAAATACTCGTGTCCTCTCATGTCTTTAACGATATAGAGTGCTAATATTAGCTTTGAGGATTATACTCATGTTGACACCAAAAAAAAAGCCCAACATCTTTCTCACACACGGCTATCTAAACCCTAATGATATACTTGTGCCACTGAGACCCAGTGTGGTATTTTATATTTGGCTAATTAAGATTGCCATCTCCTGAGGGCAGGGCATTTTGCCTCTTGCAGTTTTATTTTTATATCCCCAGTACTTAGCGTGGTGCCTGGCACATAGGGACTGAGTCAAATGTCTCCATATAATTCAGGTATATTATACAGTTTCCCCCTAATCTACCAGTCTAGTAATCTTGTCAAAAAAGGAAATGAAGTTAATCATAGTTATCTGTGGATGAATACAAGCTCAATCAGTAATCAGTGGTTCCTTTCTTAAATGCACAAAAACTACAAAAACATACACAGTTTGAAAAATTCACTCACCTTTCCCCCCACTTTTTTTGAGGGAGGTGGTGGGATGGGGTAAGGAATTAGGATGACATTTGTCTTCCTCAGTCCTGGAGCATTCTCCAGGGTGGTATAAGAAATGAAAGAAATAAGCTTTTATTATGTACCTATTATATGCCAGGTATGGTGCTGAGTACTAGGGATCCAAATATATGCAAAAAGAGGGTTCCTGCATCAAGAAATGCTTCAGGAAGGTAGAAAGGAGCTGACAGGGGTGGAAGGTACCTTTGAAGTTTGGAAACTAGACGTCTAGGTAGAGAAAGCCACCAAGTTAGAAGGCTCTGCCCTCCGAAGGAAATTCCAAGATGAGATAGTGGGATGTGGACATCTGAAAGCCAAGAACAGTCTTTGTAGTTTTAAAGGAACTGGATCTGGGGTCAGGGGAGACATTGGTTTGCATACTTCAGGACCTAATAAGTGTGTGACCACAGGCAGTTCTGAGACCCAATGTTCTCTTTTGTGAGATAGGTATGATGACCCCTGTGGTACTTACCATATGGAGGAGATCCTGCTAGGAGTCCAGATCAAAGAATTGTCTACAATACGTGCTCCACTGGTATCTTCAAAATGTCAGAGAATTCAAGGAAGGTGGCTCACAAGTTGGATAGACCCCCTCTGATGAATATATGGGAGGATATGCAAAAGCATCTCACAGAATTGGAAGGCTCAATTCAGAGACTGTAATCTACATTGTTGAAATGTCCACATCAATGTGATCACAGTTCCATTGAAGTGTTGGAGTATTAGTACTTAGTGATTAGCAAGATGGAAGAGTAGGAAATATCCCATTTCACCAACGTAATAATAATTTCCAAATAAAGAAATGGGAATAATATCTGTAGTACCAAAGATGTAGAAGTAATTCTAATAAAAACTAATAATAATATATAGTAATTAAAATTTAATCAACAAAATAAGACAACACTACATGCTATAAAGGCCTGATTAAGTTTGTGCTTCAAAGTACAACTTTGATGGCCCCAATGGGGTCCTCCCACATCAATGAATCGGTCTGAAGCCCTTCCCACCCACCCTAGCTCCATAAAAGGAAAAATCATTTATTTTACCCAACCATGCAAAAGAGAGAGAGAGTGGGAGGGAAGGAAGGAAGGAAATAAGAAAGGATTTGTTAAGTCCCTACTGTGTGCCAGGAACTGTGCTAAGTGCTTTATAAACATCCCTTTTGATCCTCACTACCCAGGACAGGAGGAGTAAGTGCCCATTCTACAGATGAAGGAAAGGAAGCAGAGGTTAATTGATGTACCTGAGATCAAACAGCTAGCAAATATCTGAGACTGGATTTTGAACTCAGGTCTTCTTGACCACAAGTCCATCACTGTATCTACTGTGTCAGCTTGGTTACTCTCCAAGTAGTTGTGAGAACAGAGAAATACAGATTTGGCCTTGACATAATGCATAAGTATCATAGTTGGAAAGAAAATGGCAAGCTTTTAGTGGAAAAAGAGAATTCTACAGGTATCCCATAGCAAGAAACTCCAGAGTGGTCCAAAGAATAGGATTTAAATAAACAAATGGAACCTTTGAAAGATGATGCTAGGATAGAAATTAGATCAGAAATCAGCCTGCTGCTGACTCTTACTGTCTCTGGCATTGAGAAAACAGACTTGCACTGTTGACTAATGGAAACCAGTTTGATTGTTAAGGCTCCAGTGCCCCAGGATATAAGTATGCTTGCAGAAACTGAGTAATGCCTTTTGATGGAATGGTACTATAAGAATTAAGTCTACTTAATCCTACTTTCTGCTACTCCCACTTCCCTGCTCCAAATTCTTTTGCTTTTATTAGGTAATTTAGGACATATTCTCAATTTATTTGGCCCTATATATAAAATAGAGCAGTCTCCCATTAGTATACTGGCTCTTTGTTTTATATGATATTTAAGTTTGAGGGGTTCAGGGCCTCTGACTGAAATATGGATACCCCCACCCCCACTCGCTCCTATGTGCTGCCCACTGTGGCTCATGGCTACACACTAAGATTGTGCCTGTTAGCAGCTGTTCTCTTCTCCTTATGAGTAACAATAAAATTTGGTAAAGCTATCTCTGTGTGCAGGTGTTCTTCATCCGGAAATCCCCTGCACTACAAAGTCCCTGAGCAAGAAACAGTGAGTTTGGAGAGAGCTTCATCAAGTTGAACTAGCCTTTATGTCTGATGGTAGGGATAGAAATTCTCTGTTATGGTTATCAGATGAACCTAGAGATCTAACCAGGATTTACTTCTGGCCTCAGTCCAGGTGTGTGGTGTGTGAATATGACGGGTGAGACATCATCCCAGTTGAGCCTGATAGTAATTTAATGTTAATATGCAACCTCTTTTCCTTCTTTTAATGGTACAGATTTAAAACAATTCTTTTTAATTTGCCCCTTCCCCCTTGCCTCCAGAGAAACTTGCCCAGTATCATTTCTGTTTCTCTTCCTATGAATCTTCACCCAAATGCTTTCCATCATTCTTTTCTACCATCTGGTTCACGAATTTCCTCGTCTATCTTTTTTAATCATCAATATTCCTATGCTGCCCATTTATTTAATCTCTTCCTTTTGTAACACTGGTTATCCTGGTCCCTGTTGCCTAAAGGCGAGGTGTATTATATTTTACCCCTCCCCCAGGATTCTCCAGTACCCTTAAGGGGGTTGGGATGTCTAGGTTCTCTGTCAATGGCTCCAGTCAATGACGTTCCTCCAATTGTAGGTTCCCTGCACTCTAGGGCCATTTAACCACTAATAGTCAGATTAACTTTTGCAAAGAAATATTTACTTCAAAGATATAATCACAAATATACAAACTTACTCCTCAACACATGGGGCTTAATCCCCATCCCCATCACACACATCTTCTGTACCACCTCAGTCTCTGAGGAAGGGGATTAGATTCATAGTTCCTATAGGACTAGTCCCAAGTCATAGACAAAACTCCATTTGGAATCAAGCCCCAAGTACCCTCCTCCTCTGGCCTTCCCTGCCAGGCTGACTCACTGCAACAATCTACCTGGAACCCTCACTTCAAGGTCACCATGGCTCAGATTCCAGAAGGAAAGGAGGAATCACTGGCTAGCACTGTAACTGAGAATAATAAATGAAAAAGAACAGAAACTAAACAGTCTAAGCCATGGGATCTAAAGAGGAGAGGAGGGGGAATATCCCCACTTCCCAGTCCGGTGCCCACTGCACTGTGGGTAAACTGTAAATGTTACCCTCTAGGTGGAGCTGGAGAGACAGAAACTGTCCTAGTCTGTCAGTTTTTAAAGACCTATCTGTCCAGCCACAGTAGGCAATCAAAGGAGATTATTCCCATCCGTGTGGCAGGGGTTCATTCATCTTAAGTGATCTGGGCATGCTACAAGACTTCAATGAGGAATAGTGAGACTAAAGTAAAAAATCTGTAAGGCCCATGAATTGAAGAGTCAAAATCTAAAATGGGGAAGATAAATAATGAAGGGGAAAGAAATCCTTTTCTGAAAAAGGCACAGAAAGCAAAACTTTTAAAGTGACAAACAAAACAAGTTGAAAGGAAGAAAAGGCAGAGGATATTGCTTGACTACATAAAGCTATAGAAGAATATTGTCAAAGAAAATATCCAGACTAACAGAAGACCAAATAGAGATTTTAAATAATCTAATCTCAAAAAAAAAAAAAGGCTGAAAAGGAACTATTAAAGGAAAAAAAAAAACAACTCCTGGTCCTGATGGATTGATTCACTGAATAATTCTATCAAACTTTTAAAGAATAATTAGTATCAATTTTACACAAATTATCCTCAAAAATTAAAAAGCACCTTACCAGATTCATATATTTCATATACTTCAGACAAACATATATACCTAAACCAGGGAAAGATAAAGAATAGAAAAACTCTAGACCAGTATAAGTAATGAGTACTGACTGAAAATTTTTAAAGTACACTATAGCCAAGTTGGATTTATATAAGGGATGAAAAGATGGTTCAACATTAGGAAAACTATTAAAAATAAAAACATCAAAAAATCACATGATTATCTCAGCAGTTGCAGAAAAAGGCTTTGCCAAAAAGTACAACACTCACATCTGCTAAAAACTCAACCCAGTGAAGGATCGGTGTAGAGGGTTCTTTTTTAATGATAAAAAGTGTATAAAACTTAGGGCAAATATCATATTCAATGGAGATATGATAAAATATTTCCCAATAAATATGGGAGTAAAGCAAGAAAATCCACTCTCCCTTCGATTATTTTGATATGTTTCTGCAAATGCCAGCAATAGCAACAAGACAAAAGAAATTATCAAGGGGTAAGACTTTTCCAAATAACTGCAAAAGGCATAAAATACTTGGGGATCTGTTCAACAAACATCGAAAAATATTTTTATAGACTCAATCACAAAATGTTTCTTAAATAAAGAACTTACGTAGGTAGAGGAAGGCTCAGAGCTCCTGGCTGAGCTGTGCCAATATAATGAACGTGATAATCCTACCCAAGTTCATGTATAGTTTGGATGCTATGCCAATCAAATTATCAAAGTCATACTTTATAGAACTTAATAAAAAGTGTATTTGGAAACATAAAAGATCCATAATATCAAGGGATATAATAAAAAAGAGGACAAAAGAATGAGAGGAAACAAGAAGACAAAAACAGAAGAGTCTTTCCAGACCTCAAACTATTATAAAGCAGCGGTCATCAAAATTAGCTCATATGAAAGAAAAGTAGAGAGGTAGATCAATGGAACAGACTATGCAAGGGACACACACACACACACACACACACACACACACACACACACACACAAATGATTAGCTCACAACCTGGAAAACGATGGCATAATGGTTAAAGTGCTGGTCTCCGGGTCCTGAGTTATAATCCTACCATAGGTATTTACTCAGGCATGTGACCCTTAGCAAATCGCTTAGCCCGTCTCTGCCTCCATCTCCCAATATCTAAATTTGCAAAAATGTTGGCACCTACCTCACAAGGTTATTGAGGATCAAACAAGATGGTATATGCAAAGTGTTTTGCAAAATTTTGAGTTCTATATAAATGCCAGCTTTCATCATTATCATTTTCGTCATTATGCGTCTTAATAAAAGGTCTTCATGAGTTTCTGTGGCCAAGAAAAACTCATCCCCTGATAATTAATTTTGTAGTAATGAACTCCTCTGAATTTAGCTAAGTTGGTCCATAGGTGAAAGATGTAGTTTATTGAATGAGATAATATTTACAAAGTGCTTAGAAGAGTGCCTGGCAAATGGTAGTTTATTCCCTTCCCCTCCTATTGCCACGTTGAATAGTTGTCATAGTTGAAGTCTTTACAGCTTGTTAGAATTTGCTTGTTAAGGTACTGCTAACAGGGTCACCCCCTTACCACAACGAGGCATTAGAGAAAGACAAGAGTCAATACATCAATCTGTGATTCGTGTTGGCACCACACCAACACAAGTTAAAATTCATCTATTATTTAGCAGGTAGGTTTTAGAGAGTTGTCTCAAGCTCATAATAATTTAGTGACACACACCTAGTAAGTGTCATGGGCAGATTTTGAACCCAGATCTTCCTGACTCCAAGTCTCACCACACTAATTTTCATGACATTTCTGCTAGTTAAAAAAGTAAAAATTCCCATCACCAAGGTTGGTTCATGTATGATGTGTATCACTAGACCTCTAAGACAAGTTTATAGTTCACAGATCCACATGTCATGTGAAAGTATGCTTAATTAAGATCCTTCTACTGGATATCTTATTCAAGTAAAAAAAAAATCCATTCAATGATGTCATTTCAATTACATATCCTTTCCCTTTATTTACCTCTGCCCTTCTCTTTACCCTACTTAGTGCCCAAGTCACAAAGATTCTTACCATTTCTTTGTCCAGTCCTGATCACTTCTGGCTTGCCTACCTTCACTACCCATCCTTAGCCTATACAATCTGTAGCAGTGGTTCTCAACCTTCCTAATGCCGTGACCCTTTAATATTTGTATGTGGGCAGATCTGCATGTGGCCGGACTCGCCTGGAGATGGACAGAGGAGCAGTGTCTCAGTTCCTAAGACCATTGGAAATATGGGTTTTCCAATGGTCTTAGGCGACCCCTGTGCAAGTCATTTGACCCCCAAAGGGGTCGCGACCCGCAGGTTGAGAACAGCTACATGTAGAGTCCAAGTGACATCACAAATGATGTATAAGGGTAAGCTACAGATTGGCCTGATCCGATAATATAAAACCTTCAATAACTGGCTCTCTGCAGAACAGGAAACCCTCCTGCTCTGCCAAGCCTGGCTTCTATTACAGCCCCTGAGCATCAACCAATTAAACCTTGGGAAAAGGTGGGGAAAGTCTGAAACTCACAACAGCCATCCTGATTCACTCACATTTAACAATCTCAACTGCAATTCCTTTTGAATATCTTTTATTTTCCTTTGCAAATTCCAAATAAAAATGGACAGGGGATGGGGGGAGGGGAGTTCTCTCCTCTGCACAGCATGTGAATAAAAATTTCATGATTTATATTAGGATTTTTACTTTTTCTTTTGTTTTTAAAAGCAATCAGGGTTAAGTACTTACCCAGGATCATACAGCTAGTAAGTGTGTGAGACTAGGGCAGCTAGGTGATACAGTAGATAGAGCACTGACCCTGGAGTCAGGAGGACCTGAGTTCAATTTTAGTCTCAGACACTTATTAGCTGTGTGACCCTGGGCAAGTTACTTAATCCTGATTACTTCAAAAAAACAAAAGTAAATGTCTGATGTCAAATTTGAACTCAGACTCTCCTGACTTCAGGGCCAATGCTATATCTGCTACAACACCTAGCTGCCCCTACCTTGGTATTTTTGCAAAAAAACTCATAGAACAGGAATAAATAACCTGAGGAATTGGGACTAGACTTCAGATCTTCTGAACAACAAGCACTGGGAACACTGGAATGGATTTTAAAAACAACATATATTTGCTCATGTCCATGAAATCAGGGGTGTGCTGGTAAATGTTGAACAACCAATTCCTCCCTCCCCCAAAAAAAGTTCACATGAGACACTTTCAAGTTTAAACTATATTATTCACATTTTCACAATCACTTTAAGCCTAGACAGTCAATAAAATAATAAATCAGTGCTGATTTATAGCATTTGAAGATTTCTGAGGTACAAATGCTCACACTGAAAATTTAACAACTGGCTCTTGAGTTGGTATGGCTCCAAACACACAGGCATGGGATCCTGAATGAACGTGACAAAGCTCTTCTATGATGGTGACATTTTCAGCTGATGAAACCACAAGTTTGGCTAAGTTTGGATTAGAATGAATCTCCAACAAGAAGGTCTATGGACCTTCATTGCCTGAAGTTTTGAAACATCTGAACGCTTGCAGTGGTTTTGGTGGAATGTCTGTAGCTCCACTCAGCGACTCCTCTGAAGGAAAGAGTGCTCCAGGAGCTGCAGAGCAGATGGCCGGTCATGCTGATCCCTGGCAGAAAAAGGTAAAGCTCAGAAAAGTGGTTTCCACGTAATATTTGGTTGTTCTGAAAATGAAGTAGCTTATTTTTAAAAATGACCTTTTTGAAACTGACAAAACATAAAATGGAAAATTAAGATATTTACATATATAAAAGCTCAAGACTAAGCCTCTTCCTCCCCCTCCTTCTTCTCTTCCTCAGCACTAGAACCTCCTAATAACACCTCCACATTCATATGACACTTTCTTCACAATAACCAAGGGAGGTAATTAACACAGATGTAATTTTGTAGATGTCAAGGGATCTCAGAAATCTTCCAGTTCACTTATTTTACAGGTGAGGAAACTGAGGACTAAAATCACAAAGTTAATAATAAGAGATTGGACAAAAATTCTGGTGATCTGACCCCAGAGTCAGAGTTCTTTCTTCTGAACCAAGATGTCTAGAAAGCATTCTCTTAATGATAATTCCATGAGATCCTGTTGCTGTCAAACTTCTGAGAAGTGATCTAAATGTTTTATCTCTATTTCTTCACCTTTTATTAACTCCTTAATTCCCTACAGTCTGCTTGAAATTATTCTCTGGAAGGGCATCAGTGACCTCCCAATCACCAAGCTTTGATCCATCCTGATCCTCCTAGACCTTGGAAACATTACACGCCCCTATTTCTTTCTTTTGGAGTCTCTCTCTTCCATCAGCTTCCTTCACATTATACTCTGCTCACCCTCTTCCTCCCTTTCAACTTGTCCTCTTCGTGCTAGCCTCTATCTTCCCAAGCACTCCAGGTATTGTTCTGCCGCCCAGATGTTCCCGAGGTTTCAGATGGGCCATCATTCACTATATTTAGCCTCAGGCAGACACACACACACACACACACACACACACACACACACACACACACACACGTGACTCAGTGCTGTGGCCCACCAGACTTCCTCCCCACCCCACTCTTCCACCTCTAGTTCTGGGTATGGTGATCAAATTAAAACTAGCATTCTTGGAAAGGGCTTGTCAATCAATTGTCATTATCACTCCACTCACCAGCCTAGTGCTTCCCTCCCCAGAATACCCCTTCCTAGCCACCACTCCCCACAGCTAAGTTTCCATCATCACAAATCCTGAATCTCCTGAAGTGATCCCATTATTCTAATCAACACATTTCTATTGAACTAGAACCAATTTTACTTAATTATAACTTTGAATAGAATGAAATTTGAATGCCTGTCACCGCTTCAGGGGAATCATTATTTGGACTTAACTGTGTGTGTAGTCTTCACCTATTGGAATATAAACTATATGAATGGAAGGACTATCTTGATTTTTGAATTGGCATCCCTAGTACTTAGTTAGCATAAGGCCGGGACCTAGTAAGCAGTAAGCAGTTCTTCAACCCTTTTTCATTCATTCAGTTGGCTCTTCCTCCTACCCCCAACATAAGACGATCATTTCTGCTTTAAGTCTTTTCCTAGGAGAATTCATCTGTTTCCATTTCTTTGACAACCCACTATGGTTATTATTCCTCTCCAGCCACAACCTTTCACCTCAGTTCCAGTGCTGAATCTCCGGCAGTCTGCCAGATATTTCCACTAGTAAATAAGGCTGAGCTCTTCACCTTCCTCTCCAGGCAGGACCCCTGCCCCCAACTCAAACTCCCCTGACTCCCAAGGCACCCATTCTATTTTTGGATAGCTCAAATTGTTAGGATGTTCTTGATTCAAAATCTCCCTCCCTGAAACTTCCATCCGCTGGCCCTAAATTCTACTCTCTGGGGAGAAACAGAACAAATCTCATCCCCATTCCACATGAAAGTCCTTCAGACGTTGGGAGAAAATGATCACATTTCCCCTAAAACTTCTCTCATCCAACTGATTTAGCTGTGTGTCCTTGGCTTAACCTCTTTAGGCCTCAGTGTTCCTCATCTATAAAATGAAAGATTTGGGCTAGGTCATCTTTAAAGTCACTTTGCAGCCTAGCTTTTCTATCTTTTTCCTATTTAGCTACATAATGACCCTCTTCTTGATTTCCTAAGGGAAGGATAATTGTTGGTTTGGGTTTGCGGGGGGAGGCGTTGGAGGTAATCTGTGAGTTAAATGAATTGTCCAGGTTCATACAGCTAGTAAGTGTCTGAGGTCATATTTTAACTCAAGTCCTCCTGACTCCAAGGCAGGTGCTCTATCCACTGAGCTACCTATCCACCCCAAGGATAGTCTTAAAGAGCCAAGAGACCTTGATTTGCTGTAAGGAGACCTTGTTACTAGTCAAAGGTCTGCCACGTACTGATTGTGTGACCTTATGGAAGTCACTTAACATTCATGCACCGAGTGTAAATGAGGGCTTGGGACTAGATGATGCCCAAGTTTCCTTCCTTCCAGCTCTGAGTCTACAAATTAAGATCCAAGTGAAAAATTAATGGCAACTATTGTAGAATGAAGTAAAACCAAGAAAACAAAAGACAAAATGTCTACAACTATAAAAATGCAAAGAACATTTTTAAAAAATGAAGGTTGGGTGATTAGCATGACCAAGCTCAGGATCCCAAAAAGAGGTGAGAAATGTACGTCTTTCTCTTCTTTGCAAGGGTGAGGGCCTATGGTTGTGAAACACTACATATTCTCTCAGAATTATAGGATCTGAGTTCTAAAACTAAAAGAGACCTCAGAGGGCATCTCATGCAATTTCCTCATGTTACAGTTGAGGAAACTGAGGCACAGGGAGGGAGGGTAAATGAATCGCTCTATATTACATAAGTAGTATGGTTTGGTTAGTTTTGCTGAACTGCTTTTTCCCCCCCTTCATTCTTTGTTACAAAGGATAGCAAAGGAATATATTTGAAAATGCAGGGGGCGGTTAGATGGCACAGTGAATAGAGCACTGGCCCTGGAGTCAGGAGGACCCGAGTAGAAATTTGGCCTCAGACACTTAACACTAACTAGCCCTGTGACCTTAGGCAAGCCACTTAACCCCAATTGCCCTCCAAAAAGCAAAAAAAAAAATGCAGATGCTGTGAAAAACAATAGATACCAATAAAAATTTAAAATTTGGGAGAAAAAAGTCCTTTTGATATGCACAAACAAGCAAAAAAAAAACCCTCCATATTTCCTGGGTTTTATCTTCTGTCGCTCCCCAAACTTCTTACCTGGTTAAACAAACACGTACAAAGTCTGCCGCATTTTCTGAAAAGCGGTCTGGTAAAGAAGGCATTAGCCCTCTATGAGTGCCAATGTAAAACAGTGCTGCCATCCTGTCCATAGACGCTAAAGGTGGTTTCCCCGTGGCCATCTCAAACACAGTGCAGCCAATACTCCAGATGTCTGACTTCCTTCCATAGCCAGATTCATTGATGACTTCAGGTGCCATCCAATATGGTGTCCCATGCATAGATTTTAGCATATCACTGTGAGTGCCGGTTAAACTCACGTATGCTAAACGCCTGGCGCAACCAAAGTCAATCAGCTTTATTATTCCAGTTGGCATTAGCATAACATTATTCCCTTTGATGTCTCTGTGCACCACACAGTTCTCATGCAAATAGGCTACGCCTTGGAGAATTTGCTTCGTGTATTTGGAGAGTACCATCTCAGGCAAGGGCCCAAAACGGTTTATAATACTAGAAATGGAGCCACCGGGAACAAACTCCATGAAAATACTTACAAGGTTCTTTTCTAAGCATGTTCCCAAGTAGGCCACAATATTGACATGTTTCAGTACCTTGAGCAAATTCACTTCTTCTTGGAGTTTCTGATATTCTCTCTCATTAGCTACTTGATCAGAAGTGTCCAAAGCTACTTGTTTGACAGCTATAAGTTGGCCCTGACTTGTAAGACCACAGTATACCTAGAAATAAGCCAAATATCAGTCATTAAGCATGAACCTCCCAATATTTGGGCATTTTAATAAGCCCCGTCAATAAGCATTTACTAAGTACTTACTGAATTCCAGAAACTGAACTCATTTCTCAGCCCTCTCTTCCTTCCGCTCAATCTCAAGCTAACCTGAATTCAAAATCTTTAAGGAAAATGCAACTTAAATTATTCCAATTAACTGGAACTGGGACTAGGGTTGGAAGGGAAATCTGAATTTATACAGAATATAAACTATTATTAAATACTATAAACTTGCATACAGATGGTGTTTATCATGTATTTGTTATTCAACTTATTGAGAATTAATTACCCACATCTCTAATGTATGTAACAAGAAGTAGGAAAAGGCAATTAAGAACCAGCAGTGTCAAATAAAGGAAACACTTCTCATCCTTATCTCCTTTTCTGTTCTCCAAAGAAGCAAATATTAACTCAAGCAGTCCATGTTAGAGTGCTTTGACTGTTCCCTTCCTGGATCTATCAACTGCTGGCACAGGTACAAACAATAGAAAAACAGAAAAGCCTAAAGGTGAGGTCAAGGATGAAGCTGTGCCAGTCTTGTGACAGAGAATCATTGCCCTCTGATGTAGTCAATCCAATTCAACAGGCACTTATTAAGTACCTACTACAGGGCACTGTGTTAGCTACTGGGTATATAAAAACAAGAAACAGTCCCTCCCTCCAGGCTTATATTACACTGCGCCATCTGTGCCCAAGTGCTCAAATAGATGGTGAATTGCCAAGGGATTAATAACTGTGAATAAGGAAATGCCACAAGGGGGTCCCTCTGGGTCGAGTGGAGTAGGGGCAGGCATGCACACTTCTTTGGATATTTTCCACAAACTACTACAGCGATGGCAGCAAGTGAGGAGTGATTCTTCAATTACACTTCAAGAAGGCACAAAAAATACAGAGATAGTCGTGGGGGCAAAGGGAGTATAGAAGTAGAGAGATGGGGGATGGGGTGATAGAGAGAGGCAGGCAGTGGAGGAAAGAGAATGGGAAGGAGGAGGAGCAAAGGGTCACTTCTGTAACTGTGGATCAGAGTTGGGAGCACTCGTAAGACCCATAACAGATTGGAGGAGTGCTGGAGGGGAGAGAGCAGAAGTTTGGGGGGGTCTCATTTTTATACAGTTATATAGATTAACTCTTATCTGTGCTACCTTAGGGTTAGTTCATTTAATATATCTACCTTATCTCAAAATTATTACTAACACCTTAGGATTAGTTCATTTGCTGGTGTTCTGCCAGTCTTACTAAGGATATCTGGAGCTTATCTGAGGCTTAGAGACCATGGACAGTTAACTGGATGGAGGGATCCTTACAGTGAAGCCTAGTTAGCTTCCCTCCTGATGCAGCACATAGTCTCAGGATGTGGACTTAGTTAATTCTTGAGACAGTTCCAGTGGCTCCTATGCTTCCCTAATTTAGAAGACAGTTTGCAAGTAACAGTTATGCTTCCTTAATTTATAGGCTAGTCTGTAAGTGATTAAGTTCCCCTTTGCAATCTTACTTCCTACTATTGTTAGTTTATATTAGCTACTTGCAAACTTCCTGTAAAACTAGAAGATGGGGTAGGGGTGAGGGTGTCAGGTGACCAGAACAAGATATAATTTAACACAGCCCAGTGAACAAGATTTTCGGAGTCAAAGGGAAGATGACTTTTGGAGGACCTCAGACACACAAAAAGAAAATCACTGAGCTGCACTGCTAGGTCACAGTGGCGTCTTCCCCACTTCTCTTATATTTCTTCCTTTTAACTCAGTAGTCAGAGTAAAAGGGCCAGTCTAAGGCTGCACTGTTTCTGATTTTCTAAGCTGCTTCCAGATTTCCTCAGAATTGAGAAGCTGGGACCATTGACAGGTTTATTGACAGTAGCCGCCCCCTCCCCTCTTTTCCACAGATCAACTGTCTGGATTGTGGTAACACTATGATAAGGGGAGTTGATCATCTGTTCCATATTTTACAAAGGTTAAAGAAGGATTTTCTGAAATTTTCACTTTGCCAGGCCCCAACTGATATCTGAAATGACAACACATTTCTTGTGTTAATTGTAACTCACCGTGCCATATGCACCCTTCCCAAGGATTTCACCTTTGGTCCATAGAATAGGCTCTTCATTCTTTAAACTATTTTCAGAAAATGGCTTTTCATTCAAACTGAAGATAGGCTTTTCCTTGTCAGTGAGCCAGACATTGTTACTGTACTTCTGGCAAAGTAAAGTAAAAGAGTAAGAAAACCATTATAATATACAACAGTGGTTCTCAATCTTCCTAATGCCGCAACCCTTTAATACAGTTCCTCATGTTGTGGTGACCTCCAACCATAAAATTATTTTCATTGCTACTTCATAACTGTAATTTTGCTACTGTCATGAATCTATCTGATATGCAGCATGTATTTTCATTGTTATAAATTGAACATAACCCACAGGTTGAGAACCACTGATTATACAACTAGGACTGACGCGGAGGGAGATGCCTCCCTAACTTTTGCTTCAGTAACATTTTCTGTGACAGATTTCTTCAAAAATCCGTGGTGCTTTGTTATAATTCTGGCCATGCAGATTTCCCAAATGATAACCAGGCAAGATTTTTCGAAGACTTGCTTCTGATTTATTAGTTATATTTATTTTGAGGCACACAAAGGGATCCATTGTCTGTTTGTGTTGCATGAATGAAAGGTAAAGCAGTATGGTAGAAAGAACAGTGATCAGCAAAGCTGAGTTCAAGTTCTTCATTTGTACTGGGCAAAAATCACTTCATTTCTGGCATCTTGTCTAGACGTAGGGCTTCTTAAACTTTTTCTACTCGTGACCCCTTTTCACCTTTCAGAAGCAGCATTCATTGGCATTGCATGGCCAGAACCAAGACCACAGTGAAGTTCTGACATTCAACATGTGAGCGAGCACTGCCAGAAACACCTCAGATTCATTATGTGTTTGATTTTGAATTAATTTTTTATCATTGTGCATTCAGAAAACTTTTACTGTTGCCAAATTTTTTGTGACCCCATGTGGAGTCTTGACACACAGTTTAAGAAGCACTGGTCTAGAACACAGGAATACTACTACTCACCCTACCACCTATTTTACTATATTGGTATAACATATATGAAAGCACAGGATATGGAAACAAGACTTTTAAAAGGCCTGTGAGAGCATGATATTCCCATTCAGCTGGAATTTGAACCAAAAGACAAATCTGCAGCCATTGCAAGCAAAAGGGCCTGTGTACATGTGTATGAGGAGGATAAACCTCTACAAACCATATAGTACATGTATGTCTAGATGTGTGATTTGGGGCAAGTTGTTTCCTTTCAATGGGCCTCAGTTTCATCTATCAAATGAGGAGTCTGGGTTTCTTAAGAAATGGTTCTGAACTTTTTTTGTACTAGGGACTCCTTAGAAGTCTGGGGAAACCTTTCCACCCCTTCTCAGAGTAAAATACATAGGATTATCAAGGAAACCTATTATTAAAATGCAAGTATCAGAAATTTCTAAAAAATAACTTTGTGGACTCCTGGTTAAGAAGGTCTAAAATATGATCTCCAAGGTGCCTTCCAGGCCTAAAACACCATGCTCCATTGTATAGCAGTCCTGTGTCTCAAAGTTTCACAACTTCATAGTCCAGAGATTCACATTCTTTATATACTTTCCCATTATGACACACACATGCTCGAAATACACTAACATACATGCACGCTTTTATTGTTGGGATTGTCATTTTTGTCCAGATCTGTGATTTTAGCAGTGTGGAGAGCTTCTGGTAGGCAACCTTTCTCCACTGATGCAGACCGGCAACTTATCTGTAACTTACAGTCTTAGAGAGTTACCTGGTACACAGTCACCAGAAGACAGGGTTATAATCTACTTTCCTCTCCTTCCACTACAGAAAGTGTGGTAGAGTAGAAAAGGTGCTAGATTCAGAGCAAGGGAATTTGGGGGTACAAATTCCATTTCTGCCACTTACCTGTATGAAACTGAGCAAGTAACTTAACCACTCTGGGCCTCAGTTTCCTCAACTGCAAAATCAGTAAGGTAGGAATAAAAGATCTTTAAGGTCCTTTCAAAAACCAATGGTCCTAATTTTGTGTATGTTTTGTTTTTAAGTCGGGAGCATGTCAAAGAAGAAAGAGTGCTAGATTTGGACTCAGAGAACTTAAATTCAAGTCAGATTTTGCCACTTACTACCCCAGCTCTCCACTCTTCACCTACCTTAATTACTGGTCAGCCATTGGCAAGAAAGGGTCTGGGGAAGCCTTCCTAGAGCTAGGGCTTTGGGGCACTCAATCTGTCTCACCATGTGGTAGGGACTGCTCTAAAACGGCTTTTAAGGAGTAAAGGAAGCTTCTTGACATTCTAAGTTAATTAGCTATGGGACATTGGGCTAGTCCTTTTACAGAATTTGAAAGCTAGAAATTTTTTTTTTGGCTGCTGTTTTTGCTTTGTTTTGTTTTGGTTTTCTCCAGCTATTGCTAGATCACCAAATAAAAGGAACATCAAAATGTGGACATTTTGTTTCAGTATTTGCATCATCATTTCATTCATGGAGGTACATTACTATGTAAGATGGATATGGTATATAAATTGAGATTTTCACATCAACATTTTAGAGATGGTTCATCTTCCTTTAGGATTGACCTCTAATTGGCAATGGTTCTTCACAAATTGGCTTCAAGATTCTTTTCCTCTCAACCTGATCAAGTCGATGATTGGTAAAAAATGCTTAAGTGCATCAGGGAAGGAACTTACTTAAAGGAACCAGGCAGTGAATATAGCACATAAGATCTTTCCATTATCTACTTAGTTGAGTTTTTTGTTTGTTTGAGACTGGATCTCCCCATCTTTCTAGGCTAGAAGTACAGATTCTATTCACAGCCTGATCCCATTGCTAATCAGCATGGAAACTTTGACCTCCTCCATCCATGACATAAGATGGTTCACCCCTTTTTAGACAGCAGCAGGGTGCTACTCCCCCTCCCCCAATACCCGTATTGGTACCAGACCTGGTGTATATCTGATTGGCTTTAGTCCAACTGCAGCTCAGAACTCCTGAGCTCAATGGATTCACAACCCTCAACCTTCCCCATATCAAGGATTACAGGCATGCGTTACCACACACACAGCATGTTTAATTTACGAATTCAGGCTTTCATTCAGGTTTTACAAAATGAAGTACAAAAATAAAAAAACCAACTCAAAAAAAGCTAAGGTTCAAAATTCAGAAATAACACTTCCCTCTGTGGAGTCTTAGGTTTAAGCTAACATTACTAATAGGGTGATCTAAGAACATATAAATGCTACCCTTAAGTGGCCAGCATACATCATCTCCTCAAACAAAAGTGTTGTGTGTTTGTTTTATGGTGTCCCGTGATCTCTAAGGAAGCAACTAGAAAGCACAGGGTAGGGAACCAGACTTGGAATCAGGAAAACCTGACTTCAAATGCAACCTCAAACACTATGTTACTCTGGGCAAGTCACTAAATTTCTGACTCAGTTTTCCTCTTCTATAAAATAGGATAATAATAGCACCAACCTCCCAGGATTGTTGTTAGGATAAAATATTTGTAAAGCACTTTGCAAATCTCAAAGCACCATATACAAGCCAGCTTGACTGTTGTACAATATATGCAATGGTCTGACTATTCTAGAATGTTAACCCAAAATTACATTTTAACATATTATGGTCTTGTTCTTATTTAAGATTTCTGTAAGTATTACTTCAAATCTTGGGGGAAAGTCACTTTGGAAGACACTGGGAACTATCCCAGTTTGAAAGTTAGAAATAGCTTGGATATATACATTAATAATAAATTCAATAAAAATTGTTTCTGGCAGACTTGAGCCTAAATCATAGAGTACAGCATTGGCATTAATATTTTTTCTTCAACACTATCTATGTCCTCTGAACTCAGTAATCGTTCACCAGGCAGCTAATCACATGGTGTCTTGTAGCATCTCTTGTACTGCTGTAACTAGTATAACTAGGGCCCAATTCATGAGAATTCCCTGAAATGGTCTCAAAATTGCACTGCATAGTTAAAACTTCAAATAATGCCAATTTGAATGCATTTCATTCTCCCTAATCAGGACCTGGCCGTAGTTGTTTATCTCTTATACATACTGTTATTCACATTTTTACTTCTTTTTAACTGCTTGAAAGCAGGGACTATACTTATATTCCAAACAAAATCTATACACTTTACATATAATAAATATTTGGTAAATATTTGTTGATTGGTCAAACACATTAAT
>CM053582.1:249841866-249885719 GCA_028627135.1 Pseudochirops cupreus
AATAAGTTCAGAAGAAGTTTAGGGTGATCTCCAAGTTCCACCCTAACACAGATCCACAACATCTGCTGATTTGGAAATTTGAATTCAAGAGTCCTCCCTGCCCCCAAACTCCAAAAACTACCTCCAAATTGGCCTTTGATAATTAATTTAAATTAATTTAAGTGAGCAGCCCTGCAGAAAGGTCATAAAATTGGATACAACCCTTGAAGTCAAAAGCAGGATTCAGTGTGAGCACATTGGGGAGATGGGTGGCTACCTCCATGTAGATTAATTCATCACATACAGGCACAGCCAAATACCTCAAAAAAAAATTTTAAAGTCAGGGACTATGCCAAGATTGATTTTGGGGCTGAAAGAAAACTGGTATAACCTATCTATCATGGTTCTTTTCTTCCTACTAAAGCTGGTAAATCTAAAAAGTGGCAATAGCAGACCAAGGTGGAGGTGCTAAAGGTCTTTGGAGTTCCTGACAAAAACCCTCCAAATTATTCAACAGGGGACTGTTTTCCATGAGGCAGAGGGCAATTCAACAGGTAGCCTGTCCCAGACCTTGGGCAGAGATCAGGTGTTTCTCCACAAATGATTTGCTTTGTTATTATGTTCTGTGCTCTAGATCACCCTGTACTCTCTTGGGAGATCTAGAAACAAGAACAAGGAGGGACTCAAAAATCTGTAATTCAGATATCCTATCCTGGATAGGCCTTACTGTTTTCAATGTAGATTACTCCACGTTGGTATATGCTTTGTGGGAGTGGCCACCAATAACCAGTTCATAGCACTACCAATCCAATCTCCCCCACTCCATATACAATCTCTATTCTCATTCACTTTGTGCTTACACTGACTCCCAAACTTATAACTAAGCTCGGAAGTATCACATTTAAAATAATACAGAGTGATTCTTTCTCTTATCGTATATGAACATACTGTCCAAACATATAGGCTCATTCCCTTATCTCCCTCCAAGACACAGGTTCCACATTCCCATTGCAATTGCTGACCTTCCTTCCACATTAGGGCTAATTCTAGATTATCTTCTCAAACCACCAACCAATCTATACAGCTCTAAGGCTACTTCCTGACACAAAAGACATTGAATTTAGAGTCAGAGGACTTTGACTCAAATTCTGGCTCTGCCATATATTACCTGCATGGCTTTCTAGAAACCACTTAATCTGGTCCTCTGTTGTTGTTCAGTCTTTCAATTGTGTCCAACTCTTCATGATCCCATTTAGGGTTTTCTTGGCAAAGATACTGGAGTGGTTTGCCAGTTCCTTCTCCAGTTCATTTTACAGATGAGGAACTGAGGTAAAGAAGGTTAAGTGACTTGCCCAAAGTCACACAGCTAGTTGAGTGTCTGAGGTTAAATTTGAAATCAGAAAGATGCATGTTCTTGATTCCAAGCCCAGAATTCCATCCTAGCAGCACCTAGCTTCCCTACAGGCCTCCATTTCTTCTTCTGTAAAATCAAGGGATTGGACTCAATGAGCTTTAAGGTTCTCTCCAACCCCAAATCTATCACTGACCATGACTAAATATCAGAAGAGTCTATATGAAATTAAGAAACTCAAATTAAAAGAATGTCAAGGGTTTGACCCAACCAATTCCCCTAAAGCTTTGGTCTTTTTGTGTTTCCTTCTCCTTGCTGTCACAAAAATGCTAGCCAGATCTGCCAAGCTTCCTGCTGATTTAGCAGAGATAGCCCAGTTTCCTGGACTGGTATTTCTAAAATTGGGTCTTATGTAGCAGAGTTGATTTTTTTGTTTTTGAAAGGAGGGAGAACAAGAGAGCTGGAGGAGACCTTTTTTTGTCAAAGAGCAATACAGCCCTAGGGAGGCTGATGATCTGGCTGGTTTTGCCAGTGTTCTGCATTTATGTTACTTTTCTTGGCTCTTTCTAGAGAAAGTCTCAAGTGCTGGGCTGAGCTCTTAAGCTGCTGGAGGTATTTTTAAAATTATTGATATTTCTTATCTTTACATCGCCTTCATTTCCCAATATAGCTTTTCATAATGCCTCTCAACCTGCCAAGATTGTGGGTCCTAACATTGTGGGTGTCTGCCTATAAAATGCAGATTTCACTATATTAGTCAAATATAAGTACCATGGTTTTCAAAGACTGTCTAAGCTACGATGGATGGAATATTATGCCTGTGATCTGTATTAGAACTATATTCCTCAGTATTCTCAAATGAAGGGCTTGGGGACTACTTTAGGCATCAAAAAGCTTCTGGATCTTTAATGACATGTAGATGATATCACCATGCTCTTGTGTTCTCCATGTGCTACATTATTTCATGTGGTCAGGGCAGTATAAGACTATATGCTAATTTACAGATCTACTTTCAGATCTTTCAGCAGACTATTTATAGTTTCATGGGTTGCTATGAAACCGTGAATAGGCTACTTAAAAATCCTTAAGATCAGAAAAGAAGTGAAGTGATCACATGGCAAGAGTGAGGGATAACTGATGAACAGTCCATGTCTCCCACTGCTGTCTTCACAATGTCAAAAGAACAGAAAGAAGGTGCAAAAGGGTTCTTAGCTAGCTTCTTTGTTCTCACTCATCTAGCTCTCCCCTATAAGGGTGAAATTATTGGAGAGCATTGGCAAAAGTCACACAAAATGGACAGGGATAAATAACCATGATTTGAATCACTGGAGAGAATACTCACACTGATGAACTCACAGATCCATTTGAAAATTTAGAGTAAAAGGAAGGCAAACATTAAAGGAAGATAAAATTGTCATATATAGTTTATAACTTTATATATCTATGTAAGAGGCCTTTATCATCCACCCCCATCCCTACCCTATGGAGTATGTGCAGATATTCTCTGCTTTTAGCTAGGTATGACTCATCATTGGGTTGAGTTCCTCCATTAGTTACTTGGTCAGAAAAGATGATAATGCAGGGTATCGCATCTAATAGAAGAGATTGCTTCCAGCTGCAAAGTTGGAGGTACTTTCAAGAGGACAAGATAGCCCTCCAATTGTGGGGTGGAAAAAGGAAACGTTCTTCCCTTCCCCAGCAAAGTGAAAAGGTGGGGCCTTCTAGATCTTTACCCATCTTTGGAACAATGGACTGAACCAGCCAGGCTTATACTAGAGGTCCTTGGCTATCTTGCCTCTCTTTTTGTGTTTTCTTCCTTCCGGCATAGACTCTCTGAACATGGCAAGGCCCTGGAAGGCTGAAAGGGCTGGTAATAAGAACAGCATCTACCAGAATGATTGCAAAAATGGTAGCAGGATTGAATCTGTGATGGGAAAAACATTGGTTTCAGAAAGGGAGGCCCCAAGAACAAAAATTCTGTTTGGTGTTTGATTAACTATGTGCTCAGTAGAGGTAAAATGTCAACTGGCTAATTAGCAACCTTGCAAAAAACCTGTCTAGATCTCAACAAAGATTGAATATTGGCCTTCCAACTGATTTTAATAGTAACGATATGTGCTGGATTCTTGATCATTGTAATGATTCTTTATTGCTTTAGCATTCCCTTTTCTGTGTTGAAATATAAATTACCTGTTCCATACCCGATGTATATTTGTATTTTGGGTACCTTTTAAACTTTTACCTTTCCTAAGAAAAACCTTTAGGCCATTTCTAAAATTAGTAGCTCTTAGTAACAACTTTCTGGTGAGAAGAAGAGCCAATGAATATGAGAATTGGAGATCTTATTTCCCCACTGAGAAATCAGACTACCCTCCACCCCCACCCCCACCCCAGAGCAATGAACCCAGGGCAAACCTAGATGGAATACAAAGGACAGGCAGCAGCACAGGTTGACAGACCCTGTGGCCTTAGCCAAGCAGTGCCTAGCTAGCCCTTCTGCTAGCCCTTTATTTGAACTGTTTTAAAAGATTGTTCAGAAGAATCCATTGTATGATATTTGCAAAAATATCTAGGCTATTTAGACTCAGTATCATAGAAAGCAAACTCATTTGTCACATTATCAAAAAATATTTGAAATGGATATATCACCAAACTTACCATTAGCTTTAGTGTGTTGAAGCTGCGCCTTCATAAACTGGAAAGAATTCTTACCCATTACAGGCTTGGAAATATTAGGCTCTGAGCAATGTCTTGGCACCAGAAAACCAAAGTTACCACTATTCAGCTGTTTCAGGTTTTCTTCTTTCTTGAGAAGGAAAGGTAACATAGTCTGTTGCCTTATTCTGAATTCCACCATCTCTGTTTCATTTGGAAGAGAGATAGAGCACTCACTTGCCCACTTTCTGTGCAATGATGATGTCTGACTAAGAGGGAAAATAAAACCTCATTCAGAACTTCTCTCCCCATCTTTGAGGTCTTCAATGTAATGGTGCTTTTAATTTGGGTATCTATCACCTATCACATAGAGGCCAGGTAACTGGCAAGTTGAGAAGCATGTCCAGGTTGTGCTGCTGGCTGGAAGTGAACAATGATGTGTTCCAGTACCTGCCTTGGCTATAGAAAGGAGAATCTCTCAATTCAATTCAACTAACACTTATTTTTAGCACCTACCACTTACAATGCAAGGTCCTAGGTACTAGAAATGTAAAGGGGAAGGAGAGAAGAAGAAAGGAATAAGCTTTGCATAGCAAATGTGTATGTGCCACAGACTGTGCTGAGCACTTTTTACAAATATTATCTCATTTAAACCTTACAACAATCCTGAGAGATGGGTGCTATTGTTGCCCTTGTTTTACGGTAGAAGAAACTGAGGCAAACAGAAGTTAAGTGATTTGCCCAAGGTCACACAACTAAAAGCATCCGAGGTTGGATTTGAACTTGTCTTCCTGACTCCAGGCTCAGGTTTCTATCCACAGTGCCACAAGTTGCCTCTGAAGTTGAAAATGGAATTGTCTATAGTGCTCAAAATCTAAATGAGAGATGAATGCCAGATAAATAACTATAATGCAAGATTCAGAGAGAAAAAGATCACTCTTACCTGAGGGAATCATAGAAGGCTTCAAGAAAGAGATGGATTTGAACTTAGCCTTCAAGAATAGGAAAAAAAAGGGGTGGAGTGGTGATCCAAGATGGTGAATTAGAGACAACCAAGATAAACTCTCAAAATTCCCCTCCAAATAACTTTAAAATAATCCCTCAAATCAAATTTTGGAGTAGCAGATCCAACAAAAGGTCAGGGTGAGACATTTTTCCAGACTAAGAAAACTTAGGAGGTCAGCAGAAGTCTATGACGCCAGGATGGAGGTTTGTTCAAAACTCACACATGTGATGGTTGCAGCCATAGGAGCAGCTTCAGGAGCTCTCAGCCCAGAGACAGTAAGTGAGTTGAACAACTGGTCCAAAAGAGATTACAGGGAAATTTTTGCTGACATTGGGTACAGCTAGCACTGATTGGCAACTCTATTGCTTGTACACATTTCTGGGTTGTAGTTCTAAGATAGAGAGAGTGCTAGGGGTTGATCGCAAGGGAGCAGGGACCCTGGTCACAGTTCCAAGGCAAAAAAGTAAGCTAGTGTTTGTGACTGCAGGAGACCAGGATCCCTTCCTGGGCAAAGATCAAAGTATAGAAAAGGAGAGCAGTGACCATATCTCTCCCAGAATCACACCACCTTGGAGGGACCAACAAATTGCAGACCCCAGAACTAGCTCTATAAATAGCAGTGTGAAAAACCCTAAAGCTTGGAATAGTGCCTCCCCATCCAAGGTAAACAGAGCCCAAATTTAACATAAAGTTCAAAGTCAAGAAATAGGCCAGAAAAATGAGCAAACAACAACAAAATAGAATTTGACCACAAAAAAAACTACTATGGTGGCAGGGATGACCAAGACATAACCCAGAAGAAGAGAATAACATGGAAAAAAAATTAAAAAGAAAGCCTCAAAGAATATTGCTAATTGGACCTAAGCCCAACAAGAATTCCTGGAAGAGAGAGATAAGAACAGTAGAGGAAAAAATGGGAAAAGAAATAAGGGAAATAAAAGAAAATTATGAAAAGAGAATTACTAGCTTGGTAAAAGAAGCACAAAAAATACTGAAGAAAATAACATCTCTTTAAGAAACAGAATTGGCCTAATGGTAAAAGAGGTACAAAAATTCACTGAAGACAACTTAATAAGCAGAAGAGGACAAATGGAAAAGGAAGTACAAAAATTCACTGAAGAAAATAACTACTTAAAAAACAGAATTGGTCAAATGGAAAAGGAAATACAAAATCACACTGAAGAAAATAATTCCTTAAAGATTAGAATTGAGCAAATGGAAACTAATGACATCATGAGACATCAAGCAACAATAAAACAAAGTCATAAGAATAAAAAAGAAGAAGAAAATATGAAATATGCCATTGGAAAAACAACTTATCTGGAAAATAGATTGAGGAGAGATAATTTAAGAATGATTGAGGGGCAGCTAGGTAGCACAGTGAATAGAGCACTGACCCTGGAATCAGGAAGACCTGAGTTCAAATTCAGCCTTGGACACTTAACACTTACTAGCCATGCAACTTTGGGCAAGTCACTTAACTCCAATTGCCCTGCTTTCCCCCCCTCCAAAAAAAAAAAAAGAATGACTGAACTACCTAACATCCAAGATAAAAGAAAGAGCCTAGACATCATATTTCAAGAAATTATCAAGGAAAACTGCCCAATATCTTAGCTCCAGAAGGTAAAATAGAAATTGAAAGAATCTACCACATGACTCCTGAAAGAGATCCCAAAATGAAAACTCCCAAGGACAACTAAGCCAAATTTCAGAGCTCCCAGGTCAAGAAGAAAATATCACAAGCAGCCAGAAAGAAACAATCCAAATATTGTGGAGTTGCATTCAGGATAACATAAGATTTTATCAGCTTCTACATTAAAAAATCAGAAGGCATGGAATGTGATATTCTGAAGGGCAAGGAGCTAGGTTCATAATTAAGAATAATCTACCCAGCAAAACTAAATATAATTTTTCAGGTAAAAAAATAGATATTTAATGAAATAGAGGACTTTAAAGCATTCCTAATGAAAAGACCAGATTTGAATAGAAAATGTGACATTCAAACACAAGACTCAAGAGAAGCATAAACAGGTAAATGTAAAAGAATGATAATATGTTTCAATAAAGTTAAACTGTTTAAATTACTATATGAAAAGATGATACATATAACTTCTAAGAACTTTAACCTCAATAGGACTGTTAAAAAGAGTTTACATGGAAAGAGGTACAGGAATGAGTCAACTATGGTGGGATGATCTCTTTTAAAAATGAAGGGGTGAGAAAAAGGGATACATTGAAAGAAAAGAGAAGGAAGAGGTAGAATAGGGAATATTTTCTCCTATAAAAGAGATATACAAGGAATAGTTTTTAGAGTGAAGAAGGAACTGGAAGTGGGGTGGTGGGCAATGTTTGAACATCATTCTCATTAGAGTTGGTTCAAAGAAAGAAATATATACACACACATGCATTATCTACACACACACACACACACACACACACACACACACATACACACAAACAGACTCAGCGAGGTATAGAAAGGTAACTTATCCAATAGAGACATAGGAAAGGAAAGGGAAAAGAGAAAGGAGCGGGTATGATAATGAGGAGGGCAGATTAAGAGAGGTAGTGGTAGACATTTGAGGAGGAACAGGGGAAAAAGAGAAGAAAATGAGATATAGGGGAAAACACAGTTTAGTAATTATTACTGTGAATGTGAATGGGATCTGCTCACCCATAAAATGGAAGTGTAAAATAGAATAGATAAAAAACTGGAATCCAAAAATATGTTGGTTACAAAAGGGACGCTTCAAACAGAAAGACACATACAGAGTTAAATAAAGACCTGGAAAAGAATCTAATATGCTTCAGCCAAACTCAAAAAGTCATGGGTTGCAATCATGATCTCAGACTAAGGAAAAGCAAAAACAGATTTAATTAAAGGGGATAATTAGGGAAACTACATTTTTATAAAAGAGACCATAGACAATAAAGTAATATAAAAATTTTTCACATGAAGTTTCTCTGATAAAGGTCTTATTTCTCAAATATTGAAGTTAGAATAATAAGAGCCATTCTCCAATTGATAAATGGTCAAAGGATATAAACAGGTAGTTTTCAGAAGAAATCAAAGCTACCTATGGTCATTAAAAATGCTCTAAATCACTACTGATTAAAGAAAGGTAAATTAAAACAATTTTGAGGAACCACCTCACACTTATCAAAAACAATAAATGCTGGAAGGGATGAAGGAAAAATGGGTATAGTGATAAACTGTTGGGGGAGTTGTCAACTGGTCTAACCATTCTGGAGAACAATTTGGAATTAGGTCCAAAGGGCTACAAAACTGTGCATACCCATTAACCCAGCAACACAAATACTAGATCTATACCTCAAAGAGATCAAAGGAAAAGAAAAATGGCTTAAATGTACAAAAGTAATTATAACAATTCTTTTTGTAGTGGCAAAGAACTGGAAATTGAGGAGATGCTCATCAATTGAGGAATGGCTGAACAAACTGTGGCATATAACTATGATGGAGTATTATTATGTCATTTAAGTGATAAATGATGAGGAGAGTGATTTCAGAAAGACATGGCAAGACCTATAGGATCCAATGTAAAGTGAAGTGAGAAGAACCGGGAGATCATTGTGCACAATAACAGCAATATTGGAATGATGATCAACTACGAAAGATTTGGCTACTCTGATCAATACAAAGATCCAAGACAATTCCAAAAGACTCAAAATGAAAAATGCTATCCAACTCCAGAGAGAGAACTGAGGACTCTGAATACAAACTGAAATATAATTTTCTTACTTTATTTTTCTTGCTTTTTTGTGATATATAGCTACAATGAAAATATGTTTTGCATGATTTCATATGCATAATAGGTATTATTTTGCTTGCCTTCTCAGTGGGTGGGAGTGAGGGTAGCTGGGAGGGAGAGAATATGGAATTCCAAATTTAAAAGGAAAAGAATGTTAAAAATAATTTTTTTTAATTTTAAAAAGAATAAGGAAAATGTCAATTGAGGGAAATAAGCAAGGAATCCTTTGAAAAGTGGGGGATTATATGCACAAAGGCATAAAGAAAAAGGAGAGTAGAACAAGACCAGGTAACAAGAAGGAGTTAAATTACGATGGAGTATAAAGTATGGTAAAGGGATCACAATGAAATGATGTTGAAAAAGTAAATTTGAGTGGAATATGGTGGGTCTTGAATTTCAAATTAAAGAACAGAGGCAAAATCAATAGGTTTTGACAAATTATTAGATGTGAGGGTAGCTTAGGTTAGAGAAGAGAACCAAGGTCAGGGAAAGGAAAGGATTGAGAACAATTCTGAAGTTTTTGATCCTGGTTGATTAGGAGGAGGATGGTACCAGAAAGAGAAATGGGGAGTAAAAAGAACAACAATGAAGACTGAAAATAGTAGCTCAGAGAAGTAGGAGGGGAACTAGGACAAAGCAGTGCCAATACAGGGTTGCTTTAAAATGTCAAACACTCCAAAAAGATCAAGGCAGGAGAGAAAGGAGAAAATTTTGATTTGATGAGCAATTTTAGATGAACAGTAGGAAGCCAGATTGCAAGGATTAATGAGATCCTAGGCTTAGCTAGTGAGAAAGTGGAGGTGGGAAGTGTAGATTATGATTTCTAGAAGTGTAGCCTTAAAAGGGGAAGGAGAAAAGGGACATAGGAAGTAGCAGAATTAGTGGAATTTGTGTGTGTGTGTGTGTGTGTGTGTGTGTGTGTGTGTGTGTGCATTTTCAGGACTTGTTTACAGTTAGTGAGAAGGAGCTAGCAAATAGGGAGAGATGAGAGTGTGAGAATGAATGCCTGATGAGGTAGAGATCTGGGGGAGAATACAAGAGGAGATGAGATCAAGAGAATAAATGGATTACTTAGACGCTTTAAAATAGGGCAGCTACTGGTGGTGGCAAAGAATTAAAAATTGTGGGAATGCCCTTCAGTTGGGGAATGGCTGAACAAGCTGTGGCATATAAATGTAAATAAATACTATTGTGCTATAAGAAATGATGAGCAGGTAGATTTCAGAAAAACCTGGAGAGAGCTGTAAGAACTGATGCAAAGTGAAATTAGCAGAAGCAGGAGAACAATGCACACAGTAACAGCAACATTGTGCAATGATCAGCTTTGACAGATTTAGCTCTTCTCAGCAATACAATGATCTAAGACAATTCCAAAAGACTCATAATGGAAAATGCTATCTAAATCCAGAGAAAGAATTATGGAGTCTAAATGCAGTTTGAAGCATACTATTTCTTTCTTTCTCTCTCTCTCTCTCTCTCTCTCTCTCTCTCTCTCTCTCTCTCTCTCTCTCTCTCTCTCCTTCTCTCTCCTTTCTCATGGTTTTTCCCTTTTGTTCTGATTCTTCTTTCGCAACATGACTAATGTGGAAATATGTTTAACATGATTGTACATGTATAGCCTATATCATATTTCTTGCTGTCTTTGGGAGGAGAGGGAAGGAAAAAATTTGGAACTTAAAATCATACAAAAGTGCATGCTGGAAAGCAAAAAAAAAAATTCAAAAAATAATCCTTTAAACAAATATCCTAGGAATGAAAAAAATAAAAAAATAAAAATAAAATGAGGTAGCTAGTGACTCGGTGGATAGAGTGCTGGGCCTGGAGTTAGGAGGACCTAAGTTTAAATCTGACCTCAGACACTTACTAGTTGTGTGACCCTGAGCAAGTCATGTAACTCTGTGGGTCTCAGTTTCTTCTTCTGTAAAATGAGCTGCAGAAGGAAATGGTAAACCACTCCCTTATCTTTGCCAAGAAAACCCCAAAAGGGGTCATGAAGAGCCAAATACAAGGTGAAAAACAACTAAATAACAACAAAAGGAGAAGGCTTGTATCATCCCTTGAAATAAAAGGAAAGGAATAGAGGATGGTAGGAAACAAGCTATTTGTTATAACTCCAAAGGGTATGGAGAAGGGAAGATAAGGGAACTTCAAATGGACAGTAAAGGAAAAGAGGTCATGTGCTGAGAAGGGTGGGTAGTATAATGGCTTGAAGGTGAGAGAAGATTTGGAACTGCTACCATGGAAACACTGAATCTAATACTGTATATTACACACTAAAAATGCAACTTGACATGAAATAAACTATGATTATAACAAGGTGATTAGCAAATTCCATTTAACACTTCAAAAAAAGTATTCCTTACTTGTGTGCTTCAAAATCATTGTCAACTTGGCTCGTTTCTTGGGGACTGTTGTCTTCTCTTTGAAAAGTAATAATAATTTCATCACCTACAGCAACACATAATGGCAATGAGGGAAAAGACATAGGAACATATTATATTCGTAATTGTTCGAATTCATCTTTCTTCATATATTGTAACAGTACTGCCATTAGACAAGTCCTCTAAAACAACATGCTATCGATTTAAATAAAAATTCTGGCTAAGTTATATATTCTAGAGTCTTAAAGGACCACCCTCAGAATTTGTGCGGGAGTAGAAAATAAAGTGATTTCCCAAGTCCTGAAGATGTTACTTTCAGTTAAAAAACAAAACAGAAACTACTGTATATGGAGAAGTTCCTCAGTATCTGAGAATTGTGGTTTAACTGATTTGTGTTTCAGTCTTCAAGTTTGTTTATAAATCTCAGTCATTTATCTACCCCACATATGTTCTCTGGCTATTTCTGCTTACTAGAACAATGATAAAAATAAACTGCACTGATTTATTGTTTCAATTATTGAGTTACAACTATCATTCTCACTTAAAAGCATTAAGTATTTTTTTTTTTAACTTCAACAATTTAAACTTCAGGACCTCCATTGTCCTATCATGTTGTAAATCTATGATCCTGGAGGCAAAGCATTGTGTCAAGCACCAGGGATATAAAAACAAAAAGAAAAAAGTCTTTGCCCTCAAGGAAACATATTTTTGGTGACCACATCTCTCTATGGATTTCCGTGGCCTAGATCCCAATATTAATTGGCACAGAAGCATAAACCTGTTATGTTTTTTCCGACATGGGCCTGTTCATTCCTCCCTAAGCAGCCTTGTGGCACTCCACTCTAAGGAACTCACCATAATAAACATTTATTAATTGGCTGATTGGTCATATTGGTACAGGACTTAGTGCAGATACCCAGTAGGTTTTAGCCTCACTGTAACTCAAGCTTCCAAGCTCAAGTGATCCACCATCCTTAGCCTCCTCAGGAGCAAGACCTACTACGTGCACCACCATACTCATTCTATCTGAACACTTAGGAGAACAGAGTACTTTAAAAAATCAACAGTTTGCTTCCAAAAGGAACTTTTTCCTTTAGAATCAAATAGTAAAGATAGGTGCTATTTTTTTAAATTAAAAGTTGTAAGCTTAAATCAAAAGTTGATGCCATGAGAAAAGCCTCATTTAGTTTCTACTTTTCTCATTGCTACTCAAATAAAGTATTTCAAGTTTATTTATATTTCTAGTATTATGCAACACAAAAAGATTTATCTAGTAATGACATTACTATAAAAATAGTTCAAGTTTTTTTTTTCCTTTCCAAGGGTTTATCACTAAATATTGATTCTTCAATATGTCAAGCATCTATAATTTTGTCACTGTGGATACCCACTAAACTGAGAGAGATCTTAAACCTTCTCTCAAAGGTTTACATTCTATGGAGGGAAACAGCAAGTACATATGTCAGTAATATAGAATAAATATAAAATCATATGATAAAATATAAAGTAATAAAAGCAACAGAATAAATATAAAAATAAGATAAAGCTAGTTAAATAGGAAGTAGTTATATAGAAAATACACTAGCTGGTGTGGAGATCAAGAAATGCCTCCTATGGAAGGTGATACTTAAGCTGTACCCTGAAGGAAGTGAGGAATTCTAAGAGGCAATGGTGGGGAATGTATTCCAGGCATAGAGGATGGCTTATGCTAAAATGTAGAGACAGGAGATTGACCGTCTTGTATGAAGAACAGAAAGAAGGTCAGTTTGGGAAGACTAGCATGTAGAAAGAGAGTAAGGTATAACAGGAGTGGAAAGATATTCTGAGGCCATATTGTGAGGGGCTTTAAAAGCTGAAGAGAAGAATCTTTATTTAACCATAGACAATGGAGTTTATTGAGTAGAGAAATGATATACACTTAAGGAAATTCACTTTGGTAGCAATGTGGAGGATGGGCTGGAATGAGGAGAGACTCAAGGAAGGGAAACCAACTAGGAGACTTTTGCTATAAGCTAGGTGAAAGGTGATTAAAGCCTGAACTAAGGTGGTAGCTGTGTGAATGAAAATAAGCAGAAGGTGATGAACGATACTGTGGAAATAGAAAAGGCATGAATTGGTAACTGAATGGATATGTGAGAAGAAGGGGAGCGAAGAGTCAAAAATAACACAGAGGTTACAAACCTGGGAAACTGAAAAGGTGGTGCTACTTTTGACAGAAATAGGGAAATTTGGAAGTGGGATGGATTTTGAGAAAAAATTAACGAGTTCTGTTTTAGTTTATTGAATTTGAGATATCTCCTAGAGAGCCAATTTGAAATGTCCATTCTCTGAGAAATACATTTTTGGACAAATGTATGTATTTGTTTTACTTAACCATGCTTATTTTTTGCTAGGATAATGTTTTTCTTTTCTTGTTTGGTGGGGTGTTCCCAAAGAGAAAAAAAAAGAATAAAGAAAAAAGAGTCACCAAAGCATTTTTAATGCATAGAAGAAAACATAAGGAAATTCTGAAGGAAGCACTTATTAAGAACAATAACCTGCAAGTAACATTAAAATAGAGATTTATATTGTCACATATAATCCTATTTTTCTATTCTGTTTGCATATGGTAATATTTTCTCTCTTTTTGATGTTTCATGAAATTCAGAACAAAAATAAGATAAATGTCCATTCTCATGATACTAAGTTCCTAGACTAGTAATTCATAGACTATACAGTGCATGTGTATTAATGAGATGAGAGTCAACACACAAGTAAGAATTCATCTATTCATTTTAACCTATAGATCTATAAATAGATATTTATTTAAAGAGCCATTTATGACTCACTAGCTTCTGTTTGCAAATCTTACCAGTTTTAGGTATGAAAAAAGAAATCTGTTAGTGACATTTAAAGATCAATACACCATTACAGAATATTATTAGTTCAGTTTATATGACTCCTCTGCAACCTCCCTCCTTTACCCCTTCAATGCTCTACCATACTACTTCAATGCTACTATAGCAAGTGGTGGGGAGCACCATGAGTGAGATGAGGTTGTAACACCATGGGATAGCTTATAGGGCATTTGCTACTCACGTGCATGTAATATTTTCCTGGGAACCAAATGGTACCCAGAAAAGTACTAGAGGAAGAACTAAAGCAGGAGAGGGAAGCAGGATACAGCCCCCAAAAAAAGCTAATAAAGAAAGTGTTAAGTATAAACAGGAAATAGGACAAGGCATCTGGATGCAGAGGTCTTGTCAGGGTGTGAGATAAGGGAGAGTGAAAGAAAATACCTGGGGCCAGTAAATCAAGTAGGGGACAAGATTCACAGGAATCTATCAAATTTGAAGGCCTTTTCCTGTTTTTATTCCTCTTGATTTCTCTGAAGCATTTGACACTGTTGGTCACCCTCTGGATATGTTCACCTTTCTGGATCTTTGTGTCACTTCTGTCTCTTTGTTTTTCTTTTACCTGTCTGACCACTCTTCAGTCACTTTTGCCAGATCAGCATCCAGATCATGCCCCTTAACTGGATGTATTCTAAGACTTTGTCCTGGGCCCACATTTTCATGGTGACCTCATCAGCTCCCATTATTATCTCTGATGGCTCCTAAATCTATATATCCAGTCCTAGACACTCTCCTGAATCTCTGTCCCACATACCTAACTACCTACTGAATATTTTTTATTGTTTTGGGGTTTTTCGTGGGTTTTCTTTGCTTTTTGGAGGGGAGAAGGCAGGGCAATTGGGATTAAGTGACTTTCCCAAGGTCACACGGCTAGTAAATGTTAAATGTCTGAGGCTGAATTTGAACTCAGGTCCTCCTGACTCCAGGGCTCATGCTCTATTCACTGTATCACCCAGCCGCCCCTGAATATTTTTTAACTGGAAGTCCTACAGGTATTTCAAATTCAACATGTCCAAAATACAACTCATTTTCTTTTTCTCCAAACCTGTCCCTCTTCTGAACTTCTCTAATTTTTCCAAGAGTACCACTATCCTTCCAATTACCCAAGTTTGAAATTGCAGAGCTATCCTTGCGCAGCCCTTCAAATTCAATAAAGTCTTGTCAATTCCACCTTCACAACATCTGTTATATTTGTCTCATTCTCTTTACTCACATGACTGCCTTGGTAATTTGAGTCCAAGTAAGAGGTGACAAAAATAGTAGCCAAGTGAATGGAGGGAAGAGATAAACACAAGAAACGTGGACATAGAGACAAGAACTGCCAAATAAGTGGATTCATAGCATGAGCGAGGGTGAGGAATCAAGGAAGACACAGAGGTTACAAACTTTGATGATCAGAATTTTGGTGATACCCTTCTCAGAGAGAGAAGTTTGGAAGAGGGGCAGTTTGTGGGGAAAGATCATGAATTAAGTTTTGGTCATGTTGAATTTGAAATGCCTCCAGCATATGTGGTTTGAAACGTCCAGTGGACTGTTGGTGATAAAGCATCGAAACGAAAATGGAAATGTAGATCTAGGAACCATCAGGATAGAGAAAATAATTAAACCCATGTGAGCTGAATAGATCACCAAGAGTGAGAGTGTAGAGAGAGAAGAAAAAGAGGCTAAGGACAGAGTCTTGCAGTTCACTCACAGTAAGAGGACGCGATCTGGGTGATGATCCAACAAAAGAGATACAGGAAGACCTATCAGACAAGCAGAAGAACCAAGAGAGAAGAATGTCACAAAGCTCCAGAAAGGAGAGCATTTCCAGAAGGAGATATGTCAAATGCTGCAGAGAGGTCAAGAAGAATGAAGATTGAGAAAAGGTCATTGAATTTGGGCAGTAAAAGATCATTGATGACTTTGGAAAGCTTAGTTCTGTTGAGTAATAAGGTAGAAAACCTGATTACAAAGGGTTTAGAAGGTGAGGTGAGAGGTAGTGAAAATAATGAGAGGAGACAGCATTTTAAAGGAATTTGGCTTACAACAGGTAGAAAAATAGAATGATAGTCTGTGGGGATGCTATGGTTTAGTCAGGGTTTTTTAAGGATGGGAGAGACTTGATTCTGTTTATAGGCAGCAGAGAAAGCACCAAGAGAGGGGTAGAGATTGAATTTTAGATAGAGATAGAGAGTGAGAATGAGGGCAATTGTCTGAAGAAGATGGGAGAGGATGTGATAAAGGGTATAGTTAGAGGAGCTGGTATTGACAAGGAAAGGGGCTATATTTCAACAGATATTGGACTAAAGGAATAGAAAATGGGTGATAATTCCAAGGAGTTGTGAAATAAAGAGAAAGTTAGAAGGAGTTCAAGGTAAATGGCATTTATTTTCTCAGCAAAGTATGAGCAAAGGCCTTCAGCTGTGTGAGTGGAGGAGGTATGGATGTGGGAGATTTTAGGAGAGAAAATATTTGGAAAAGGGATTTGGAACTGGGAAAGAGAATCAATTAGGATGAATTGCCTTGCTCCACTGAAGGTTCAGTTAAGATTACAAAAAAGAAATCTGCCATGGTCCTAGTCAGCATGTGGCTGCATAACTTTTTCTACCTCCATTTAGTATTATATTAATAGGAACCAATAAATAATGCATAGTTTGGCAAAAAAAAATGAGTGGAGAGAGGGCAAGGAATTCAAGGTTAGAGTATAGTACAGGTCAACTAAAGGGTTGAGAGTGGAGAAGGACAGTGAAACCAGAGCAGAAGTAATACCCTGGGAAATTGCTGAAGGCTAGAGGTATTGAAGGTCACACTGAGGATAAAGAATAGGTTTAGAAGGAGTAAATAAAGCAAAAAGATAAACAAAACAATAGAATGTGTGGTCAGATAAAGGAATTTCAGAATTCTTAATCATGAAAGTAGAATACTTGTGCATGATGGAGAATTCAGAGATATAATCATCCTTATATATTACTGAGATGGAGAAGAGGAAGACGAGGTCATGAGAGTTGAGTAGATTGAGGAACTGAGAGGCAAGGGTAATTAAGGGAAAATGCACATGTGTATTAAGGTCCCTTCATCTAAGAGTGACAGTTGTGGTATCAAAAAACACTGAAAGACAGGTACTGAATTCCTTTTGAAAGGAGGGACAATGAATGACCTGAGGTTGATAGGTAAATTTTGACCCAAATCTAGACTGAGTGATAAATTTGGATAAAGTGAACCGTAAAGGAAAGATTGCTTGATGGCGGCAGAGGGAAAGTCTAGAAATAGCAATATGGTAGAAGGAGTATTCCTAATTCCTTCTCCTGGACCATTGTGTTTGAAGGTATGAGAGAAGGTATAACCAGTACTAGAGAGTACAGTGAAGTATGCAGTGTCAAGGGCAGATAGGATAGAGCCAGGTCTCTATAAGAATCAGAAGACAGAAGGAAGAAGAGGAAAAAGATCTAAAACAGATGGACATTGTTCATTATGAATGAGTGAGAATTCCAAAGGACATAATGGAAAGGGAGAGTAGAAAGATCTTTGGAGGACTAGGGTTGAGGAGGATGGGGATTATAGAGGGGACAGTGAAGGTTAGAGAAGGAGGTAGTTTCCCCTTGGGCAATGAGGGATTCAGTATCCCTGGGATTTAGAAAGTAAAATGGGGTGGGAGATCATAGGGAAAGACTCCACAGAGAGATGATTATAACTAAATAATCAGTAACTGTCTGCAGTTTACAACCAGATGCCTCAATCTAGATACTGAGGAGAAAATCTGGAACTAAAAGATATCCTGAACTTTCCTGAATGTCACACTTTCTCTTCCTGTTTGTAATGTCCTAAAGAAGGAGTTTAGCCAACTGATTCTTTTTTTTTCCTTTTTCTTTTCCTTCTGAGATGCTGTAATTCTACTTTCCCATCTTCCCAAGTCATGTCAACTTTACTGACTGATAAGAGGTAGTATTCTGAATAGTTAGAGCCAGCCTTGAAATTAGGAAGACCCAGATTGGATACCTGACTATCATATACTGTCTGACCATTGGCAAGTGATTGACTTCCAGTGACCCTGCCAGTGCTCTAACCCTAAGTTACAGTCACACCTGCTTATCTCCATCTGTTCAGGGAGATTTCACACAGTGAGTGCCCCACAAGGAGTTTCTCCATGCTGTTGAAATCATAGTTCCAGGTCACAAAAAAAAAAAAAGAAAAAATCATGCTAAGTCAATTTTAGGAGACCATCTTTCCTACACAAAGTCAATCAAAGAACCAATCAACAGGCATCTTAATATTAAGAGCTCACTGTGCACTAAGCAACATGCTGGGGAATACTAATATAAAAATGAAACAGTCACTGACTTCAAGGAGTTCCAAACAGGTTAAGCAACATGGACAAATATTAACACATACGAAACAGATGCAAGGTTAAGTCATTTGTGTGAGGACATAATTAGTAAGTGATAGAACTGGGAACTCAAACCCTCATCTTCCTACCTAGGACAAAATCTAAGTTACTCAAGAGGCACCATGGTATCATAGAAAGAGTATTGGACTTGAAATCAAGAGAGACCCAGGTTCAAGGTAACTTTGAATGGGGAAGGAACCAACAGCTTTACTAAGGGCAGGTGAAGGCCACATGCAGAAGGTAACCTTGACTTGAGTCTTAAAGGAACAAAGAGGTGGAGATGTGGGGGTATCACATGGAAGACTGCCAATACAAAGGCACAGAGGCGAGAGATGGAGCAGAACAAGTAGAGACAGGAAATCTCTTGATTAAGTAACAGAGGAACAGAACAAAGAACAGTTTGCAACTGGTCCTAAAGTTCACTGAGGAGAATAATTGGTATTTAGATGTTCTTAATTTTTTCATTTGGTTTGGGAATGTATCCTTTTGACAGAAGATAATGTGAGTACTAGGTCAGCCTTAGGGTTCATGCCAGCCCTGAAGCGTAGCCTCCATTCTGATCAGTAGTTTGCAGAATGTCTGTGTGTGTTGTGTTGTGTTGTGTTTCACCACTCTGTGAAGTAGACAGGTATTATTAGAGACTGAAACCATGGCCTGAATCAGAAAGAGGCTGGGCAGACCCCACCCACAGTCGTGTTGGCATGAAAATTGTCACAAACAGCAAACACAAGTAGCTTCAATGGAAGTGAATGCTTTGGAGAATCACTTAGCTCTCCTCTGCTTCCTACATTTTGGTCTTCTAATTGAATACAGATTCCTCAGACCTGAATTCTTACTCTGGCAACCAATCTTTCCATTGGCCTTAGGTCTTGGTGCTCTATAGCGACCCTAATAATAGCTCACACTCATCTTCCTTCCAACTCAGATGCCAATTTCTCTGCTCCAGATGGACAGTCTTTACTTCCAACTTGGGAATTTGCCCAACCATTGAGACTTGTCCCTATATTACAGGCGAGTAAACTGGGCATCAACAAGCGTAAGTTATTTGTGTGAGGACACAATTAGTAAGTGGTAGAATTGGGAACTCAAACCCTGATCTTCCTACCTAGGCCAAAATCTAAGTTACTCAAGAGGCACCATGGTATTATAGAAAGAGGACTGAACTTGAAATCAAGAGATTCCTAGGTTCAAATCCAGCCTCTGCCATTTATTAGCTATGTGACCCTACCAAAATCACTTAGCTTCTCCTGAGCTTCAGTCTTCTCAATTATAAAATGGGGGAAAATAACATCTATAGCATCTACCTCTCAGAGTTGTTGGGAGGATCAAACGAGCTTACATATGTAAAATGCTTTGTAAATTTTAAAGCCTTAGATAAAATTTAAAAGATAAACATTTAAAAATCTTCAGAACTTAAAAGTCCAACAGAAAATACTTTATGAAGATATTTTATACATTATGACCTATGTGACAATTTACCTGTTGAAAATCAAATGAAGTATCATCACGTTGAAAAAGTGGCTGTTAATGACATAAATATTATGTCTAAATTGGGCAATCAACCCCTCAGAAGCTCCTTGTAAGACATTCAAGCTTTGAGAACTTGGTTTTGAAAGTTATTATGATTTTACTTAATCAAGGGATTTCCTAATTTTACTTAGCTCATTTCAAAACCAATGATTCTAAAGGTTTTAAATGAGCCTAGATTAATTTTTGCACTTGGTCAGGGCCCAGAGCAAGTGAAAGTGGTAAAGGAGATGCTGAATGAATATGACAAAAGTAGAAAAGAATGTACATAAAAACACGTGCTTTTGGGGACATGAGTGGAGGCAGTTTGTCTAAAGCGGCAAAAGTAGAAGAAAGATGTTCTGAGAAAAATTTGAAGCACCTGGAATAAATAGTTCATCCAAGATGTTTATAGATGAACTGAAGGGAAGAGATAGAGGTCGTAGTTTGTGAATTGCACTAAATTTTTTGAGGATTGAAGTGAGCAGGGCACATTTGAAAATGGCCCAGGACAATATAAATAATCAAAAAGATGAATGAATAAGATAACATTTTGCATTCTACTAGAAAAAGATCAAAAGAATAGATGGATGAATTATAATTTTAAAAAAAGAGAGAGAGCACATTTGTAATGAGGCATAAGAGAAACAGAATAGAGATTTACTGCCTGAATAGACATGGAATGAAATAAAGCAAAGGGTAAAAGGAAAGATCTTATTTGGAGGGGAGGGGAAGGGAAGAAATACACTGACTCTTGAATAGATGTGAGGATGGATTGAAAATAACATGAGTAATAGAAAGTGCTGGATATTAAGGATCTTCATTCAAATCCTAATTGTACCTGTCTGACCTTAGCCAAACTGGGTCTCAGTTTCCTCAGCTAGAAAATAAAGGGGTTATATAATCTCTAACATCTGGTTGTCACTCTATATCTATGACCCTGTAGATAGTGTACCTTTTGTCTTATTCCCATAATCCTGTACGTCCTCACACAGGCTTTCATCTTCACTGGTCCATGTAGAATAACTAAAATATTCATCTTGGTCAGATTCCTGAAAATTTGTAAAAAAAAACAAAACTTTATTTAAACTTTTTTTTTTACTGCATGAGAGGAATTTGTAGATTTTTCTCTGGACCAAGCCTTCAAAGTTGAGCAGATACTATAGATTCAACGATACAGTAGGGGTCAAGGGTCCAGCTGTCCTAGAGCAAACAGTAACTGCTAGCTGTAATACAACCACATAAGAATTAAGAATGGTGCTAAAATCGCCCAAGCACATAGAAATTTGTGTTTTCTATTTCATTTCTTCAGCATATGGGTTGCTTAACTGCCATGAGTGAGATTTAAGTGGGCAGCTCTATGAGATCCATTTACCTCTTTCAGGGAGAAATCCAGAAGGGTCCTTTTAAAAAAAAATTATCTTCCTGAGAAAGCACTTCTAAGTTTTTTAGTTAGCAATTTCCCTCTTCTCCCCTCACCTTCTGGGCTCAGTTATAATTAGCTGCTCTGGTAGCTTCAGACCTAATGACTGGTAGTCAGCAGTAGACAGACTCCCAATTACAGATGTAAGTATAATTAAATATCTGACCAAAACAAATCATCACAGAACTTCTCTGAAATTCAAGTTTATCCTCTAACCCAGATATATCAAACACACCACCCACAACATTCTCAAGTATGGGAGCCAGATTAAAATGTAATTGTGAAGTATTTAACAAAATAAGGAAAAACAAAATAATAAAGCATAGGTAATATTAATATGTGATTTTCTAAGTTAATGTGTGGCTCTGCAGGGATCCTTACATATGGTTCAGTGGCCCCTGTTTCTATTTCAGCTTGACACCACAGGTCTAACAAATGAACTTCTGATTTCATCAATATACCAAACTCTTTCCTCCAAAGCACATCACCACCTTCTCTGCAACTTAGAATCTTAAAAAGATGCCTCTAACACCAGGAGTTAAGCATTCAGGGGCACACAGTATGTGTCAGAGGCACACTTGAATCTGGGTCTTCCAGGCTCTGTGGCTGGCACTCTCCCTACCATACCACACTGCCTCTCCTGTGAAATGAAAAACAAGACTAATGAGAACAGCAGTGTATATGGAAAGTACTCTGGGCTCTTCTAAAGAAGGAATATTTTTCTTTTTTATTTTATTTTTTTTATTTTACTCATTTTTTTGATTAACTTTTGTTTATTTTTAGTTTACATCATTCATTTCCACCAGATTTTGAGTTACAAATTTTCTCCCCATCTTTCCCCTACCCACCACCCCAAAACAGCAATCCCACTGTATAACCCCTCCCCCAATCTGTTCTCTCTTATATCCTCCCCCATCACACCTCTGACTTTCCCGTAGGGCAAGATGGATCTCCCTACCCTAGTGCCTGTATATCTTAAGTTTAAGTTTTTGGTTTTTTTTAGAAGAACTGACATACTTTTACTTATTTTTGTTTTTCTTTTTGGAGAGGGTAAGGTAAGGCAATTGGGGTTAAGTGACTTGGCCAAGGTCACACGGCTAGGTTTTTGTTGTTGTTAAGTGTCTGAGTCAGGATTTGAACTCAGGTCCTCCTGATTCCAGGCCAGTGCTCTACTCACTGCACGTCCTAGCTGCCCCAGGAATATTTTTCTTAATGACATCTTTTTCCCAGTCCTAAAACTCCTTTGAAAACTCGCTATTAGTGAAATTATTACTAACTACCTTGTTCTCCTCTTAATCATTAGAACTACAATAGGTCTAGGTAGTAATTAAAGTGATTCCATAAAAGTCTCCAGAGTTAAGATGCTTTTCTGTTCTGTGCTAGCCATCTGTTTAAAGGCAGGAGCTTCATAAAAGTCACTGCCCTGCATCCAGATGGTAAGAAATAGTAAACTGCCTCCACCCCACCCCTTTCCCAAGGTTTTGATGTTTCATCTACTCATTCCTGTGGACAGGATTTATGAATGTTTCTTTTCTTTGTTTTAACTTCAATTATGAAAAATGGAAAAGGCTTCAAGCACATGAGCCCATGTATGAAAAATTTGTCTTTCATGTAAAGACCAGTACAACTAAGTTCCACGAGGTTCATCAACAGGTGATAAATACCTCTGGCCAAAGCAAGACCATCCATATAAAGACCATTAATTAAGAGGTTGAAATATGCATCAGTGGAGGGAGAATACCCCGACTGAAAAAAAATGACAAATTTGGGATACTAAAAGGAAAAGCTTTCTAACAAACACAGTTATCCAAAAGAAAAATAAGCTATCTCTGGGAACTGTGGGTTTCTCTGCGTGAAGTGGTCATTATAGAATATACTGTAGATTTTTCATACTTTTTCAGACATGAGTTAGACTAAAAACCCCTGAGGTCCATTTCATATCAGAAATTCCAAATTTATTTGATTCTATGATGAAATCAGGGGATTTTTTTAAAGTATTGAAATTTAATTATGTCATAAAGTATAGGGGAATAATGTTTCATGCATAGTGAAATAAAAAAGGACTAGTCCTTTTTTAATTCATAAAGGTTTAACTGTAATAATATTTTGTGTTTGTTTTCAAAACACTTTCACATCCCTTCTTTATTTTGATCCTCACAATAGTCTCGTGAGAGATTAGACCTGTCCAAGGACAAAATATTAGTGAATAGGCTGGAACCAGAACCCCAGTCTCCTGATTCTAATTCCTTCAGTTTCATATACCCTCCAACCACTACCACGTCCTTTCACTGTGCTTTGAAAAGTCTACCATTATCTGGCAAACTCTTAACCTATGGCCTCAATCAGTAATTCATTTAACCTTAGTAAATCTACATTTTTCCTGGATTATGGTAATTTAATGGTAAAAATTTTATCCTAAATTTTTTAATGATTTAGACCTCAATTTGAAGTACTAAGCACATAAGTGGAGTGCCATGGGATCAAAGGTTTTCTTTTAAATGCAAATATTGTGACCCTACCAGGTCAGCTTTTTGTCAGATGAACCTTTTGGAAAAGTAAATGTGTTTTTATTTGATCACTTGACATCAACTTGTAACTTTCACTTCCCCTCAGAGCAATACTGAAAAAATGAAACCATACATATTTTACTGAGTCTACCATGAAATTCTTATGCCCAAAAGTGAGACAAAAAAGTTCTACTTTGCTATGATAATTATTAGTATTTACAAAGTAAAATCTGATGAAGTAATCCAATTTATAGGAGTCAGACTGACACGGACTATTTAAAAGCTTTTAAATGCATCAACTTTGTGAATATAATTTTTTTTAATTGTCAAAGACTGAGCTGTAATTTTCCTGTTTTGGTCAAATCCCAGTCGGAAACTCTGAGGGTCTTCCCCTCTCATACTCATTCTTTCATGAAGGCAAACTAGACCATCTTTTGCCTCAATTTTTACCTCACTTTTAATTACTGAACGGGTGTTGTCGCAGACAAACTGAGAACTGGGAAAGACCCTAACTTAAAAGGTCAGGGTGTTCCACTGCATTTGGGGCCCTCTCCAGTTGTCCCAACCTTGTCAGAATGAAAACAATTGCTATTCACATTCTTTAGTCATCAAAACCCAAACAATGAGCTAGTGAGATCTGGGCTGGGACCTATTATTGACCAATCAGTTAGAGCTAGAGTGTTTGGGGCTTAAAGATATAGACAGATAGCTCCATCTGAATCCCAATGGGCTTTATCAAGCCTGGCTTATTAGATCTATATTTCAAGAAATCATAAATGGCAGAAACCCTGAGGGTTTTCCCCTCCCAGACTCATTCTTTTGTGAAGGCAAATTTTTGCCTCAATTTTTAACTAGCCTTTAATCACTAAATGGGTGTTGCCTCAGACATACTGAGATCTGGGAAAGGAAGGACCTTATTTAGTTCAGAAAGGCCAAGGTCTCCCCCTGGATCTGAGATCACCACCAATTGCTCTGACCTACGTCTTGCCACTGGATTCCAATGAGCCTGTAGGAGAGAGTGAGGCTGATGACCTCGCATAGCCCTGCCACACTTAAATCCAATTCACTTGAAAGTCAAGACATCACTCTCCTAATGTCATTGGTCCTTTTCCAGAATGAAGGACAAATAGCAATCTGTGGGTGGTAGTAGTTGACTCCCTGGGGACCCCAACTGGTCAGTTCCAGTCAGCCAATGCTGCTATGTGGGAAGGAAAGAAATTGTAAGTCGTGTGTTGGGGGGGGGGGGGGGTGGGAGGGTGCCAGAGAGCCATTTATACCTGAAATTTTAGGTAACACCTTGAAATAATGGTGAAGGAGCTAAGAGAAAACTGCTACTCCAGTAATGGGGCCAAGTAGAACTTTATGACTAACAATTTGAGAATGTTAGTTGTACTGTTTTCATAATACCACACTGAGATACTACATTATTATTCTTTAACATTCATTTGACTCAACATCCTCACACAGAAAATAAACTACATGGATTTTTAGGCATAGAGATTTGGCTTACTTAAAAAACAAAACAATAATTAATGATCTAGGACTGAACCACCAAAAGCTTTGATTCTTTTCCCAGTGTTTTAATTGTGGCTCAGATTAGTTTCTCCACTGCTGAATTGTTAGGAATCTTTCCTGATGTATTAAGCTTTGAGATCCAATCTCTAATGTGCTTTTCCATACACATTTTAAATTAGCTCAGTAATGGATGTTTGTTTTTTAATGCAACACCTTACCTCGCTGCTGCTAAGGCTTTGCAAGATGATGTTTTGGCTTTTGGCAGTCATCAGCATTTCAGATTCAGAAGGATCTGCATCATAACAAATGTCAAGCAAGGATTCAGGATGTCTTTCTGCCAAAGAAAAGCATATTAACATTTTAAAATTTTATTTATTTTTTAATTTAAAAAATTTTCAATATCTCTAGCAGTCTCATAGGAGGTAATTCTTACAACTAAATCAACACCATTTTCCCATAGTCTTTCTTGAAATATGATGGCCAAGTCTGGAAACTTGAAAGATCTGTAGCACTCACATGTCAGGATTCAAAGAAACAGGTGCAGGGTGGGAGCAGGGAGAGGGACATAGGAGATGGTTCTAAAAGTTGGACTGTGAACAGAAAGGACTAGAGATGACAGCTGACATAAGTGCAGGAAAACTGAGTTTTGGAACTCTAAGGAATAAGAGCTAATAGTTATATAGTGCTTTACGGTTTGTGAAGTACTTTAAAAATATTGTCTTATTTGACTCTCACAAAAACTCCTTGAAGTAGGTGCTATGATTTATCCCCACTTGGCAGATGAGTAAACTTTTGCAGAGAGAGGTTAAATGACTTGTTCACCATCACTGAAGGGTTCAAACTCAGGTCTCCCTGACTCTAAATTCAGCTCTCTAGTTACTATGTCAATTAAAAAAAATATTTCTTGCACATCAAGCGATGGGTCTAGTTCTATATCAGGTTCTTTGAGGAAAGAAACACAACAGAAGTAGAACAGAGATTTTCTGCCCTTTAGAATTCAGTTAAAGAGACATGGCAAATAAACTTCAAATAATTAGATAATTCAAGACAAAACACAATTAAGTGCTAAATAATATGCTATTAACCATACGTACTGTAGGAGTTCAAAAAATAGCAAGATCAGAGTGGGCTAGGGAAATTATGGGAGGTATGAAAGAAATAGTATATAAATTACATCTTGAAGGATGGATAACAGAGCTAGAACTAAGAAAAGGCAAAAAGAACTTTGCCCCATGGTGTAGAAATTTAGAGGGGTACCATTTTGCTCCCAATGAGAGGTCACAGACAATTTAGCTAATGGAATCCCCCTTATGATTAAAGGGCAGGAGGATGGAACACTAAACTCCTCCCAAAGTTTTCTTTTATAGAGGGCAGGATTTGTACTTTCTAGCCTCCTCCACTTTCTATCTGCAGCTCTACTTGGTTTCAACTCCAGGGAACAAGATGCCCCTCCCTAATCGTGTGTTGTCTTCCATCGTTAGATTTCCTTGAGGAAAGGTACTATCTTTCTTTTTCTTATTTATATCCCTAATACTCAGTACAGCCTGGCACTCCGTAGGCACTTAAGAAATGTTTATTGAATTGAGTATGTAAAAAACAGCTAGACTACCCAGGGTATTGTCCTTTTCCTAAAACTATTAGCCTAATGTGGGCAGTGCTTCCTCTTGCTTAGCCTTGCTTTCTTTTGTTCTGAATACCCTTAAGATAATTTTTTCCTCTCTGTTCTAGTGGCTTTCTTAAAAAAAAATCCTATTTATACAGAAATCTCACAGCAAAGCTTTGTGGAGCAAAGGGAGTAATATATAAAACGATCTTTGCCTTCACTCCAACAAGCCCCAGGCAAGGCACAGACTTTTGCTGCAAAAAACATTCCTGTCAGCTTCCCAATTCCCATCATCCATGGTGTACAGAGGGGAATATCTCCAAAAGAAATTTAAAAAGTTTGGTATTGGTGATGTGCCCAAAATACTTCAGCAAGATGAAGGTTATAATAGGAACTCAGAAATGTGGGTCAGGTCTAAGAACTTGGGGCAAAAACAGAGGGACTCATCCTCTCAGATGCTTCCAGTCCAGCGCAATTTGTCCTGCTATCCTCTACTCTCATAAAGACAAGGTAGGTTAGGGTATGGGGGAGGGGCAGCAAAACAACTCCTGAACCAAGATTTACGATTAAATTCTAAAATATGTATAAAGACCAAATAATTCCTTTGATACGTAAACAGTTTTCAAAAATTGAGAAAGAAGGAACTCTACCAAATTCCTTCTAGGAGGCAAATATAATTGTGATAACAAAATCATGGAATAATAAATTAAAGAGAACTACAGTCCAATGTTACCAGAGGTGAGAGCAATATATGCTCAAATTAAATCATTAGAACCAAATTGGGTTTATTGCTGCCAATATTAGTTAGCATAATTTTTAAAAGGATAATTAAAATGTAAAAATTTCACATCTCTATATGCAGAAGACTTTGACAAAAATATAGGGTGAAGTCAAGATGGTGGAATAATAAGAAGTACAGCCTAGGTCTTTCATTACTCTTCCTCTACAAAGATCTAGAAAACGTATCAGAACAAATTCTGATTGAAAAATCCAAGAAAAAGTCACAATGAATCAGTTTTCCTAACCAGGGAAGCCTATGGAAACAGACAGAGCAAGACTGTGAACACTGGAGATGGGATCTGGCCAGAAGCATCAAGTGTGATAGAGGGCTGAGACTGGCCAAAGAGCAGGAAGCACCAGGGCCGGAAGAGATTTTGTGGGATTTCTGAACTAGTGTAGGATTCAAGGACATATGCCATCTGGTAGTTATGTCACCTATTATCTAGCTCCAGTTCACATATTTAGGGTACACTGAGGAGGAGACTTAAAGCAAAGGGGTGAGAAAAAGGATCATGGGCCCTAACTGTGTGGAACTAGTTAAGAAACAGAGTGGCTATGTGACTCTGACCACAGAAGCAGAGCAGGGATTCACTTCTACATTCCTGCCCAGGTTGAAACTTGCAGTGGAATAACCAGGGAAGAAATCCCAGACTAAGAGAGAGCCTACAATTCAATTGTTCTGAACCCGCAGAGTCTCCAAGTGGCTAAGCCTGGAACAGTCTACTGAAACTTCCAACCAAGGTTAAGAGCTTGCAGGACTGAGAAGGCAGCAAGTAGCTTTTGCCCTGGGTTGCATTGCTTTGGGAGCCCAGAAAGGTTGAAGGTTCCCAGTCTAAGTGGTGAAATCAGCAGAAAAGAATTCAAGAGGATAGAAGCTCAGCCCAGATTTTCCCCCCAGACGGGCATAGAACTCAGACTCAATATAAAGCTCAAAGTCAAGGAATAAGCTAGAAGATGGAGAAAGAAAAAAAAAAAGAATCCAACCATAAAGAGTTATTATGGCAACAGGGAAGCTCAAAGACACAAACCCAGAAGAAGAAAATGACTCAAAAGAACATCTATAAGCAAAGCACAAAAGAAAAATGCAGCTTGGACACAAACCTGCTGACTTCCAGGACAATGCTGTGTTGCCCCATGCTGCCTCCTCCATGCCTTTGGAACCATCCCACCACCCTGCCTTTCTTCACATCTTTCCCCATCATGTCAATACCTTCCTCCTTTCTCTCTGCCCATGCTAGGCCTTCTTATCCTTAAAGTCTTAACTCAGGTTCTTTCTCTTTGAGGAAGCCCTCTCAGATGACTTTAACCCACAGTGATCCTTCCTTCATTTGAATTCAAACCAATACTGTATAATTTACTTGGCAATTATGTACTGCCCCATGACATTTCAGGTGTTGTCTTGTATTGCTAGTACAGTATACAACATGCCTCTTGTCTTAGTGTGGCCTCTCTACAGCTGTGTTTCCTGTTGCCTACATCAGAAGGAGAGTCTGTTCCTACTTGGTAAACTGGCCAAATTAACAGATTCTTTACAAGACGGTTTCAGAGCTAGAGGTCAGGGTATGGGGCAGAATAAACTTTAGGTGTCTGAACTGCATTAGGCAAGGGATTCAGAAATGTAGAAATGATAAAGAACTCAGGGAGTGGACCAATTTCCATAAAGGGGGCGATCTGTGCTCCAAAAACTGTAAGCACAGTTCTTTGTGTTACTTGTTGTCTCTCCAGTGGCACTGTAATCTCCTTGAGAAGAAGGACCACATCCTGTCTTTTTCTGTATCTATCATAGGTTCATCACAAAATCTTGCATATATTAGGTATTCAATAAAAATCCATCTATATTATTTGATTTATCTAAATAGGTTCACTAGATATGTGGTAAAAGTTCATAAGAAGTTGGGGTTTTTTAAACAGATTTCTTTTTTTTTAGGGTAACCTAAAGGAGGAATGCTTACCTGGTTTGGGTAAAGAATTCATCAGTATGTCCAGTAATTGCTGCTTCTTTGAACTTTTTATTTGTGACACATAATGCATTGCTGATTTTCCATTAACATCACAGAGCTTGGGATCTCTAGAAAGGAATAAAAAAACCAAAAAACAAAAATTATTTCTAGTCAAAGAAAGAATTTTACTGATACACCACTGTCATTTTTTAAAGGACAACTCAAGCTATCAAAAATAATCAAGCATTTCAAAATATACTTCTCAGGGTGCTCATAGTTTTGAATTATATTTTCTTTGAAATATATATTCCTTTTCCTGACTCCCCTTTCTGTTAAAAGCACCCAAGCCATTGTTGGTTCCTTCCTATAGCACCACATCCGCTCAATTACTGAGGACTGGCAATTACATCTCTGTAATACTTCTCATATCTACCCCTTCTCTACCAGTCCTACTTCAGGTCCTCAATAGTCTCTTCTGGACAAATATAAATCAGTAGCCTCCTTAGCCCTCTCCTTACCTTAACTCTCTATTCCTCCAATCTATCTGACTTACTGCTGCCAGATTTATCTTCCTAATTTACAGCTTTGATTTCATCCTTCCTTTTCTCATGCACTTTAAAAAGCCTCTCAGTTCTTTTATAGCTCAAATTTCTTCTCCTAGTTTGCAGCCCGGGTCTATCCTACTTAGCCTTTTATCACGCTTCTTCTCCTCAAGTGTTCTACACACTAGAACTACTTGGCAACAGCCTCCATGTTCTTTCTCAATGGCCTCTCTTTTGCCCTAGAGGACCCTTTTAATCCTCTTTTCCCTTTCTTTGCCTGTTGAAATACTATTCATTCTGCACAGCCCAGTTCAAATGCCTTCTTTTCCATGAAATCATTCCTTATCCTCCTCAGCTAGAAATAAGCTCTCCCTCTTAAGAGCTCTCAAAGCACATTATTTATACCTCCCATGCGTTCCTCATATTCTATTATTTTTTACATATCATAGGATTATAGTATCATAGGTTCAGAGCTAGAAAAGACTTTAGAATCCACTGAATTTAATTCCCTCATTTTACAGGTGAGGAAACTGAGGCTGAGAGAAATTAAGTGACATACCCAGAGACATACAGGAAGTTTCTCTGGTAGGAGTTGCTCAGGGCTTAAGGGCTCCAAGTGCAAAACTCTACTCATGGTGACACTCTGCTGCCTCATCACCCCTTATTTAAAGAGAAGAAGTGTAGGGGGTAGAAAAAACACTAGGTTTAGATTCAGAAGGCTTAAATCCAAGTTCTACTTTGGATATTTAGATGTAAAACTGTGGGCAAATCACTTAATTTTTTTGATTCCCAATTTTCTTACCTGTAAAATGGGTGTAGTGATACTTATACTACCTCTCTATTCTCTCAAACTATGAATTAAATTTTTTTTAGTTGTTCGTAAGTCTATCTAGAGAAAATCAGTCGATGCTCCTGTTAGCTGTATTTCTATTAAGAATTTGTAATGATAGGGGTGGCTAGATGGCACAGTAAGTAGAGCACCGGTCCTGGAGTCAGGAGGACCTGAGTTCAAATCCGCCCTCAGACACTTAACATAAAAACTAGCCATGTGACCTTGGGCAAGTCACTTAACCCCAATTGCCCTACCTTCTCCCCTCCAAAAAAAAGGGAAAAAAAAGAATTTATAATGATAATGGGAATTTGAAGATCTTCCCTGCTCCTTAATAGGCCTAATGCAATCACATGCAGCCTGTGGTGGGAGGCACTGGAAGCTGGAAGTCAGAGCAGAGAGGGTGGGAGAGAGAGGGTATACCCAGGGAGACAGCTATACTTGTGTTTGTCCCCTGCTGTGACTATTAGGCTTATAAGAGTTTGTTTGTGGGAAGGCTAAAGGATGGTGTGCCTTCATGGTGTGCTATGGTGTATTAACTTCTTTGCTACTACGATGGATTCGATTTTCTAGTGTTGGGATTTGGTTTTCTGGTGTCTGAATGTTTTGCTTCTGTCTTCTGTATGGAGTCTATTATATTTTGTGATTGAGAACTATGCTGGCATATTTACAATTACCATTGGCACTATGAATATTGCATTGGCATTACAGCATCCTAAATGAGGCCTGAGAACAGCCAGCTAGTTATTCAAGTATTCAATTCAACAAATATTTTTAAAGTACACACTACTACAAGGCCCTGTGCTTAGCACTGAGTAGGGAGGTAAAAGGGACTCTGAAGATGAAATAAAATGTAGTCTCTGCCCTCAAGGAGTTTATAATCTAGTAGGTGAGACAAGACATATACACAAATAATTCTAATAGATGTTAAAATACAAGTGTAGCTTGATGGTACAGTGGATAGACCACTGAGTATGGAATCAGGAAGACAAGTTCAAATCCAGCCTCAGACCCTTCCTTGCTATGTGGGTTAGTCACTAGACCTCTGTTTACCTTAATTTCCTCATTTGTAAAATGGGGACAGCAATAGCACCTACCTCCCAGGGTTGTTGTAAAGTGCTTAATAGTGTCTGGCACATAATAGGCACTGTATAGATATCAGCAAAAGATAACAAATCCTAAATCCTAACAAATCGCCGGGTGACATTTGAAGGAAGAGGAATCTCATGCAGCTCAGGAGATCAGGGAAGGTTTACTGTAAGAGGCAGCACCTGAGTTCCACCTTGAAAGGAGGGAGTGATTTCACAAGGCAGAAATGAAGGGAGGGATGAACGTTTCAGGTACTTGGAGTATAAAACAAGTGAAGGCCCAGAGGTTAAGATAAACACAACACCAGAAAAATGAGAGGAATAGAAACTTGAACCTAATGACTCCAGCCCTCCATTCCCAGCTCAGGGACAGAAGGATTACCCATTAAGATACTATAATAGGTCCTAAGGATCTAAAGGGGAAAACCTAGCCCATCCTTGGCCTCAAGGAACTTGCATTCAAGTGGGGGACAACAGAAGCACCCAGAGAAGAAAATAAAAGTTAAACTGAGGAGGGAGAGAGAACTATCAAATAGGGATCTGAGAAAGCTCCATAGAGAAAGTGGAAACTAAACCAGGGCTGGAAGGAAGGTCAGCATGTGAAGGCAGGGATGAGGAAAGAGGGCATTTTAGGCATTGGGCGCTGTGTGGATGAGCAGAGGTGGGAGACAGAAAGTCACATGAAGGAAGCAGCCAGTAACCCAGCTGGGCGTGAATGTAGAGCATTTAAGGGTGGAGAGAAGGAGGGATGTTGGCTGGACTAGTGATTTCATCAAAGAAGGTGAATGATATGAAACAGGCTTGATTGTAGAGGGTCTTAACTTCTAGAGTAGGGAATTTGTACTGTGTTGCCAACAGGGAGATCAAAGCAAATTAGCTTAATTTCAAAAATAAATCTGTGTTGCCATTTGTCTGAGGACAAGAAACCAAGGATCAGAAACAAGAAAATATAAACTGTCATTCTTGTCTTAGTATCCCCAGAATCTAGAGGTGTGACTGATACATGCTGGTTGCTGAAAAACTGCTTGTGGAATGGAATTAAGAGAGGCTGTGTAATAATCCTCAAAGTTTTATACTTGCAATATCCTACTACAGTTTAGTTTTATGAAGCTCCTGTCCTAAAAGCATATTTTAATTCTTAAGCGTAAGGGAATTAAAGTTTGGCAATTCAACAATACCTTTAAAGTTAATTAGTGCCAATCTGGATGTTACAAAACAAAAGCTGCCAATCATTTGTATCCCACAATAACAATGAAAGGTGGTAGGAATTTCACAGCTAAACCTCACAGATGAGTAATGACTTGCACACTGGAGAAGGAACATGGCAATAACAATAAACAACAGCATTTATATAGTGCTTTAAGGTTTCCAACAACCCTTGGTTTCTCGTCCTCAGACAATTGGCAACACAGATTTCTTTTTGAAATTAAGCTAATCCTAAGTATAGCATAGTTGACATGAAGAAATGGTTTTCTTTACTTAATCAAAACAATTCAATGTTCCTAAGTTTATAAATCTTTTCAGTAATGGATAATTCTTTAGTTTCTTTAGCATTCATTAGTTAGTCAAACTCATACTCACGCATTATGCTCGAGAAGTTCTGAAAGAAGTTCAATGGGCCTGTACTCTGTTAATATGTCAAGGCTTTCAAAGAGGTCAACATCTCTCACTGCCAACATCAGAGGAGTCAACCCATGTTGATTTGGGAAATTTATATCCAAGGATTTTTCTGATGCCTTGAAAAAGAAAAAAGAAAAAAAAATTCTGTCAATTCTATTATCCCTTCTTGTTCATTCAATTCTTGAATTGATTCTGTTTTTTATATTGATTTCAACATATTTCTCTCTTAACATCTGTTCTTCCATTCTTCAAGTTTTAAAGAAAATGGTGACTTGCCTCATTTTGTAGGCCCTATAACCCACCAGAAGAATGTAAGCTTCTAAGGGTGGAAACTTTTTTGTTCTCATCTTTTTACCTGCAGACATAGCGCAATGCCTCAAATCTGCAGAAGGGACTTGATAAATATTTGTCATTGAAAACTAATCCTTCACTGATGTTCTAGATCAGGGGTTCTCAAGTGTGACCCTTTGACTGAATCCAAACTTCACAAAACACTTCTTAACCTATATTCAATCTCTCCTTTTTTTTTTTTTTTGGAGAGGGGAAGGCAGGGCAATTAGTGACTTGCCCAAGGTCACACACCTGGTAAGTGTTATATGTCTGAGGTTGAGTTTGAACTCAGGTCCTCCTGACTCCAGGGCAGGTGCTCTATTCATTGAGCTACCTAGATGTCCCCTTTTCCTTCTCCTTTAAAACATAGTGAAGTCGCCACTGTTTTGACAAAACTTTTCCTTGACTCTGCTATCTTTCTGGATCTATCATGCTATTTTTTCCCTTGCTTTCACAGATAAACTTCACAAACAGGTGGCAAAATTTATCTTGGCTACTCTTCAAGGTTTCCTTTCAGAGTCTCTCTTCTCCCATCATTTGGTTCCTATACTCTCCTAGACATCTATCTTTCGATTCATTCTTAGACTACTATCTGACCACAAACCTTTCATCCACTAAGAGGCATGATGTCAATTGTCAAGATTTTGGAAGGCAGAACAAGAAGAATAAAGAACGAGATGCTAGAATTCTAGAATAGATTATGGAACAAAAAGTAATAAAGTTGAACCAAGCTGTGCAAGGAATGAATTATGTTTGCTGGGATCCCTTCCAACTCTCAAATTCTAGGATATTATGATATAGGCCAGGGTGGGTTTGAGGAAAGGATTGGCAGGTTGCAGTTGGGGACTTGGGGATAGAGGAAAAGTTCTGAAAAAAAGTTACAATGGGAAATGATATAGGTCAGTGGTTCTCAACCTATGGGTTATGTTCAATTTAAATACATCCTGCATATCAGATATTTATATTACAATTCATAATAGCAGCAAAATTACAGTTATGAAGTAGCAACAAAAATAATTTTATGGTTGGGGGTCACCACAACATGAAGAACTGTATTAAAGGGTCACGGCATTAGGAAGGTTGAGAACCACTGATGTAGGTGATCAATGAATAGAGGCAAAAGACCATCAAAATATGAGCAAAGACCCAATTTAAGTATCATATATTTATATTTATATAAATATTGTGTTTATATAAATATTGTGCTTATATTTATAAATATATATCATATATTTATATAAGTATCATATATTTATAGCAACTGAAATCAACTTGATTTCTTGATTTCCTCCATTGGTGCACAATATATTGCTCAGGAATAGGAACAGATGAAACAGATGCTGGATGTGACCAGGTATTGAGGATTAATAGGTCAATGGTAAAAGCTGTGGGTGATGTAAAATGAGATTATCAATGGTAGTCAGTGAATCCCTTAAAGTGTCAGACCATAAGGACAAGACTAAGTGGGATAAATGAAGCCAGAATGGGGAAGATTTCATTTTAAAGAATTACAGTTTACATTAAAGAACTTTCCATGTAATATATCATTATTACTTAATTACTACTTAAATACTAAAATACTTTATTGTTAATTTTACACTTTAAGAAGTAGGCAGCAGCTAGGTGGCACTGTGGATAAAGCACCAGCCTGAAGGCAGGAAGACCTGAGTTCAAATACAGCCTGAGACCCTTACTAGCTGTGTGACCCTGGGCAAGTCACTTAACCCTGATTGCCCCCCCCAAAAAAAACACAGCCAACGTTACAAACCTACAAGACTAGAAGGAAGGTGGCCCCTTATACAAATAGAGGGAAGTTTGGAAGAGAAGAAGGTTTAGAGAGGGGAAAAAGTGGGAGCCACACTTTCTAAAGCAGTTACTAATTTTTGAGATTGAAAAGGCTAGGTTCTTTGAGCTTTAACAAAGTTTATAACATGAAGCACCCAACTGATACTTAGCAATAAGTTCATTCATAACACAAATCCAAGTGGAAACATGGTAATTATTTATCTGTATCAAGATGGAAGACAACCTGGCTAACACCGAACTAGAAATTCACTATGGGGCCAAATCATCTAGCCTGCATACCTATGTTGACTAAAATTACTGGATAGTTCCCAGATCACTACTTCATTGTAACAGTGAAGATGCAGCTGAAACATTTCTGCCTTGGCTTCCACATGGGCAAAATAAAGATTACATTACCTCAGACAAGAGCTAGGGGAATTAATTAGTGATCTTTTTTCATTCTCTGAGAAGAAACCTTATATCACTGTTTGTTATTATTAGTTTGAAACAACATAAAAGTGAGAGCTGGAAATGGATTTGCTGCTGTAGATGATTCATTCAATACTCATCTGACAGTTACTTATCTCCTACTATATGAGTATAGTAATCGGGATCTGTACCGGATCATTCAGATGGTCTTCTTCATTGGTGAAAACTGTCTGGTGAAACATTCTGGATTTACAACCCCAAATTCGTGGACAACAAACACCATTAGAACAAAAATCACCCGGTAGCAAAGTCATTTCCAAGCCTGACTTTGTATTAATGTGTGTACATGTGTGTGTGTATACACATACACATGTATGTATGCACATACATGTATATACACATATACATACGCACATTTTTGTATACGTATATGCATGTATTTCTTTTTTACTACTGTGACTGTAAAGACAATACAAGCTCTTAGAAGGCAGAAAGTTTGTTTCTGTCTTTGTATCCCCAAAGCCTTGCACAGGGCCACCTTCAACAGAGTAGATCCTTTTTTTCACATACATTTCTATTACGTCTTTTTTTTTAATGTCACCATATTTTCCCCAGTATCTCTGCCTCTCTCTCTTCCAGAAAGCTATCCCATATATCAAGTAGCATTTTAAAGGAAAAAAAAGGAAGAAAAAAATCAGCATAACAAATTAGTACATTGGAAAAAATCTGAAAATGTGTACAATGTATAAGACAAAAAACTAATTTTAAAGCGTTGGTTGTATTGAATTGCATTACACTGCATTGCACTGAATTCAACTGAATTACATTGGGGGGCGGAGCCAAGATGGCGGCATAGCAGCAGCAACATATCGCAGCTCTCACATAGCCACCCCAAAATACCCATGAAATAGGACTCTAAACCAATCCTAGAACTCCAAAACACACACAAAGATACTTCCCACTAAAGTCAGCTCCGCGACAAGGAACCATATCAGTACTGCGAACCGAAACCAGCCTGGCCTGAAGCCGCTTTGCCCCAGGGGCAGCTGGACGGGAGGAGCAGAGGAGCCTCTCTGGTGAGCAGATTAGCAGCAGCTGCGAGCAGTGTTCAGAACTAGCTCAGTGGGACTTGCGAATTTAGGAGAGTAAAGCAGTCTGGCTGAAAGGCCTCCAGAGCAGAAAAGTGAAAGGCAGAGGTTCTGCATCCGCCTCCACGTTGCAGCTTCCCTCCCGCAGCCTGTAGACAGCAGGGGTACTAAGCAATTGTTCTCAGGCCAGTGCTCTCACGTTGAGCGGCCTGGATCCGGATCGCCGTCTTGGGCGTTGGTCCTGGAATCTTCATTATCCAGTAAGCCAGAAGTAAGCAGGAAGGGTCCCAGCACTTTCCTGAGAGCTACAGCAGCCGGGAAGACCCCAGCGATTTGGGACAGAGCTTTCTCTTCTGGAAGCAGAGCCCCAGAGAGATTTAAAACAAAAATCATGGACTGAACAACCATGAGTAAGAATAAGCGTAAGAAGCAAAGTAAGAACAGCAACCAAACCCTAGATTTCTTCTTTGGGGAAAAGAAAGATCATGGGAGAGAGAGGGAGGAGGAGAGCGCAGCCAGAGCACCCCCACCAGGGGCCTCCAATAAACATGAATAATGCCTTAAAGCTAGAGATGAGCTGAAGAAGGATTTTCAAAACCAAATAAGGGAAGTGGAAGAAAAATTGGGAAGAGAAATAAGAATGTTGCAGGAAAATCATGAAAAGAGAGTCAGCAGTATGACTGAAGAAATCAACTGAATTGCATTTAACTGAATTAGGGACAAATGTCAATACAACAAAATTCCACTACAATAAAAGAGTTTGTATGGTCCCTTTAAGTTTATTTTGACTGGATTTGATCTCTGTGTTAACTGACTAGTGTGTGTGCTCTTCAACTTTTCCTATGTCCAGTTGTTCCCTTTAACTCTAAGGGAATAAAAGGAACTTTGGTTCCTAAGGTGTTAGGCAGTAGAGATTTTCCATTTCCAATTTTTCAACCTCTAGATCAGGGGTTCATAAACTTTTTCTATGTCATAGAGCCCTTTGACAGTCTGGTAAAGTCTATGGACCCCTTCCCAGAATAATGTTTTAATGGTATAAGATAAAATATATAGAATTACAAAGGAAACTAATTATACTGGATTAGTTGTGATATATATATATATATGTAAATATATATATATATACATATATATATATATATATGTATGTATGTATGTATATGTGTGTGTGTGTTTGTGTGTATAAAAACAAGTTTATGAACCCTGCTCTGGAAGTGCATTCAGTTATTAGTAATAAGAAAACTTGCTTTCAGGTCAACAGTAATAAATATCTTGGTTTATATATTTGTTTTTTATAAGATGTTATAGAAAAAATGACCTGCAAGAAAGTAGGCAACTGAAGGATTCAGGAATACCCGATATTCCTGAGCTTACTAATGAAAAATATCCAGGGTTTTTTTTTCTTAAATACCCAAGAAGAGATTCTCCAACTTCAATAATTAAAAATTTAAAGGGATGAATGATATTGCCAGTTCAGGGTGGATGGGTGGGGGGCTGTAACTCCATTGATACAGATGCTAGCCCCTCTGTGATCTAGTCTTTAGTTTCAACTGTTCCTGATTTTTTTAAAATCATATTTGGTCACTTTTCACATAAAAGGTGCTTAATAAATTTTATTGAATTGAACTGAATGACCTGACAGTCAAATTTTTGGTGACAAGTACTTTATAGTAGAATAGTAGTAGAATACAGCTAAGCGGCACAGTGGATAGAGTCCTGGGCCTGGAGTCAGGAAGTCCTGCATTCAAATATGGCCTAAGACACTTACGAGCTGAGTACCCCTGGGCAGATCACCTAACCTCAGCCTGCCTTTTTCCTCAACTGTAGAATGGGGATAATAACAGTACCTACCTTCCAGGATTGTTGTGAAGATCAGATGAGGTAAGACTTTTAAAGCTCTTAATACAGTGCCTTGTACCCAGTAGGCGCTTAATAATAGAAGCGTGTCCCCTTCTCCCCACATTAAGTTTTTTTGTGTTGATCATTTCCCCCCAAAAAACGAGGCTTGGAAATATTTTTGGTACAGAGTGATCTTGTTTGTAATGTTATTTGTTGTAATTTAGTAAGTGCCATATGAATCCTGGCATTTTTGGTATCATTTATGTTATTTGGCCTGTAATTCTAGAGTACTTCCACATACAGTTTTGCCAAATAACTTACCTAGGTTGTTCCTTACATACAAGGCATATAGAATCTATCAAGAGGCCAATACTCAAAGTCTCTCTTATTTTAGAGGCCCTTCTAAAGCTTGTGCTCTGCTGACATAGCTTTCAAAACTCCAGAGTAACCTCCTTGCCTAATGAAACATTGAAGGAGAACTTTAGTGAAGGCCCATGAAAAGAGCCATCAAAAATATTTGTCCATGCTTTCTTCAACCAAAATTATATATTGTTTTAGGCACCTGCTTGCTGCCTCTCTCTTCTAGGAAGATAACTGCATTTAGTCCAAAGGGATCTAAATAGCAATTACACAAACGGCAATTATGGCAAGGGAACACCTTTGAGCAAGTTGATGTCAGTCCCTAGGGTTCTTCCTCTGAGCAGGCACTTCTCATGTGTCTTGCATGACTAGCAACCAGCTAGGGGAAAATGGAAATAGTCTTCTGTGCTCTTAGTTATCCTGTTCCCTTATTTCACTCTACTGTCTTGTTTTACTTTCCATTGTTTCCTTTTAATATTTTTGTCTGATGGTACATATTGGGAGTTACTTCCTCTCATTAAAGAAGAGGAATCCCATTTACCCATAAAAGAAACACACAAGCAAATTTCATTCCAACTAACCAGCAAGTGCTGAAGGTGCTGCAGGTCCCCTTGCCAGGAAGTTTGTAGCAACTGCAGATGAGGAGCACGGGTACCATTGATGGCCAGGAGAAGTTGCAGTTGGACAGCACTGTTAGCTACATGGACAGCTGTCTGATTACAGTAGTTGCAGAGTGTTATATCTGCTCCCTTTTCCAAAAGAAATTCAATAGTCTGCATCAATTTAAAAAACACAATTATTATCTAGTGTTTGTTGATTGTCAACAAAGTATTCAGAAGTATTCAGTAACATATAGACTACCAATATATAACTATGATTAATAGAAGAGAAAAAAAAAAGTACATCTGATCCAAACCAAGAACAGTTAATTATATAGGCTGACAATAACTAACGTCAACTTTTTTAAATGGTCAAAAGAACACAACACATGGCTCATTTGAGGGGTCCTCTTTATATTTTGAGGACTAAATACTTTTTTTTTTTTTACTTTTTGGAGGGGGAAAGGCTAGGCAATTGGGCTTAAATGATTTGCCCAAGATCACACAGATAGTAAGTGTTAAGTGTCTGAGGGTGGATTTGAACTCAGGTCCTCCTGACTCCAGGGCTGGTGCTCTATTCACTGTGCCACCTAGCTGCCCTAATTTAGAAGATTTTTTAAAAATGAAATGGATCAGATTTTAGGATCAAAGAATGATCAGTGTGCAATGCTCCTAGGAGGATCCCCAAGTAAAATTGTTGAATAGGCGAGATTTATTTTTCTTAGTACTATTGTCTAATTTAAGTACTCCTGTACTTCTTTCAAGAGACAGCTAGGAGTCATTGGTCCTCTTCAAAAACGAAGGACAAACAACAACCTGTAAGTAGTGTGAGCTGTCCCAATGGGGACCCAACCGAACAGTTCCAATTAGGCAACATAGCTCCTTCCTTCTTCCTTTCCCTTCTCTTTACTTCCCTTCCCTTTCGTCCTTCCTCTCCCTAGGATATCATACCGTTACCTGCAGGTGCTCTGCCCAAAGGAATGTAAGTTTTGATTGCTCAAAAGATATCATGGGGTTTACAATCTAGATTTCTTTCTTAAGGGCCATGCCTTAAACCCAAATCACTCTGTCTTTTACTTCTTGGCCAACAATAGGTCCCAGCCCCAGCATACAGGGTCATTGTTTGGGCCCTGATTGCTCAGAGTGAATGTAAATATCAATTGTTTATGTTTTGGATAGAAACTGTGTATATACACATACATATACATACACACATATGTATACATATATACATAAACATGTGTGTATACATACACAGACACACACATGTATTTTTTTTCCTTTTTTTTGACTAGGTAAAAGAAGCCATCCTTTGCCTCATTTCTTACCTAGCCTTAATCACTGAATGGTTGTTGCCTCAGTCAAATGGAGACCTAGGAAAGACCTTAGCTTAAAAAGGCTATGGTTTTCCACTGCATCTGGGGCTATCTCCAGTCATCTTGATCTATATCTTGCCCCTGAACCCAGATGTCTCTGGAGGAGAAAGTGAAGCTGGTGACCTTGCACAGCCCTTCTTCACTTAAATACAATTCACTTGCAAGTCACGGCATCATCTTCCTGATGTCATGGTCCTCTTCAAGAACAAAGGACAAACAAGGTGGTGCAGTAGATAGAGCACTGGGCTTAAAATCAGAAAGACTCATCTTTCTACGTTCAAATCTGTCCTAACAAACTTACTAGCTATGGGACCATAGGCAAGTCACTTAACTTCTACTTAATAAGTAGAAAGAAATAGCTAACCATTCCAACACCTTTGCCAAAGAAACCCCAAAAGGGGTCACCAAGAGTTGACATGACTGAACAACAACTCCTTTTTTCATGTCACCTGCTTACTTTCTCCCATTCTCTCTATCCCAGAGCCGGTATGCTAAAAAAATAATAATAACAAATTTTCTTCATTCCAACAAAATCTGCTCTCAGAAAAGTATCTTATATATTTAGTTAGCAGAAGGATAAAGTATGTTTAGCCTATCCATTGAACATGAACATTTAATTATAACATTAGCATTTGAAGGATGTTGAAGTGAGGGAAATATTTTCTGTATTGGTGGCTGATTATTCAACTGATTTTTGAGAATAGTACTGACCAAAATATCTTTTAGTATTCCCACCCCACTTTCCTCACCAGATGATACTGTACCTCTATCCCAGAGAGAAGAGAGACTATCTTGTTATTAAAATATCTCATTCCCTCAATACTCTGTCATGTAATAGGGGTAATAAGGGAAATTCCAATCATCTGCTGGGCTCTGGTCCTACCCATTCGGTGAGCATGCACTCTGGCCCCTTCCTGTGAAACAAGCAGAGCCCATGTTTATCTCTAAGGGAAGCGTCCCAATCCAACAGCTCAATAGGGCTCCCCTGATTATCCCAGTTACACCAATAAAAAAATTATTCTTCCCATGCAGGTAATAAAAATATGAAAACATCAAAAATTTACCTCTATTAAATTTCTTTCTGCAGCAGTAATGAGAGCTGTATTCCCAGTTGTGGGGTGCTGAAAGTCTAAACTTCCAAGAATAGAATGAACTTTAGAAATATGGCTGCTGATGAATTCCACATCACCTCTTGAAACACCATCCAGGAAATCATGAATCAGTTTATTTTTATTCATATTTCTAGTTTCATAAAGTGTGGAGAATAAAAAGATTTAAGTATATCACAATAACAGATAAGCAAAGGTTGCATCATTTTCTGCTGCTTTTATTTTTGAAAGCCTTTATTTCCCCAACATATGATTTCATTGGTATAGGGAGAACCACGTGAAAAAATTCCTACCAATTTGGTTTGGCAACTATCCCACAAGACATAGTTTTAGAGTGTTGCCTGAGGAAATGAGAAGTTAAGAGAATTGCTTAATGTTGAGCTGGTAAGTATCAGAATCAGAACTTAAACCTACTGTTTTCTGACTCCACAGTTGGCCTTATATCATGTTCTTTTCTGTTTAAAGATCTACTTATTGAAAATTATATTTATGAATTTACCATTTATGAGGATCTATATGTACAAATTTATAGTAGCTCTTTTTGTAAACTGCTAAATAAATTACAGTATATGAATGTAATGGAATATTATTATGCCAAAAACAATAAAACTGGGGCAGAGCCAAGATGGTGGCGTAGCAGCAGCAACATATCGCAACTCTCACATAGCCACCCCAAAATACCCATGAAATAGGACTCTAAACCAATCCTAGAACTCCAAAATGCACACAAAGATACTTCCCACTAAAGTCAGCTTGGCTACGAGGAACCATATCAGCACTGTGAACCGAAACCAGCCTGGCCTGAAGCCGCGGCTGTGCCCCGGGGGTGGATGGACGGGAGGGGCAGAGGAGCCTCAGGTGAGCGGATTAGCAGCAGCTGCAAGCAGTGTTCAGAACTAGCTCAGTGGGACTTGCGAATCTAGGAGAGTTAAGCAGTCCGGCTGGAAGGCCTCCAGAGCAGAAAAGCAAAAGGCAGTGATTTTGCACCTGCCGCCACGTTGCAGCTTCCCGCCCGCAGCCTGCAGACAGCAGGGGGACTGAGCGATTGTTCTGAGGCCAGTGCTCTCGCATTGAGCAGCCTGGATCCAGATCGCCATCTTGGGCCTCGGTCTTGGAGTCTTCATTATCCAGTCAGCCGGAAGTAAGTAGGAAGAGTCCCAGCATCTTCCTGAGAGCTATGGCA
>CM053582.1:249886219-249907026 GCA_028627135.1 Pseudochirops cupreus
TCTCTGTGGGGCTCTGCTTCCAGAAGGGAAAGCTCTGTCCCAAATTGCTGGGGTCCTTCCGGCTGCCGTAGCTCTCAGGAAGATGCTGGGAGTCTTCCTAAATACTTCTGGCAGACTAGATAATAAAGACTCCAAGACTGAAGCCCAAGACCGCGATCCAGATCCAGGCTGCTCAACGCGAGAACACTGGCCTGAGAACAATCGCTTAGTCCCCCTGCTGTCTGCAGGCTGTGGGCGGGAAGCTGCAATGCGGAGGCGGGTGCAAAACCTCTGCCTTTTCGCTTTTCCACTCTGGAGGCCTTTCGGCCAGACTGCTCCTCCCTCCCAACTCCGCAAGTCCCACTGACCTAGTGCTGAACGCTGCTCGCAGCTGCCACTAATCTGCTCACCGCTCCTCTCATCCCGCCGCCCCCAGGTCACAGCAGCGGCTTCAGGCCAGGCTGGTTTCCGTTCGCAGGTTCACAGTGCTGATATGGTTCCTCGCAGCCGAGCTGACTTTAGTGGGAAGTATCTTTGTGTGCGTTTTGGAGTTCTAGGATTGGTTTAGAGTCCTATTTTATGGGTATTTTGGGGTGGCTATGTGAGAACTGCAATATGTTGCTGCTGCTACGCCGCCATCTTGGCTCCGCCCCCTGTAAATATTCATTTGTAAAAGTGAGCCCAATATTAAGTGGTTAAATGGAACTCTGATGCTAGTCACTGGCACCTTAAAGTGGGGAAGAGGGAAAATAGACAGTTGGAATTTGATCCAGTAACAGAGAAACACCCATAGTCCTTCAGGGTAAGAAACCCAAAAGGCAGATGCCTCAACGTAAGGGACAGACGATAGGCTTCACATACCAGTAATGAACTAAGAGGGCTGGCCAGAGCCTGATGTAACATAAGTAACAGATAAGGAGAGCCACCTCACAACAGGCCATCAAGTAAACTACTTTAGAGCAGAGATTATTTAATTCTTTCTATTTGACTCTCCAGCATCTGGCACATAGTAGGTGCTTAAAATATATATTGAATTCTGTATGTTAACACAAAACTATTCCAAAAAGAAAAACACTAGTCCTTTGTTTATTCCAAATGACATCAAGTAACTGGTTTGACCAACTTTTTTTTTTTAACTGAATTAACTCATTGTTTCTATGCTGAATAATTGTAGGCTAAATCCCTCTGTGCAGCTTTGAGCAGTTTCCAATGCAAGTAGGTAATTCCAAAGCAGTCAGAAGCTTCTGGGGTGTACAACAGGTGTACATAGAGAGCCTGTTGTTTCCCGTGTAAGCATTTAGATCTGGAAATAAAACAGTACAAATCAAAGCATGATTTATTTTATTGTCTAGATGTGAGAAAGTGATGGAGAAAATGTTAATGTAGGTCAAACTTAAAAGTGTGTCCTGAGGTTTTTAGAAAGTTGGTTTTTAAACACTTACCAGCACATCAGTGGTGTACCTTTTATTATTTGTATGTTTTAGAAAATGTGACACAATTCTAAGCTCGTCCCAAATAACAAATTCTTGTCAAGTAAAACAGTCCTTCAAAGGTAGTAAATGCTACCTGTGCAACCTCCTCATTTTACACATGAAGACACTGAAAGGGAGTGACATGCCCACATGACACCAACAGTGAGCAGCACAGTCCTTCAGTTTCTTCATGCAATGTGACTGCTGGACTCCATGACCCCCTCCAGCTCCAAAACTTAAAGAGCCCTTTCACTAAACAAGCATTAAAATGCACTTATTTAGCACTAGCTACAGTCAGGCACATATGACTTAAGGGATCTGCACAGCTACTTCTTTTTGTCTCAGCCTTATCTGGCTTCCTCCCTAATCTTTACTTCCACACTTCCCTCCCCAGCAAATCTCTAGGTGAAATTTCTTCTCCGCAGTGACAGGACTGAGAAGCCTTGAAATCGAATCCCTTCAAAAATAAGTGACTGGGGGCAGCCAGGGAGAGACCTGATTCAGCCTCTCTGGGCCTCCAGTCCCCAGGAGCATTTTCACAGCAAAACCATCTATCAGGCCACGAAGGAATTTTCCCGAACTATTAATTAGGAAGAGGGGAGGCGGGGAGCTAAGCTTGTTCTCTTTCCCACCCGCTCTAGTCTCCCGCCCAGTTGCCCCGCCCCCTTCCCAGCAGCCTTCGCGCCCGGTCTCTATTCTCCCCGGCCCCCCCCCCCCGCCCCAGCCCCGGGCAACTTCCCCAAGATGGCGGCCGACAGTGAGGTGAGGCCGCTGCCCCCCTGTCTTGGTCCCCTCTGCTTTCCCGAACCCCCCCCCCAGGCTGTGTCAGCTCCCCGGGGCTCAACTTTGTCTTTTTCTTCCTGCAGCCCGAGTCCGAGGTGTTTGAGATCACGGACTTCACCACTGCCTCCGAGTGGGAAAGGTGAGTGAGCCACTGCTCCGACTCCGCGGCTTTCTCCGGTGCCCCTTTCCCGCACCCTCCGCGCCCCCCAAGCCTTCCGGCGGTCTAGGGGGGGCCCTGGCCTCGGCCCCGCCGCAGGACCGAGCCGTGCGTCAGCCCAGTCCCGGCCCTTCCAGGGTGTGGCGTGCTCCTACCCAGCCCCATCCACCCTGGTTCCCTCCGGCTATCTCCTCCGCGCCCCCTCCCTGAAGCCCCTTCGCCCCAGGCTATCCCTTCCCTCCCCCTTCTTGGGTCTCCTCCTCCTAAGGCCCCCCCTTCTGGCCCTCCTCTTCTCCGGCCTTCCCCTCCCCTAGCCCCGCCCCAGGACGTTCCCCTCCTCCCCTTGTCACCTCTTACTCCTTCCAGACCCCCCTCCTCTCCTGACCATCCTTCTCTGTACCCTACTCTCCCCACTCCCCAGAGCCCGGCTGTGTCCAGGCTGCTCCTCCCTCCTCCCTCCGGACCCCTCCTCACGCCGTGCCCCCTTGTCGCCCAGCTTCCCTCTCCCCCTGTCCGCCAGGCCTCTTTGCCTTTTTGCTTTTGGGGAAGAGGAGTTGGAATTCTGAGGAACTTCCCGTTTGAAATCCCACTTGTTACTTGCATTACCCGGGGCAAGTCACTCTACCTCCAGCTAGGCTTATCTGCAAAGATTCAGAGTTAACTAGATGCCTCTTAAGATTCCTTCAAGCTCTAAATCCCAGTAGGATCCTTTTGGGCTACCTCTGCTGCCTCTCAATTATCCCGAAGCTCCCCTTGTTTCAACACCAGCAGTTTTATAAATTACCCTGTGGCTAATTTCTTTTTCATTCAAAACTCATTTTATTCAAATTTATAATCCTATATTGCCTTTCAGAGTGGTGTGCTGAGTGCTGTTCTCCTAGTTTAAATCCAAACCCTTTGTGACCTTAGTAGCTTACTGTGCCTCAGTTACCTCATTTATAAAATGGGACTGTTAATTCTCAATACTACCTGCCTCACAGAATTTTTGTGAAGAAAGTACTTTGTAAATTTTAAATAAATTATTATTGTTCTTCTTTCCTTTTGGTATGCCTTTTGCAGGAGGAGGTGAACTTCCTTGAGATGACTGCTGGATTTTTTCTTTTCCCTTTCAGGGGATTCAGAATGACCATAAAAAAATAATACTGCAGTCTTGCTTGCTGAATGCTTTCCTCTGACTTCAAGTTCTCATTCAGCTATGGATACAGTGCCTTTGTCCTCCCTGTTGCTGTTGCTGCTCCTCCTTTTGCTTTTACTCGTGTCAAATCCCAGTAAACAGTTGTGGAGACCTAACTCCCGTGTTATAGAAACATTTGGAAACTTGATTTTGTGAGTAGCTTTGGTTTAGGTTAGGAAATTTATCTATTCCTTGTCACATATATACATATATATATATATATGTATATGTATATATTATATGTATAGATTTTTTTGCTTGTCATGCTTTCAGTTTTAATCCTGATACAGCATTTCAAGAACTTTTGTTTAGGAGAGAGGGTGAAAATTACAGGTGAGCTGGCTTTAGTTTTCAATCAGATGCAAAAGATCCCTGTTAGAATGGTTGTATAGGATGCCTCCAAAAAGAAGTCAGGAAGATATCACTCATTTATTGAGTTCTTATAGTATACCCAACCCACACTAGGTAATGTTGAAGAATAAAGCAGCACAAAGCTTGATCTGTAGAATTGAGAGCTTATAATGTATTTGGAGAAATTAGAGTAAAATACAAATATTTAGCTTTTTACTAATGCATGTCATAACCAATCTACAGTTTACCAAATGATCTTTGAGACTTGATGTGGCCAAAAATTCTTTACCTTTTGAACAACCTGATAAGTTAGTTTCTGAATTTAGCCAGGCTAATCCTCAGATAACAGGCAAACAGTGCCATTATTGCTGTTCCCTGTCCCCTACCCCAGCAATTCTTGCCTTTCCAGCTTGGGTAGAATGTGCTGGGGCATTTTTGTCCTTTGGGAAAACAAATCAGGGTCATTATGCATCATGGTGTAGGCCTTTAAGGAAGGAGAACATTAAGCAGTAAGTTTAAACTATGGATTACGCAGTAGAAATGCAAAAAAAAATTTATTCTGTGCTGCAATCATCAGGGAAAAAATGAAGAAGGTGAGACTTGAACAATGGATGAGATTTGGATAGAGAGAGGAGATGGAAGGTGACATTTGGGGAGCAGGGGTAATAAGGACACCTGCTTTACTGGAGCAGAAGTTATCTTATTGGAAAGAAGTGGTAAATAAAGTTGGATAGGGTAGAATCAGATTATAGAAGGGTTTTAAAACCGTATAAAGAATAAAGGCAATGGGGAGTCTTTGCAAGTTTTTGATCTCTGCCATGATAGCATGAAAAAGTTGTTACAGGGAGATTATTTTGCGATGATGTGATGGTTACATTGGAGGAAGGAAGGAAATGGAGAGGCAGGGGAACCAGCTGCAAGAGATCGTTGCCCTAACCTGGAAATGTACCAGGATAAATGGACTGGTGTGAAACTTCCGTCCAATAGAATATAAAGCTCTTGAGTGTTGGGACTTTCATTTCATCTTTCCCAGTGTTTGACACAAAGCAGGTCCTTTAGAGGTTTGTAAATTGAAGATTTGTTTACAGGTTGAACATAGAATCTAAAAGTTTAAGAACTCAAAGATGAAGCCAAGGTTTCATGACTTGAATGGTGGTGCCACTGATAGAAAAATGTGATAGTTGGAAAGGCAACTCTTGGGCTAGAGGATGGAAAGATTTGAAGTTGAATTTAAAATGATGGAATATCCATGACAAGTTGTCCTGACCTGGGGGTAAAGATTTAGAAATGGAAAGCATTTGTCATTTAAAAAGAATGAAAACGTTTTCCCCAAGCAAATATACTATAACTTGCCTTTTGGTGGTTTATTTGACAATTTTGGTACTTAGGTAGAAAAAAAAGAACCTTGTCGTAAAAGTATGAATGTTAAGAGCTTATAGTAGGAAATTTGCTTTTGATTTTCATAGTGAAACAGCATAAAATTGAAATTTTAAAATATTTAGGAAATATATGTACATTAAGAAGGAAAGTCTTTTTTCTGTCCTTAAGATTAAGTTTTGAGTGATTTATTAGGGCATAGATGCCTTAGAATTTAGCATAGTGCCTCAAACATTGTAGGCACTTAATGCTTCTTAATTGATTGTTGAGTGTGAATTTTTTTAAAGGTTAAATGGAGACCTTCTTTTAGGGAAAGAACTGAAGAAATAATTTTCCGTTTTTAATTTCAGATATCTCGTTTTTGAAATTTCTAGTCTATAATTTCAAAAACTAAATACTGCTAGAATGATTACAAATGATACTTTAAAAGTTCTTACTGTTAACTACTTTTATTGCTTTCCATGTCATTAATTCTGATTTATTTTTCATTATTTTTGTTTTGCGTGCTTGCTAGTCTTTGTTTTGAAGGAAGTCAGTTTATTTTTGTCAGTTACCTGAATCATGAGTTTAGAATCAATATTTTAATCATGACCAATAATATTTTCACAAGAATACAAGTACATTCCAGTGACAAACTGTAACCTAGAGTTTGTCATTCATTACTGCATTACATCAGAAATGCAGTTATATTTATGTGTACACATGCATGCAGAGTTCACTGAAGTAGAAAACTCGATGTCTTAAAGTATAATTTTGTTCACTTTTCCTGTGTTTTTCTTAACAGATTCTGGATCTGTGCAATGTTGCATTGTATTGAATTATACATGTTCAATTTAAAAACATTTATGTTTTTCTAAGCTTTAGCTTTTAGACTTTTAACTTTTTTTCAGTTCTTCATCCATGAAAGCATTTACTTTTTTCTTACTCTTATTCTTTTTAATCATCATTTAGTTCCATTTTTATAAAGTAAATTTATTTACCACCACTGATCTTTGGGTATTGAGAGCAGTGTCCATTTGCTAGTATTGCTGGTATTGTGCATGTTACTGGTCAGAAATGAATACTTACTTCTGGAGATCTGGTTATTCAGTACATACTGGAGATTAGGTTAGGTAGTTAAATGTTTAATTAAATCTAAGGTGTGCAGTTTAAATTGAAATTAACTTTATGAGGAGCTGTCTGGGCCTGTTTGGCTAGTCTGTAAAGTGTAGGAAGCTAGGACCAGATTGAAAAAGGCTTTAGAAGCCAAATTGGAATTTACATTTTATCCCGGAGACAGTTAGCAATCTTTGGAGCTTGAGTAGGGCAGTGAGATAGAATGACATGTGCTTTAAGGAATATTTTGGCCACTGTGTGGAGTAGAGGAAGACTTGAGGAAAGAAAACTAACTTTTGCTATTGCAGTAATCCAGGTTAGAAGTGATGAGGTCTTAGTTTCTGTGTGAATGGTGAGAGGAAAATAGATGTAGTAGAAACACAAGATTTGGTAACTGACTTTATACTTTCTCACTAAGGTTAATTGTAAAGCTGAGGGATTAATAAGGGAGATCTCATTAAGTTGATCATTGGTTCCTGAAAAGATAAATTGATCGTTCTTTCATTTTTATCTCTGTGGAAAGAATACTTTAGGTAGGCTTAGCAATGTAGTAGAAACCAAGGGTCCAAGAATTAGTGGTTTGGGGAATTTGTTTAACATCCTTCTGTCCCATTTTCCCCATCCTTTTGTCAGGATAACAGAATAACCCTCTTTTTTTCAGGTAACTAAATGTTGTCTTAATTTAAGAATTCTTTTTTTAAAGCAGAATAAAGTATTCTGGGTTGACATGTCTGGAAAGTATTTTTTTTCCCTCCTAGGTTTATTTCAAAAGTTGAAGAAGTCTTGAATGACTGGAAACTAATTGGAAACTCAATGGGAAAACCACTTGAAAAGGTCAGATTTGCTATTTGCCGTATAAAAAAACACTTTCTAGATTGTCGTTTGCCAAAATAATCCTTTGTATCTTTAAAGTTTAAGCTTTTTAAAGTTATGTGTAATCTCCTTTAAACATTATCTAATGGAAATTTATTACAGGGATATTTAAATCTCTAAGAAAAAAATACATGTTGATTGCTTGTGAAACATTAAAAAAATAAAGTTTTCTACAGAATGCAAGAGTTTGTGGGTGATTTTTTTTCCTTCTTTAACTTTGTGATGTGGAGAAAAATAGTAAAGACTTCATTCCTATGCTTTATCTACTGGATATTAGGGACATATTCATCAGAGTGCTTTCATTAGTTTAATTAAATAAAGGTGCTTAGCAATTTTAGGACTGATCTTTTTGTTGACTGTTTACTTATTTATTGTTTCAGTTTATTCAGACCTTTCTAGCTTTGTGACCCTGGGCAAGTTAATTAACTATCTAAGCCTCAGTTTTTTCTTTTGTAAAATGTAGCACATAACTCACAGAGCTGTGAGAATCAGGTGAAATAAAATACGTAAAGTGCCATGTAAATCTTAAAGCTCTATACATTCTAGCTACTACTGTTGCTACTGCTACTACTACTATCACCACTACCACCTGTTTGGAGGTGATACTTTTGTCTGCCTCAGTTTTTTCTGTCTAATAGTGTAGAGAATGGTACTTGTCTTTCCTATCTTATATGTGTATTTGAGAATGTGAGAATTAAAAACTGAATTCTATAGTGGAAAAACTACTTTATAGAGGAGGTGAAGGGAGGGAGAAAATATAGAACTGAAAATAAAATTTAAAAGTTTTAAAGTATTTAATAATACACACCTCAGTTAAGAAGATGTGCAAACAAAGCTGGGTTTTCAGCAGATAAGTAACACCTTTTACAGCCAGAACTAAAGTTTCTTATAAAATTCTTATTTTATAACAATTAAGTAGAATTTAGAGAAGATAGCCTCTCTGACCTTAAGTACTTTCTTTTTAGTGTAGTATTTAAAATATATTTGTTTTTAAGAAAAATTATATTAACATAAAGATTATTTAAACTTACAAAAGAAAACTGCTTCTATCTCTATGGAGATTTTAGCTATTTGAACTTCAGATAGATTTCCTAATATAAGTAGATTAGACTACTTTAGATGCTTAACCTCTTGGGCAAATATCTTAAATGTAACAAATTAATATTCATGTTTTGGTTATAAGATTATTTTAGTGCCTTATTACAAAACACTTTTAAGATGTTGTAAAGCTCTTTGAAAGCTTCAAATTCTGTATTTCCCCTGACCACATGAACTGGAGCAGAAAAATAATACTATTTTAATAAGGATTTTTAAATAATTTGAAGAACTGACCCTTTGGAAGCAAGATTTAGTTGATATGTATAAAGTAAGGTGGTGTGCCATGATGAATGTCTTCAAATTCTGGTGTAAATTGAAAAATTTCCTTAAAACTAAAACATAAACCTAATATCAAGTTTGATTATTTAAACACATTCAGAAAGTTTTAAGTGTGTACCAACAGAAGAGAATAAATTACATATGAGAATAGTGTGAATTGAGGACTTTTTCATCACTCATATTTAAACAAAAGCAGAGAAAGGCAAGTAGGATATTTGTAGGCTCTTTAATTATACTCAATATTAGTTAGATCAAGGATTCTTAACCTAAGGTCTATAGGAGTCTGGATAGATTTCATGGAGTCTGGAACTTTAATGGGGAAAAATTAGTTCATTTTCACTGACCTCTAGCTGAAATTTAACCTTTTCTTCAGTTATGAAATTTTTATTTACCAGACTGCCAAAAGGGTCCATGACACAAAAAAGTTTAAGAGACACCAATTTAGATGCTTATGCTACTAAGACCAGTTCCGGGTTTCATAAATTGAGAGGGTAATGGAAGACTCAGTGAGGTTTCACAAAAGCATCATAAAGTTCATTGATTGAAAAGGTAGGTCCATGGAAAAAGGATAGTAAAGTGACTCAGACTCTAGAGCTGGAGAGACTGCAGAGGATATTGATTCTTGTCTCTATTGAGGATGAATTTGAAGAAAGTTTAACTTAAAACTACAGTTAAATGGATTTAGGTTAAATAAAAGCTTATTAAAAGATTTAAGTGCTAGTAAAATTCTCTAAGTGAAACTCTGGAATTTTCTTCTCAAAATTATTAAAAAGGACAAAATCTCATCCATCTAGGATAGTGTAGGTATGGCTCTTGGTACATATGTTACATTATTTATTTATATATATTATAGATGCCTTTCAGTACCATAACTACATGATTTTATATTTGTATGTGTAGTATACATATATATAGACATTTCTTTAAAGTAATTTTTATGAGCTGTTAAATTTGAAGATACAAAGAAGAATCAGCTATAATTGAGTCAATGTTTCTATGTTTTAAATCCCACAAAAAAAATTAGAGGGAGAACATAATTAATATTAGGAAGATAACATGAATAAAAAGAAGTATTAAAATGAGTGCATATTTTTCATACCCATTAAATGCATTGCGTTGATATGTACCCTATAATTTAGAATCTCAGAAATAATGACAGATTTAAAATAAACTTGAATTATAAGTTTACCTTACCTTGAGGAAACTCAAAAGTAAGTGACAAAAATAGAAGAGTTAAGAGATGATTAGTTGTATTAAAAAATAAATTTTTATTTGTATAACTCTAATCCACAAGAATATTAGATGGTTATGACTCATTTGATATGGCTATTGTATCATTAAGTAGAGAATTGGAGGAGAGAAAAACCTGAAAATCAATCAGAAGTAGAGATAATAAAAATCAAAGGGACAGCAGGATTAAGTAAGTTTAAGTATACCTCTGCTATGCAAATTGAGTAAACAATGTGAGTTTATTGTCATTTTTATTTATTTTTCTCTCTTAAGTAGTAACTAAGCTTTAGCGAGTTAATTTCAGAGAAAAATTTGAGCATGGCTGTTAGTTTGCAGTGGATTTGTGGCAGCTAGGCAGCACAATGGGCCTTGGAGTCAGGAAGACTCAAGTTCAAATTCCACCTCGTGTATTAACTGTGTGATCCTGGGGCAAGTAATTTATAACCCCTCTTTGCCCCAGTTTCCTCATCTGTAAAATGTAAAATGAGGATCAAATGAGACAGTAATTTCAGATCACTTAATAGCACAGTGCTTGGCATGTAGTGCTATATAAATGTTAGCTATGATCACTGTTATCATTATGATTAGAAGTTCCATGACCACAAATGTTGGTATTATAAACAGTTTGTTATGAAATTCTTAATATATAGCAAAACATAGTTTAAAGAAATAGCCTCCGTAATCTTAAGTATTTCCTTTAACGTATTTAAAATGCTTTTTAAAAAAATAAAATTGGTGTATCTACATAAATATTATTGAATGAACTTTTGCAAAATGAAACTGCTTAGTGTTTCTGTGGATATTTTGAGAATTTAAACTTTTAAGAAGATTTCCTTCTGTATGATGCTTTGCAGGTCCAGACCCTTTTTACTTTTCCCCTTCTTGTTCCTCTCACTCTCAGCTCCTCTTCCATGTTTTGGGGCCCATGTACCTTAAGATGATCTGATCCAACCTTCTTATTTTACCTGTGAGGAAACTGTCATAGAGATGAAGTAACTTTGTCTAAAGTTACATGGTAGTAATTGACCAAGTTAGGATTTGAGTTCAGGACATCTGAGAGCTGCTGTGGAGGGCTAAACAGTTGGTGGTAGAGACTAAATATAGTAGTGTATTAAACTGTACAGCACTTCTTAAATTGTGGGTTGAAATCCCATATGAGGTCGTGACCCACGGTTTAAGAAGCACTGAAAGGGTTGCAAGTGGAAAAAGTTTAAAAAGCCCTGGCAAAGTATAATTTAGTTTGGGAATTGTTGCTGTGATGCCCAAAGTAATTAATATCTGTGGAAGAGTAAATTAAAATTACTACAGGACACTATTTAACACTTCAGGAACTAGCTAGCTAGCTTTGGGGATTTGTTTGGCCCAATAGTTTGGGTAGGTTAAGTTCTTCAGTGAGTGTTTAGGCATTTAAAAATCAATTGATTCCATCATATGATAATGAATCAGTGTTTCTGATTTCACTTTCACCTATGAAGATTGCAGCCTTCCCCTTTTCATCCGTTTAGATTTTTATCTCTGTACTTGTTCCCTATCAATTGAATTATGGTGACTTTGTCTTGTTTTTTTCCCAGTAGCACAGTGCCCAACATATAGTAGGTGCTTAATCAGTGCTTTTTGAAATAATGAATGAATGAATTCTTGCCTTTCCAAAAATCTGTTGGAAGTTTGTCCAGGTAATGTGCTGGAGGTTTTCCTCTGATAATTTTCATTTCTTAAGTGTACCACTTGGACTATCTCATTCTCTCTGCATAACTAGTCTGCATCCTTTTTCAGTCATATAGGTTCTTGATAATTTCTTGAGGTGTTCTTCAAAGGTGGGCCATCTATATATAATAGGTAAATTTTTAAAAGCATCTATCATGGGAGATCTAATAAGGTTATTTTCTTTTTCAAAAACATGCTCTAAAAGTGACATCCTCTTTGGTCAGGGGTGTTTTAAAATCAGTGTTTTATAATGAAACATTTTTGCATTTTGATTTCATTGAAAACATTGGTAGGCAATGCTTTATTTCTTATGACTTTTATTTTCCATTTTTGGCTTTCTTTTTCCACATTTTGTGTGGCAAGAATATTATACTGAATTTTGTATTTAGGGCAGTCTCTAACTTAGTAGTAGTTTGTATTCTACTAGATGACCATTATAGTCCCAACTTTCAAATTATGTAATTCCATTTCTAACTTTTTTGTAACTTGGGATAAATCTTTCCAATGTTAGAAATGATATTTAGGCTAAAAAATATGTTTTGCCCATTATATAGATGAAATTGTAGTATTGGTAAGACAAGCAGTCTATAACTTTAAAATATTTCTTACAAAAGAACAGCTAAATCTACCTGGGAATTCACCTCCTTGACTGGTAGGACCAAAAAAATTCCTTTCCTTGTTGCTGTCTGTTTCTTTTTCCTTACTTTCTGCCAAAGTTGACCCAATTCTTTGTTGGAGCTATCACCTTTCACATTCGCTAGTGACCAGAGCTGATCCTGGCTTGCTGTCAAAATTGACTCCCCTAATTTCCAGGTCTTTGCCACAAATAAAGGAGCTGCTATATTTTTGTCTGTGTAGGTATTTTGTTCCTCCTTTGATCTTTTTGAGGTAAAGACTTAATAGTGATATCCCTGTATTCCCCCTACTTTTTCCTTCCAAGAAAGCTGCCTGGAACTGGAAGATTCCAGCTCCAATTGCTGAGGCTATAGCAGAAGTAAGTGATTCTAGAGTTGAAAGTTTGTGTTTGTAATAGAAATGGATCTTATATTGTCAAAAGCTTTGTCTTCGTCTTTTGTTATAATCACTATTTTGCTTATCTTGTTGTTATTTGGCTGGCAAAGTTCATAGTTTTCCTAATATTAAATTAACCCTGAATTCCTAGTATGAACCCATCCTGGTCAGAGTGTATGAGATTTGTGATATGTTGTGTGATCCTCTTTAGCTAATGTTTTATTTAAAATTTTGCATTTATGTTCATTACAAATCAATAATTTTCTTATTCTCCGTGGCTTATGAATAAAGACTGTATCTGTATCATACAAGGTACTTGGTAGGATCCCTTCTTTTGCCATTTTTCCAAACAATTTGTGTATTAGAATGAATTCATTGAATGTTCTATAGAATTCACTGGTGAATCCTTCTGGTCTTGTTTTTTTTTGTTTTTGTTTGTTTTAGAAGTTCATTTATTGCTTGTTCACTTTATTCCTCTGAAATTGGGTCGTTTAAATTCAGTTTCTTTTCTATTTGTGTTTTATATTTCTTTGTAAATTTATGTCATTAAAGTTGTTGATTTTGTTGAAGTAGACAAAATAGGGGTTTTTTTGGGTTTTTTTGTTTGTTTTCTTTTTAATTACATTAAGAGTTTGTTTTATTTCCTTTTTCCTTTAAAAAAAAAGCTAGTGGAGCTTTAAACAATTTTTTTTGTTAATTAAAATTCCAGGACTTTTATTTTGCTCTTTTATTGGGTATTTAAAATTTGTTGATTTTTCTAGTATCTTTAGTTACATTCCCAATTCATTGATGTGTTTTTTTTCTCTATTTTGTTAATAAAAGTGCTTACAGATAAACATTTTCCCCTAAGGACTGCTTTGGCTACATCCTCACAATTTTAGAGTGCTGTCTAATTGTTGTCATTACCTTTATTGAAATATTTTGTGATTTTTCTTTGGCGTAATAATTGTTTAGTATTAAATTATTTTGTCTCCGGTTTTTTACTGGTTTTTGATGTCCTAAGACATAATGTTTTTGTAACGGTGTCATGCACAGCTGAGAATATGTATGCTCCTTTCTGTTTCCATTCAGTAATCACCAGAGATGTTATATCCAGTTTTCCTAAGATTCTATTTAGGTCCTTCTTTCTGTTTTGGTTAGATGTATCTAGGACTGATAACTATTACTGTTTATTTCTCGTTGTAAATTAATTTAGTTTTTAAATCAGTTAATGAACATTTATCAAGTAGCTACTTTATGCTAGGCACTGTGCTAAGCACTGGGGATACAAAGAAAGGCAAAATATAGTACCTGTTCTCAAGGATCTCATAATCTAGTGAGGAAGACATGCAAGCAACTTTGTACAAACAAGTGCTGTACAGGATAAATTGGAGATAATTAACAGAGGGAAGACACTAGAATTAAGGGGAATGAAGAAAGGCTTCCTCTAGAAGGTGGCATTTTAGTTGAAACTTGAAGCAAACCAGGGAAACCAAGAAGCAGAGAGGAAAGGAGAGCATTCCAGGCATGAGGGACAACCAGTGAGAATGCCTGAAGTTTGGAGATGGAATATTTTATTTTGTATGAGGAAAAGCAAGGAAGCCAGTGTTTAAGTATTTAGAAACTATGCCTTTGGGTGCATACACAAAGTGTCCCAAAAAGTCTTAGTATAATTTTAAGCTATTTAAACTTAAAACCTAAAAATTCTAGTAAATTCAGGGGTGAAACAAGGATGTCCATCATCGTCACTTCTGTTTGATATTGTAGTAGAAATACTGCCTATGATAATAAGACAAGAAGCTATTTTAAAGACTGTTGAACTATTAAAGCTGAAATTGGCATTTAGGGACATGGTATGTGTTAAGTATTGAAATAAATTTATTGTATATATTACCTTTTAGCAAAATGCAGTTTCCTTCCTTATTGCTCAGTTGTTTATTTTTGTTGTTGCCTCATCTGAAATAGTAATTGCTACCCCTGCTTTTTTGTGTTTAGCTGAGACATAATAGATTTTGCTCAGTGTTTCAAGTGTATTAATTATAAATAGCATATTGTTGAATTTTGTTTTCTAATGTATGTATATGTACATTATATGTGGGTGTCTATGTAGGGGTATATGTGTCTGTATATGCAAATATACAGACACATATACCTATAAAACCAAAAGCTGCTATTTTATTTTTAATGATGATAAGTTAGAATCCTTTCAAATAAATTCACAGGTGAAATAAGGATATCCCTTGTCACCTCTTCTGTTTGATATAGTACAAGAAATATTGGCTATAGCAGTAAGCCAAGAAAAAGGAAATAAGGGAATAACCATAGGTAAAGATGATACCAAAATTATCACTTTTGGCAGATAAGATGAAGGACTTAAAGAATATGACACGGTTACCTAAAGTTAATTGAAATAATAGCTTCCTCAGACTTGTGTGATGTAATGGAAATTCATACAAATCGTCAGTATTTCTATATAATGCCCATAAAAGCTAGCAGAAGAGTTAAAAAGAGAAACTTGATTTAAAATTATTATAGGATATATATAAATACTTGGGAGTCTGCCCTCCGCTGTGAATTGCAAGAACTGCATAAATACAAATACGAACAGCCATTTACAGAAAGGCATAAATCAATGGAAAAATATCAATTGCTTATGGGTAGGTTGGTCATGTATAATACAAGTGACAGGATTACCTAAATTAATTTGCTATTCGATGCCATACCGAAGTACCAAAGAATTACTTTATAGAAATAAGAAAAGTAATATATTTGTATGAATTTTAAAAATCAGGAAGAAATGAAAAGAAATGGAAAGGCAGCCTCGTAGTGCCAGCTGTCAAACTACAGTGTTGTTCAGTTGTTCAGTCACGACCAACTCTTTGTGACTACATGGACCGTAACACTACCTCCCAAATTCTGTCCAAAGAGATATTCATTTTATCCACCTATACTACAAAGCAATAATTATTCAAAGAATTGGTGCTGATTAAAAAGATTGATGCAGTGGAACAGATTAAGTATACCACTTATAGAAGCAAATATATCTAATGCCCTAGTATTTACTGACACCCAAAGATGCCAGCTACTAGGATAAAGACAATTTTTGACAAAAATTGCTAGGAAAAGGGGTGGCTAGCTGATACAGTGAATAGAGCATTGGCCCTGTGACCTTGGGTAAGTCACTTAACCCCAGTTGCCCTGCCTTCCCCCCCTCCAAAAAACAAGCCAAAAAAATTGCTAGGAAAATTGGACAGTGGTATTTAGATTTAGACCATACCTCACACTTATTCTAAAATAAACTCCAAATGGATACTTAAGAGGTCACATCAAAAATCAGAGAAACAAGGGAAAAGTTACCTATTAGATCTTTGGATAGGAGAAAAGTTCATAACAAAACAAGGGATTAAGAGGATCACACATGAAATGGATAATTGTGATTACATAGAACTGAAAAGTTTTTGTACAAATAAATCTTAACAAAACCAAGATTGGAAGGGAAATAGTTAATGAAAAAAAAAATCTTTGCAGCAAGTTTCTCTGATAAAGATCTCATTTCCAAAATTATTTGAGGAGCAGATTCAATTATATGAGAAAAAGAGCCATTACTCAATTGCTCAATGGACTAAGGATATGAACTCAAGGGTAGAAACCTAGATGATAGCTATATGAAAATATACTTCCATTCACTAAAAATTAGTGAAAAGCAAATTAAAGCAATTCTGAGAGTCAACCTTACACCCATCAGAGTAGCAAAGAAATTTTGGAAGGGCTATTGGAAAACACATTAACGAACTATTGTTGGAACTGTGAATGAATATAACCATTCTGATAAAGCAGTTTGTAATTATATGCTAAAATTTACTAATGAGTGCCTGTCCTTTGTTTCATTTGTATCATTGCTAGACTTGTACCTAAAAGAAATCAAATAAAGAAGAAATTATCCTTTACAAAAATATTTATAAGTTCTTTTTGTAATGGGGGAAAAAACCTAAATCGGAAACTGGGGATACCCATCAATTCAAACATAGCCAAATAAATTGTGATATATGAATAGGATGGGGTGCTATTGTACTGTAAGAAGTGATGGAAGAGCTGGTTATTAAAATACTTAGATTTATGTGAACTGATGCAGAGTGAATATTCTGCAGATTGCAGAAGACCAATTCTATATAAAAATGAATGATTTCAAAGACTTTTATAAACTGACAAAGAATGAAATGAGCAGAACCAGGAGAACAGTTAAGGCAGTAACAACACCACTGAAATAAACAATATTGAAAACTATAAGAATTATGGTCAGTACAAAGATTTCATGATTCCAGAACTGATTATGAAAACATGATACTACATTATAGAGAGATGACAGTTTTGGAGTGTACACACACACACACACACACACACAGACATTGAGGGAATTTGTTTTCCTTGACTGCATATTTATTAGGAAAAAAAATGGGCAGCGCCCAGATTACTGAGTAAAAGCAGGAACTTACTTCATCCCCAATTACCTCAAATACCTTTTTAAAAAATGGGGTAGGGAAGTAGGAGGGAAAGAAAATACATTTATGTTAATTAAAAAACAGAAAGATTGAGGGGGGGGGTCATTTCCCATGTAGATTGTGTGCATTTTCAGATGAGATCACTTTTTTACTAGCCTTACTTGTTTTACTTTGTTATAAGAGACCTCTCAGAATGTGAGATTAATATGTAAATATTTGTAAAGGTAAAATTGAAACATCAATAAAACTTTAAAAAAAGAATTAAAAGTTGGAAATCCTCAATTCTTTTGTAGTAACTGTTTAAAAAGATATTTAGTTTCTATAGTAATATTAATACTTTATTATATTTAGCTCCATGAGCTAAATAGGATTTTGTAGACTAACCTGAGAACTTGGAACAAGTCCACATTTGAAACAGCTGATTTTCTCATGAACTTTCAGAACTTAGAGAAGAAAGGAAAGAGAAGCTTCCTTTTTCCCATTAGCAAGGTTCACCCTTATCAAAATTTAATTCAGTGACAGCTTGAGTCTTCCCCCGTTCTAGCTACTGTAATCTTTTTTCCTTCTCAAATTGTTTCTTTTTCTTCCACCCAGAATGCCATTTTCTCAGGGCTGATGATTTCTTCTGGTTGTTAGGAGGAAAGCTTTCTGATAAAACTAATTTACACAAAGGTGTAATGTATGATAGTTAACTTCAGGATGGAATTCAATAATAGAACCAACTGCTTGTTAACCCCAGTAAATCTGATAGAATTTTTCTCATGTAACAAAGTGAAGTACTGAGGTGTATCAAACAGTTTTAGGATGAGAGGATTTAAAACTGGGAAAGAACCTTAGAAATTATCAAACTCAGAGGCAGTGTAATTCCAACCAAACTGCACAAATGTCCTATATATAATATGCCAGATAAAAATTATCTAGTTTGAAGACCTATGAAGAGACATTCCGAGTTGAACCGTTAATGGTAACCCTCTGGCTCCAGCCATGTAATCAGTTCCAAATCATTTTTATACTGTTGTCTAGAACATACATTACTTTTTCTATAAGAATAGGATGAGAGACTTTCCAAAATATTGTGCTAAAATTGAACTAAACTATTACTCTCTTATTACTTTGATCTGCCAGTTTAATAACAAAAGAGCTGTCAAAAATGAAATGGAGGTTAAATTGGCATAACTATTTATTGATTAAACCATGTTGGCCATTTGTGATGACTGGTGTTCAGTTATTCCTTTTATAATACATTCTAGAATTCTGCTAGGAATCAAAGTCAAGTCCACTGGCTTATAGTTTAAAGATGAGTTGAAATGCAGATATCTTGACTCCAGACCTAATGCTTTGTTCATTATATATTACTGACTGACCTTATTTAATGAGTTGATACAAGGGGGAAACTTCCCAGGATGTTTTTACTTTTCAGTGTTTTCACTTCCGAATGTAGAGGTTCTCTAAAAGTCTTAGGGTTTTTCACTACTGGGCCTCTGTTTACCCTCTGCCTTCCCAGCAGCCCTGTTGTGTACCTTGGTGGCACTGAGGTTATATCTGCATTCAGAAAGAGTAGGGGAACTGGAGGTGCAGGTCCTAGCGTAGTGGCATGGTCAGGAGTGGCAATTTGTGCTGGTAGTTATTAAGTAAGGAGCTAGGGCTGTAATTATATTTGCTTAGTCAAACATTTTGTGTAACTGTTTAGACTAAACTAAGGGGGAAATGTCTGATGAGGGCTTGAAAACGGGTGAAAGCATTAAAAAGTGTTGGTATGTGTCAGGCACTGCTAAGCACTGGGGATAATATAATAATCAAGAGTCTCCACTTTCATGGAACTTATATTGTAATATGGGAAAGCAACAAATATAAGGGAATGGTTGCCAAGGAAATTGGAAGATGAGTTTAATTATTTACTCTGCTTCTTACTACCAGTATCATCTTCCTTGGGCAAGTCACTTTCCCTCTGCACCAGTTTCCTCAGCTGTGGAAGTTGAAGAAGTTGGACTAAGTCAGTGGTTCTTAAAGAGTGGCCCAGGGACCACAGGGGGTCCCTGAGAGCTTTTCATGACAGTCATGAGGTGAAAACTTGTAATAATAATATTAAAATGTTCTTAATTTCTAATATGATAAATAGCAGATTATAGCCCACACATAAACATAAGTTCTTTGAGGTTCTCGGTCACTTTTAAGAGTGCAAAGAGGTCCTGAGACCAAAAAGTTTGAGAACTGCTGAACTAAATTGATGATGACTAAGGTCATTTCTACTTCTAGATTGTCCTAAGTGCTTTCATTGTTTTGACCTACTCTAGTACTTCCACTATTGGTACTTTTGCCTGTTTACGTACTTTAGCTGTCCAAGCTTTAGACTCTGCTTCTGAGGACCTAGTTTTCTCTGAGTATAAGCTTGACTTTGTCCCTATTTCTAGTTACTGCTATAGTTGTAAACCTGTTACTCAGGCATCAATAATTTTGTGTTGAGCTATTTTTTGTATATAGCTATGGGAAAGTAAAGAGGCAACTAGGTAGCATAGTGGGTAGAGTGCCAGGGACTCATCTTCCTGAGTTCAAATCTGGCCTCAGAAACCTAACTGAGTGATCCTAGGCAAGTTGCTTAACCCTGTTTGCCTCAGTTGCCTCATCTATAAAATGAAGTGGAGAAGGAAGTGGCAAACCATTTCAATAACTTTGCCAAGGAAACCCCAAACGGAGTCACAAAGATTCAGATGTGACTATACAACAATAAAAATGGGAAATTATGTACAGATGTTACTGACAGTAAGGTGACATTTAGGCTCTAACTTAGAGTGGTAGCATGCATCTCATGCTGTCTTATTTCTGGCCCTTATTAATTAATGCCTGGGTTTTAAAAAAATGTTCATTTCCTGTCTCTGAGTATATTCTTCCCTACATCCTTATCCAATGATCCATCACTTGTAGCAATTTTGTATTAGGTCAGCAAGCCTAACTAGCTTGTCACTTGAGACTACCAGTATATGCTTTGATCTCCATCCATAGTCCCCCACTTCTAAAAGAGAATAGGAAAGATATTTTCTCATCTCTTCTGTGGGTTCAGGCTTGGTCATTATTATTGCATATCCTTTAGTTTCTTTTTCTTTTTTTCTTTTTTTAAACTGATTTGTTTATTTACTCTTAGTTTACAAGATTCAGTTCCACAATCCCTTGAGTTTCAAATTTTCTCCCCTCCTTTTCCCCCTCCCCCCACCCATGGTGACATGCAATCAAGTATAGGATCTGCAAATGCTTTCATGTTGGACATTATTCTGGTTGTATAGAAGGGTTGTAACCAGTGGAGTGAACAGTGGGAAAGAAGAAACAAAACCAAACATGGAAAAGAACGATAACATGTAGATTGCTTCAGTCTCCATTTGAACTCTGGTCTTTCTAAATCTTTCTCTGAATGTAGATACCTCCTTCCATCCTGAGACTTGTAGAGTTGTCTTATAACTGTGAGTTGCTGAGAAGAGTCCAGTTCATCAAAGTTGGTTGTCACACATATGATGTGTCTGTGATTGTGTACAAATTTTTCCTGGTTCTGCTCTTCTCACTTAGCATCAGTTTGTATAAGCCTCTCCAGGTAAATATGAAGTCCGTCTCCTCCCCATTTCTTATAGCACAATAGTATTCCATTACATTCATTTACCACAGCTTGTTTAGCCATTCCCCAGTTGATGAGTATCCCCCAAATTTCCAGTTTTTTGCCACCACAAAGAGAGCTGCAATAAATATTTTTATACATATGG
>CM053582.1:249907526-249910026 GCA_028627135.1 Pseudochirops cupreus
CCCAGATATTTTATAATGTCTACAGTAACTTTAAATGGGATTTCTCTTACTATCTCTTGCTGTTGGACTTCATTAGAAATATATAGGAATGCTGAGGATTTATGTGGGTTTATTTTATAACCTGCAACTTTGCTAAATTTATTGTCTCTAGTTTCTTTTTCTTTTATTTCTTTTTGTTCTTTTCATTTCTATTTTTATTGCGTATATTATTTTCCCAGTTCTGATATTTAAATCTGTATCTGTTCATAAGTCTTCCCATACTTCTCTAAATTTTCTATATTGATTGTTTCTTATGGTACAACGGTATCATTATTTTCACCCAGTTTAGCTATCACCCTTTCCTTTGTTATTACAAAAAGTTTATGCCTGGGCTATAAAAGAAGCCTATAAACTGCATTTTCCATTTCCACTCTCTTCTTAATTCATTTAGTTTAATCTTTCTGAACAGTTTTTCATCATTTCTCTCTCCTGCTCAGAAACCTTTGACCTAGATGTTTAATAGAATAAAGTCTAAAATCTTAGTCTAGATTTGAGGCTTTCACAGTCTACTTCCTACCTTTATTCTTTTTTTCTATTAATTGTCTTCATGGAATACCTCTGCTGCAGATGCTATTCATTATCACCTCTGAACATACCTCCTCTAACCTTTAAAAAAACCCTCACTTGACCCTTTCATTTCCTCAAGCTGCCATCCTATTTCTCTTTCCCCTTTTACTTCCAAGCCCCTAGAAAAAGTTGGTTCTGCTTCCACTTTCTTAACATTAGTCACTTTAAACTCAACTCTTCATAGGAAGGCTTCCAACCACCAGTCTACTGAAACTATTCTCCCTGAGGTTGTTAGTATTCTAACTACTAATTCCAACAACTCTTTCTCAAATCTCCAATTCCTTGACATCTACAGCTTTTGACACTATTCTCTCCTGTTTTTTCTCCTATCTTTCTGACCAATCATTCCATCTCAGACAACTTTATTAGTTTTTTACCTTAAGTCTTAAATCCTAAAGTGCGCATAATTCTCAAACCTCTTCCTTGGACCAACTTTTATGTTCACTAGACTTTTCCTTGATGATCTCATCAGCTCCTATGAGATCAGTTCACCTCAGTTTGCAGCCCTAATGTTTCATAAGCTCAAATCCTATATTACCTTCTCTTCTTACCTGTTCAGTGAGCATCTTAACTCAGTGTGGCCCAGTTAAATTTCATCTTTCCCCTTAAACCCTCCTGTCTTCCAAACTTGGGATTTTCTCTAGAAGGTATCACCATTATCCCAGTAACTTGAGTTCATAACCTCGGAGTCCTGGGATTGGAGGGGGGAGAGTAGGCTGAAAACAGGTTAGATTGTTACAGTAATCCATGCATGTGCTAGTCAAGGTATGTATTAGGTTGGTATAAATGGTGATAAAAAAGAGGGCGTGGATGCAAGAGGTAACTGTGGTGTTATAGTAGATAGGAATTGAGAAATTATTGATTGTAGGAGATAAGAAAGAGGGAAAGTCTTATTTCTATAAATTTGTCTAAATATTTGGGGAAATGAGAATGAGGTCTTAGAGAAACTTGCTGTAAATTTTTTTTTCATATTAATGATTGCTATGTATTTCCCTCCATCCTATTTTCCCCTTGTTTATTCTATTCTCTGTCTCCTTTTACCTTGTCCATTCTCAAAAGTATTTTGCTACTGACTTTTAGCTCCCCCAATCTGCCTTCCTTTCTATTAGCTTCCCCCCTTTTCCTATCCCCTTCCTCTACTACTTTCCTGTATGGTGAGATAGATTTCTACCCCACCTCAGTGCATATGTTGTTCCCTCTTTGAGTCAGTTCTGATGAGAGTAAGGTTCACATGCTCCTCCTCCCTTCCCTCATCTTCCCATCTACTGTAAAGTCTCTTTTGGGCCTCTTTTATGTCAAATAATTTTCTCCCCTTCTACATGTCTCTTTCTGTTTCTCCCAGTGCATTCTTCTTTCTCACCCCTTAATTTTAATTTTTTAGGTAATCATCCTATCATATGCAACTTATACTTGTGCCCTCTGTCTGTGTATACTTCTGTCATAATAATGAGAACATTTTTAGGAATTATAGGTATCATTTTCCCTTGTAGGAATGTAAACAGTTTAACCTTATTGAAACCCTTATGATTACTCTTTCCAGTTTACCTTTTTATGCTTCTTTTGAATCTTGGATTTGAAAGTCAAATTTTCTATTCAGCTCCAGTCTTTTCATCAAGAATGCTTGAAAGCCCTCTATTTCATTAAATTTCCATTTTTTCCCCTGAAGGCTTATGCTCAGTTTTGCTGGGTAGGTGATTCTTGGTTATAATTCTAGCTCTTTTGTCCTCTGGAATATCATATTCCAAGCCCTTGACATAATGCATTCTTTCAAGGAGCTTATGTTTTCTGGGAGAAGTGTGGAAACAGTATACATACTATAGATACTGTGTCACGTAAATTAGGTTGTAAAGGAGAAAGCTCAACAAAGTAAAAATTTTAGGAAGGAGAAAATACT
>CM053582.1:249915026-249929644 GCA_028627135.1 Pseudochirops cupreus
GGCTTCTCAAATTAGTATTCCTAAAGTAATAGGTCTGGCTATATCACTCCCTTACTCAAAAGGTTTCTGGGTTTTTATCGTCTCTAAGATAAAATATGAAGTCCTCCGGCGTTTGAACCCCTTTGTACTCTTGCTCCAGCCTTGACATTCCCTTGTAGAAGTCTCAGTTTCTTTGAAGCTCATGAAATGCTCCCTCTTTCAAGAGGCCTTCCTGACTCTCTCTACCATTAGTGTCTCTCTGCCTGCAAATCATTTGGTACTTATTTTGTATGTATCCTGTATGTTGTATCTGTCTGGTTCTAAGTGAATTTTATATTTCTGTGTATCTCTGTATGCAATACAGGGAGAAAAATACCCTGAGAAATAGTTTATCTTTGTCTTTCTTAATACATTTCCTGTTCACATCTACAGTACGTCTTTCATTTGCCCTTTGTGTTACTTGCAATCTTAATTCTCCAGTAATGTTACATGATTTTTCAGCCTTGTAACTTCATCAGGAATATATTGGTGTTAAAACTTTTGCAACAGCTAGCAGCTTGGAGTCATTGAAAACCCTGTATAATTTCCCAAATGCAACTGAGCTCAAACTCTTCATCCTCCATTCTTGCATATTTTATTTATCTGTCTGGAGAATTGGTAGACTAATTCAGTAGGTTGTTCATACATTTGAATACCACAATATGGGCAATATGCAGTTTTTGTCCACCTTGTTTTTATTGTGAGTGATTAGACCCTATCTTTTAAAAATTCTTTCTGAATTAGTTTACTTTAGCTTGAGAATCATAATTTTAAAATTATTACAAGAGCATAAATTAAAAATTATTTATAATTGGTAAAAAAAATAAAAATGCTTTCATTTTTTCTTGATCTTTCTTTTCCTATTTTGCAGATTTTGTTGCTGTTATTAACTTACTTTTAGTCAGTATATGTTCTTGTCAGATCATTTCTTCACTCCACATCACTTCATATATCTTCATATTTGTATTCATATTTTTAATTTCTTATGCTTCAATAATATTCTATCATATATCAGTAAGGAAGTATTTATTAGTTACCTACTATGTGTTAAGCTCAGGGAATAGACTGAAAGAATCTCTACTTTCAAGATACTTTCTAATGAAGACAGCTAGTATATATGTAAGTATGTACAGAATAAATGTAAAGGAGTTAAAATAAAGGGCAGTTTGGAAGGGATGGTACAATTATTTGAAGGGGAAAGTCAGAAAACGGCTCCTGTAGTAGAAATGCTTCACTTGTGCCTTGAAGGAAGAGAAGGATTCTTTTTTTTTTTTTGAAGGGCAATTGGGGTTAAGTGACTTGCCCAAAGTCACACAGCTAGTTTTGTGTTAAGTATCTGAGGCTGGATTTGAATTCAGGTCCTCCTGACTCCAAGGCCAGTGCTCTATTCACTGTGCCACCTAGCTGCCCCAAGAGAAGGATTCTTTGAGAGAAAGGTCTGGAGGTAGTACATTTCAGTTATGTGACTTGGCCAGGGTAAAGGTAGGAAGATGGTGGATGGAGTGTCAAGGTAACAAAGAGAATGCCAGTTTGGTTGAAAAGAAGAGCATGGAAGGGGAGTAACATAATAAGGCTGGAAAGATAGGTTGAGGCAAGGTTGTGAAGCCACCAAAATTTTATCCTAGATGCAGTAGGGAGCTTCTAGAGTTTTTGAGCAGAGGCATGACAAGGTCATGTATATACTTAAGGAAAATCACTTTGGCCGCAGTATGTAAGAGGGACTTGGAATGGTGAGAGACTTGAGTCACAGAGACCAGTCAGGAGGCTGTTGCTGTAGTATAGTTGAGAGGTGATGAAAGCCTGAAGTAAGTTGGTTTTGTGAGTAGAAAGAAGGGGTTGAATGACCGAGATGATGGATCACAGTTCTGTCGTTCTTTAGTCATTCCAGATTTTTGCTGTTGTAAATAAAGCTGCTATGAATATTTTTTATCCCAGTAAGTCTTTCTTTTGCTTAGAAATAATTTCCTTAGGTTGTAGTTCTAGTAGTAGGATCACTAAAACATATCTTTTTTTATTGCTGTGAAATTTTACAGAAGAGTCTTTTGTAGTTTTATGGGGTTCAGTGAAAGTAATGCAATGTCATCTGGGAATAAGGATTTGGAGAACTGCATTGAGAACTTTTTGTGACAGTGAATATTTCTTTTCCTATTAACTTTAGATAATGATATGTAATATATATAAGTAAAACTAGTTTTAGTATTATTTCTTTATGTCTGATTCTTCAATTTAACAAATGTTTACTAAGCTTAATATGTGTAGTGCATCCAGCTAGGCCCTTAGGAATACAACGATGAAAGATGGAAATATGTCTGTCTTACAGAATAGAAGTTTATAATCAAACAGAGAGTTGGGGTGGGGTAGGGATATATTATGTACACAAAAAATATGATAGGACAGATACACAAAAAAATAGAGTATGATTAGGGAAAAGGAAAGACTCACTAAAGTGTTATAGGAAAATTTGAGGAGGTAGAGGTCATTTTCAATTTGGAAAATCAAGGAAGGCTTCATACAAGGTTTTACATTAACTGAACCTGAAAGGAAGAAGATTTTATTAGGTGAAATGAGAGGGAATAGATTCTAGGAATGGTGTAAGGCTTATATTAAAGCAGAGTGGTCAGCACTACAGAATTAGATACGTAAAAAGCTAGTGGTCCATTTTGGAGTGTAGAATGAACTGAAAGCAATACTTAACTGATAAAGCCAAAAAAGTAGATAAGGTAGATTATATATATAATTATTCTGATAGAGGTTCTGCTATATGTGTATAACCTTTTAATCTGCATTGTAAAGTGATATGGACTTTTGGTATGAAAGATTTTACTTAGAAATTGAAATCATTTTTAATGACTTACATATGCTTGAAAGCTAGTATAAATCAGATATCTTAGTGCAACTGTGTGAATGGAAATAAAAACAAGAATAACAAAATTAAACCGAAACCGACACTGTAATTCTAATGGCCAAGAAGCTTGGAGCTGGAGAATGTTTGAAAAATACACCTTCTTTCTTTGCAGAGGTAGAGCACTGTTGGTATGGAATACTGCATGTATTGCCAGACTGTGTTTATATATAGATTGATTTTACTGAACCATTTTTTCTATTTAAAAAAAATTCTTTGTTATAAGAGTGGCTCATTGAATTTAGGAGGGGAGATTATATTTAGAAATGAATCTCATGTGAAAAGTTATTTCAACAACAGTTTTAAAAACAAAAAATAAAATTGATGAAGCTGAAAAAAATTTTTAGAATAGCTTGGGGTGGTTTTTTTTGACTGCAAAAGTTACTCTTTAATTTATTGTTCCTGTAAATTTGAATTTTTTTTCCCTCCCTTCAAATCGAGTCATGCTTGTAGTTTGATGCTTTATAATTTTGGGTAGGAGAGGGAGAAAAAAATCTGATGACCAGTATATACAGAATGAAACAAGAAAAGTATTCAAAAGATTGAATAATTTTATTTTTAAATGCAGGGTATATTTACTAGTGGCACATGGGAGGAAAAATCAGATGAAATTTCCTTTGCTGACTTCAAGTTTTCTATCACTCATCATTTTCTTGTGCAAGAATCCAGTGATAAAGAAGGAAAAGAAGAAGTATTAGAAGGTAGATAAGTTTTACTACATAATTTTCAACTTTTCCCATTTGAAAGTTGGTTCTTAATTATGGAAAAAAAGCTTAATAACTTATTTGATTATAAACTTCAAGGATTTGTAGTGCATTTCTTAGAAGTTCTTCATAGCTGCGCCATGTCTAAAATCTGTGCTTTTCATAATAAAACTATCATTAATTTTTCAATGAGGACTTTTCTATTGAGGATAGTCCTCCCAAATCCTAGAGAACTAGGCAGTTATATGTGTTTTTAATTTGAATAAATAGCTTATTAAACATATGAGGATCTTATAACTATCAGTAACTACTTGACAAAAAAAGCAGAAAGAATATAATAAAATTCAAACAATCTTGAGTCAAAACAAAATTGGGAAAATTAATTATAGGTTTGGGCATTTCTTCCTGTTTTTGTGTTGAAATGAATTATATAACCTTGTGGCTTTCCACCTTGCTCTTAACTTCTTCCCCATTCCCCCCCGTATTTTAACATATTCCTTGTTTCATCATTATCAGAAATGTTTGTTTAATGTTGAAGGTACAAAATACAGATACTGGCTTCTCAGATTTATGACCTAGGATGGATATCAGTGTATTGTGTGTGTGTGTGTGTGTGTGTGTGTGTGTAAATGATTGTATATGTACTAATGTATGCTGCAGATATATTCTGATATAGTATGTTTTTAATGCACATCAAAATCAGACCAACAAAATTTTGTTAAAAGGCATGATTGAAAAATAAATTATATTTGAGAGATAAGTACAGTTGACAGCTATAGGCAAAGGAATGTAGGTAATTAGTTGGAAATCAAAGAATGTTAGTGGGATTTCTTTGTGGAAGTAAAGCTATCTGCTTTCTTGCAATCAATGCAGAAATACTTTATGGAAGGAGGTATAATTTTCAGAGCTCTTTTTATTGATAGAAGACATTATAGGGAAGTGTGTTAGGCACATGATGCCACTTTAAGAAAGTATTTTCAGGCCAGAGTATTAAGAGTGCAAGATTATTTGATAGCAGTCATGTTTGAGACGGACAGGGAAGGAAGTTTACAGTGTAGAATAAAAGGACAGAGAATAGTCTATGGTATGTTTTTATAAAACAGTATTTACAGAGACATGTTTCATAGGCTCCATAATGTCCCTGAAAGTTGTCAGTTCTAGAAGCAATTAATGCTGGGAATTGCATGCAGATCAATAACTCTCCAATTCAAATCAACTATTGTGGGTCAGCATCTTCTGAATTCTTTTATCAGAACAGCTTGAGAAACCAAATCTCTTCAGTTCAGAGGAGTTGCTGTTTATTTGCAGAATGCCAGATTTTCAACGTTCTGCAGTGTGTTCTAGAAGCAGATTTACAAAATAGATGGGAGAGTTACTAATAAAAGGTGATTGGTTTGTCATTTGCTTTTTGTTACAAGGAAAAGACTGCTGATGGTACATTGGTCTCTTTTTTTAAGCAACATGTGTATGATGCTAATGACCAATAGTGTCATCTTTGAACATGCAGAGCAAAACCCAACTAAACATTTAGCAAAAGGAGCACGTGGATAGAAGTGGAAAGATAGACAGTTGGTTATTAGTATTTAAATGGCCAGAGTCAGAAAACAGTAACTTGGGAAAACTTCATGCTGTTATTGAATTTTGAAAGCAGAGTTTTTAATTTGCGAGAAACAATGTTCAGTAAAGAAGCATTCTAGGAGAAATGTCTGTGCTGTGGTTTGGACACAGAGGCAGTAGACTAGACCAACAGTTCTCAAGGGTGGTCCATGGACCCCTGTGGAACCCTGAGGCCCATTCAGGGGGTCTTACAGGTAAAAACTTTTTGTAATAATACTAAGGTATCATTGGCTAATTAAAATGCTCCTCCCTTTTACAACTACATATTTATACAACGCTAGATTTTCCTCATCCAAAATAACATTGCAAGAGATTGAATGCAGAAGCATATATAAGAATCCAGAAGTCTTCTACTAAACCAGACATTAAATAGTTTTGCAAAAATACGTAAAACAATGCTACTTTTAAAATTACTTGGATTTTGGAAAATAGTAATTTTTCTTTTTTTCATATAGTTTCAAACTATTTTCATATAGTTTCATTTTTCATTTTTAAGTGTTATTTATGTTAACACATGGGTTTATTATTGTTATTTTTAAATGATTGAATAACTTTTAACAGATGTTTTTATTTTCTAATATGATGAATATTGATATATGTAACCCAGGTAAACAAAAACTCTTTGGGGTTCTCATTAATTTTTAAGAGTGTAAGGAGACCTGAGACCAAAAAGTTTGAGAGCCAATGAACTAGAGTATATAGGCTTAGGGATGGTGTGCCTCTTTTTTGGGTAAACTAATTTGTCAATCAATTTAGTAATTAAGTACCTACTATGTGCCAGACCCCAGGGATATAAGGAAAAAATGAAGGCCCTTGCCCTTGAGGACCTTAGGTTCTCTCAAAATATTTTAAAATGATGTAATTTTAAACAGATGGCAAAACTAGATAAATGATGCATTTTCTTTAAATGTTTAATAGGTTTCTCTCTTACAATGAAAAGATGCTAACTTTTTTAAAATTACATGTTTTCACAGATGCTATTCCACAATCTATGCAAGATTTGCTATGCATGAACAATGACTTTCCTCCTAGAGCTCACTGCCTAGTAAGATGGTATGTGTACATTTTATTGACTTTTGGTAGGTTGGTTTTTTTTTTTTTGCCTTTTTTTTTTTGGAGGGTGGAAGGTAGGGCAGTTGAGGTTAAGTGACTTGCCCAGGGTCACACGGCTAGGTTTTTGTGTTAAGAGTCTGAGGTCAGATTTGAATTCAGGTCCTCCTGACTCCAGGGCTGGTGCTCTATTCACAGCACTACCTAGCCTCCTCAACTTTTTGGTAATTTTAAGGTGTGTAATTCAGACTGTACATAATGATAATTGTTTCAGAGATAACTAACAGAATATTTGATGCGCTTTATTTTGAACTGAATGTGAAAAGTTTTTTGAGTATGATTAACCATGAAAATATTGTTTAGCCAGTCAGTCACAAAGCATTTATTTTGTGATTACTATGTGTTAGGAACTATGCCAAGCTCAGAAAATACAAGAAGAAGCAAAAATGCCCTCCATCTCTCCAGGAAGTTCATGTTCTAATGGGAGAGACTGAATGCTAATAATGGGTATTGTGAAGATAGAAATAGCAGGATGTATATTTATGTAAATATAAAGTATATACATTTTAAATGGAAGGTAACTTCAGAGGGCAAGGTACTAGCAGCAAAGGGTGGGTTGGTACAGAAAAAGTCTTGTACAGAAGATGAGATTTGGGCTGAATCTTGAAGTAAGTCAGGGAAGCTAGGAGGCAGAGATAAAGAGGGAGAGAATTCCAGTTATAAAGAACAGCCTCTGCAAAATAGATGGAAGTATTGTGTGTAAGGAACAGCAAGTAAGTTAGGATAGCTGTATTGAAGAGTGAAGCACTGTGGAATGTATGACTGGAAAGGTAGGAAAGGCTTTCATTGCCGAACTAACTTGGAGGTAATTGGGAAACACTGATTGATTGGGGAAGAGAGGTGTTATTTGGCAGTGTCAATAGGCAGTCACAGTGTCACAAGACTTATGTGAAAACCAGGTTTATTATAAGAGAAATGAACTTGCATGTGGAACCCAGAGAGTTCACAGTCTTTACAGAAGTTTGTAGTATTTATGATAGTACAACAAAAAGAAGAGAAGAAAACAGGAATGGGCATGGCATGGGAAGGGAAAGTTGCAGGACAAAACCCCTTGGGAACCTTTAGACTATGAAGATAGGAGGGGCTGCTTATGTGCAAAGGACCCCAGCAGCACAAGCATTTTCCCAGCTTGGCATAGACTGACTGGCACCCATCTTGCCTCTCAGGAACACACAGGGAATTCAAATTGGGGTGCAAACATCAAATTATGTCAGCTGCAGTGGGGAGAGTTACTTTGTCCTTGATACATTCAGGGTCTCCTGCATGTTCTGGGTCCATTGTTTCTAGAAAATACGGCAACTCAGAAAAGACAAATTTGGGGGGCCCCTTAACATCAGGAAGACAAATTTGAAGGCTGTTGCAATTGCACTGGCAAGAGCTTCTGAGAGTCTATAGTAGGGAAGTAGTGGCTTTGTGAGTGGAGAGAATGGGTATTGTCAAGATAGAAATAGCAGGATTTTTCAACAGGTTGAATCTGTGGGATGACTGAAACTGAGGAATTGTCGATGATACCAGGGTTTTGAGCCTGAGTGACTGGGTGGATAGTGATATACTCAACTGTTATGGGGAAGTCGTGAAGAGAAGCTAAGAAGATCACCAAACAAGAACTTAGAGAGGAAAAAGCACAGGTTAGAATCTTGTAGGACACCCATGGTTAATGGGTATTATTTAGATAAAGATCCAGGAAAGGAGACTGAGAAGATATGATTATGTAGGTGAGAAGAAATCTAAGGAAAGGCAGAGTCACAAAAACCTAGAGAGGAGTTTCCAGGAAATGAAGGTTATTGATAGTGCACAAACAACAAGAGAAGTCAAGAAAGATGAGGATTAAGAAATTGCCATTAGATTTTGCAGTTAAGAGATAATTAAGAAATAACGAGGTGGCTCAGTGAATAGAACGTTGAATTTGGAGTCAGGAAGACCTGAGTTTGAATTCTGCCCGAAACAAATACTATGTGACCTTTAGCAAGTCATTTAACCTTTCTAAGCCTTAGTTTCCTTATCTTTAAAATGGGAATAATAACACCTACTGTACAAGATTGTGTCCAGATCCTATTTTTCTAGTAAAATGTAAACTTTTTGAGAACCTAAGACTTTTTCTATTTGCCTTTGTATTCCCAGTGCTTTTACACATAGGCATTTAATAAATGTTTTGTTCATTTGACTGATACTTGCTCATGTAGGCCCCTCTTACTGTTTTTCTCCAACACAATTTACATCAGTGTCTCCCAGTCTGTAACATACCCGTGAACTTCTTTTGACATGCTAAGGTACACTGGGAAAAGGGACTTGTTATCTGGCACCTCTATCCCTTTATATTGATTTATCATCATTTATCAGACTCATTATATGTAGTGGTTCTCAACCTGTGGGTTATGTTCAATTTGTAACAATGAAAATACATCCTGCATATCAGATAGATTCATAACAGTAGCAAAATTAGTTATGAAGTAGCAACGAAAATAATTTTATGGTTGGAGGTCACTACAATATGAGAAACTGTATTAAAGGGTCGTGGCATTAGGAAGGTTGAGAACCACTGAGGGTAGATTATAGCTAGTAAGTGAATTTACCAGATGACAGAACAGTGAAGTAAGGGTTATAAAAAGTAAGTTTATAGAAGGTTATAAAGGTTTATAGAAAATTACTAAAGCGCCAGATTTTTTTTTTGACCATTTTGGAATGGAAGTCATTTTTAAATGTGTTATGTATTTCCTTGACTTGAACAAATTATATTGAATATACTCTTTCTTTATTACTCAGTTACTATGAACATCAATTGCTGTACTATATTAGAATATAGGGGTATCAAACTGTAGTAGAAAGGGATCCCTGTGGGCCCTCATATTGACTTAGAAAACCACAAATTAACATTATGTAGGCTATATTGTATTCATGTTATTAAGCATTTCCCAATAACATTTTAATGGAGTTCCATTGAACTCAGCCAAGAATTTGAGGCCTCTGTTGTAAACATACCGATAACTTCCTCTTATTACTTTGTAGGGTTGTTTCACTCTATTCTAGATAACTCCACATTGCTATAATTTTGTTGTTTTAGTTCCTGTAACTTTTTTTATGGTTTATTTTGGCCTCCTAGTTCTGTCAAGCAAGTATATCAGCAGGTGATTATAAGGCATACCTCTATCACCGTACTCCCAACTTTTGGGGTTTTTGTTTTGTTGTTACATTAGAAAACCAGATAACCAAGCTTTTTATAATTGGGTTTAAATTAAATCCCTAGTTTTAATGAAAGCTTGAGTGAGGAGCTTTCTTAAGAGTAAAAAAGTTGTATATTCATGTTTGTTTTCCTAATTGTAAGTTCCATAGAGTCATGGTTTCTCTTTTGTTGTCTCTTTAGTATACCCTAGAACACTGTACTAATCCTGATCTATACTTAGAATAAGTACTTAATGTTTCACTTTAAAATATTTCTAACACCTCAGTTTGATGGATATCAGCTTTTAAAGACTGACTTAGAAATAAATATGCAATGGAAATATCTCATTATATTTATCTCACACTTCTATGGCACTTAAAGATTTTTAAAACCTTACAAAATAAAGGTTATTTAAGATTACGAAAAGACCAAAACTCTTTATGCACATTTTATGAGCAAACCTTAAGATGGGTTCAAAATGTGCATATCAACTTAATTGAATTATAGATACATATCAGAAAAAAAATTTCTTTTCTAAAATCTATGATGTAATTAAAATTTTAAATGTAATTTTGCTGTACAAAATGTAACATGTATTACATTTTATAAAATTATTTTCGTGTCATCAAGAATTGCATTTAATGAATTGCAAACACAGAGCATCTGAATGTAAAATTTCACATCATAGCTCAATTTTTTGAAAAATTAAAATTCACGTGAAGGTTAAACTTCAGTTTAGTTACAGGTCTGGTTAAGTAAGTGAAAGGAAGAAAAAGGAAAGTATTTGGGAGGAAGAGGGTTGTTTTACAATTCTATTTTTATTCTCAACTTAAGAGTATTATAAACATTCTATAGTTGTATAATGGAGAGTACTTGTTTAATATCTTGGTACCCTAAAATTACATTAGCTCTTTTTAAGATTGATTTTATTTCCAAAAAAGCTTGAAATTTTTTTATTATTGTGTTTATTAATAACTTGACAAACCACAACAAACGTGAATGTTTACATATAAAAACTAAACAAGATTACATGTGAACCTTTAATTTCTATTACCTATAGCTTGTGTTCTTAAAAGTATATATTCAAGTATTAGATTTAACATGTTAACCAACACTACTCTGCTTGCCTATGTCCCCATGTGAATTTCTTTCTTCTATTTTGTGTATTTTTAAATGTGTCCTGGTGTTGATGCTATTTTGATCTTTTTTTCCTTTACATCAATATCACTCTTCTCTAATCTCCATTAACTTTTTTTTCCTCCAAAATAAAGGCCCTCTTTTTTTTTTTAAACAAGTATAGTTAAGTCTAATAAATCTACATATTGACCATGTCAGAAAATATATGTCTCATTCATCACTTGCCAGCAGGGAACATGATAAATCATCATTCTTCTGTAGTCATTCATTTCATTGACCAAGGTCCTTAAGTCTTTCAAAATTGTTTTCATTTCCAATGTTATACTTATAAAATGTTCTAGTTGTGCTTATTTCATCCCCTTTACATCATTTCATACAAGTCTTCCTAGGTTATTCTGAATTTGTCCCTTTCCTCTCTCGGGGTACTAATATTTCTTTACATTCATACATTATGTTTGTTCAGCCATTCCCCAATTGTTGGATATTGCTTTATTTTCTAGTTCTTCATTACAACAAAAAGTGTAATCCCTTTTGGAGTGTATTTTTCATTCTGATTTTGCTGAATCTCAAAGGGTATATACATTTAAATGTCTTTTTGGGCATGGTACCAAATTGCTTTCAAGAATGGCTGGATCAATTCACAACCCCGCCAGTAGTACATTATTATGCTTGTACTACTCCAGCCCCTTCAAAAAAATAGTCGTTTTCTGTTTTTGTCATTTTTTCCTCAGAGTTGCTTTAATTTGTATTTTTTAAAAATAATTAATGATTTAGAGGCTTTTCAAAACCTCATTGTACCTTTTTTATTTTAATAAATGAGCATTCATTCTCCCTAGACTGACAAGCCTTTTTTTCCCCCCCACCATTTCTGGAACCTTAGTTCCTTGGTCTCTTAGTCCTTACCCTGTTCTATCATCAGACTTTTTCAGTGCTTTCTGATCATAACTACATATCTTAGTACTTTCTAAATCTCCAAGGACATTTCTCAGTGTTTCCTTTTTCCATAATTTGTAAGTGCAAAGTCATAAGAAAATAATAAGAATGTTTCTGTGAATAAGAAGGAAATTCAATCTTTTACATGTTAAATTACTGTTAAAAAATTCAGATTTCTAGCATAATCAGTTCATCTTTACTTTTTTGTGGCAAAATGTATATACCTTTTCTTAAATATAAGTTGCTAATATCAAGAGACAATAATTCTGAAATTTCCTTCTGATGGAATTTTTCTTCAAATGTGTCTTTTAGGTATGGACTACGTGAATTTGTAGTAATTGCCCCAGCTGCAAATAATGATGCTGTTCTTAGTGAATCTAAATGTAATCTTCTTCTGAGTTCTGTCTCTATTGCATTGGGGAACACAGGCTGGTAGGTAGAAGTTTCTAAAAACCTTCAATGTAATATATTTTTTAAAGGTTTTCATTATGATGTGTGAAAGAAGAAAAATCACTATTGTTCCTGGCACACAATAAGCCCTTAATAAATGCTTGATTGATTAATTTTAATTCACTGGAAGGAGAAAACCAGGTTGAAGTAGAAAAGTAAATATATATATATATCTGGGGACTTATAATAGTAAATAATTTAAAAATCTTGTAACCTGTTAACTCACCACTTCAAAATTTTTTTTAGTCAGGTGCCACTCTTCGTGCAAATACATCACAAATGGCGAAGAATGTATGTAGGAGAATGTCAGGGTCCAGGAGTTCGAACTGACTTTGAAATGGTTCATCTTCGCAAAGTGCCAAATCAGTATACTCACTTATCAGGACTGTTGGATATCTTCAAATCAAAAATAGTAAGTGGAGATTGTGTTTGGGAATCCAGATAAAAGAAGATAATTTTATTTACTACTAAGATGATATTTAAAAAATTTCCTGATGTTACAAATAATTGCTTTTTTAAAGTTTGGCAATGTTTTTGCATAATTACTTATGTACATTTTTATTTAGGAAAACAAATGTTTTATTTTCCTTTTAAAAAAGATACTAGTATGAAAAGAAATGCTAATTACCAATTATATTTTTTAGTAGTCAATCTAGATGAATGATTTCCAGATGGTTTTATGCTATGCTACTGACCTTCTTGAACATTTTTTACCTCCTTTGTAACTAATATTACTTTTTTCTTTTTTTTAATTTTTCTTTTTGTTTATTTTTAGTTTACATCATTCATTTCCAAAAGATTTTGAATTACAAATTTTCTCCCCATCTTTCCCCTACCCACTACCTCAAAACAGTGATCCCATGTTTACCCCCTCCCCCAATCTGCTCTTACCTGTATCCTCCCCCATCACCCCTCTGACTTTCCAGTAGGGCAACATGGATCTCCCTACCCCAGTGCCTGCACATCTTAATTCCCAGTTGCATGTAAATAATAATAATGATAATAATATGTGTGTGTGTGTGTGTGTGTGTGTGTGTGTGTGTGTGTGTGTAATATGTATGTATTAACATTTAATTTTAGAACTTTAAATTCTAGATTCTTTCCCTACCTTCCTCGTCACCCACCTCCACTAGAAAGACAAGCAATTCAATACAGGCTGTACATGTATAGTTACGTAGAACATCTCCACAATGGACATATTGTAAAAGACTGACTATATTTCCCTCCTTCCTATCCTGCCCCCCACTTGTTCTATTCTCTACTTTGTCCCTGTCCCTTTACAGAAATGTGTCCCTCCATCATCTCCCCTCTCATCACCATCCTCCCCACTCTCCTGTAGGGCAAGATACCCAATTTAGAGTGTATGTCATTCCTTCCCTAAGCCAAATTCAATGAGAGTAAGATTGACTCACTCCTTTTGCCTTCCCATTCTTCCCCTCCATTGTAACAGTTATTCCTTGCCTCTTCTATATGAGATGATTAACCCTATTCTGTTTCTCCCTGTCTCCTCTCATTCTATTCCTCTACCACCTTTCAATTTCACCTTTTAAAATATCATCCCTTTCTATTCAATTGATTGTGTGCCCTCTGTCTATGTACACATATATACACCCAATCACATATGTATTCCTATGCATATATATATACCCTCCTACATAGACATATGTGTATGTATACGTATATATGTACATATATATTCTCTTCACCTATCCTCATACTGAGAAAAGTTTCATAAGTTACAATTATCATTTTTCCATGTTGGCACGTAAATAGTTCAACTTTGATAAGTTCTTTATGATTTCTTTTCCATGTTTACCTTCTCATGCTTCTTGTATTTGAATGTCAGATTTTCTATTCAGTTCTGGTTTTTTCCAAAAGAATGCTTGAAAGTCCTCTACCTCATTGAATGACCATATTTTCCCCTGAATTATTATACTCAGTTTTGCTAGATAGGTGATTCTTGGTTTTAATCCTAGCTCCTTTGATCTCCGGAATATCATATTCCAGGCCCTTCGATCCTTTAATGTAGAAGCTGCTAGATCCTGTGTTATCCTGATTGTGTTTCTACAGTATTCAGATTGTTTCTTCTTGGCAGCTTGTAGTATTTTCTCCTTGGTCTGTGGATTCCGGAACCTGGCTATAATATTTCTAGGAGTTTTCTTTTGGGGATCTTTTTCAAGAGGTGATTGGTGGATTCTTTCAAGTTCTATTTTGCCGTCTGGTTCTAAAATATCAGGGCAGTTTTCTTTGAAAATTTCTTGAAGGATGCTTTCTAAGTTCTTTTTTAGATCATGGCTTTCAGGTAGTCCAATAATTTTTAGATTGTCTCTCCTGGATCTGTTTTCCAGGTCAGTGGTTTTTTCAAGGAGATATTTCACATTGCCTTCTACTTTTTAATTTGTTTGGATCTGTTTGATAGCATCTTGATTTCTGATAAAGTCATTTTTTTCCATTTGCTCCACTCTAATTTTGAAGGAGGTATTCTCTTCAGAATGCTTTTGAGATTCTTTTTCTATCTGGCAAAGTCAAACTTTTTAAGGCATTCTTCTCTTCATTGGCTTTTTGGGCCTCTTTTGTCATTTGAGTT
>CM053582.1:249930144-249945286 GCA_028627135.1 Pseudochirops cupreus
TTTGGGAGCTGTTCTTACTTTGCTTCTTATGCTTATTCTTACTCATGGTTCTTTAAACCGTGATTTTTTTTAAAAATCTCTGTGGGGCTCTGCTTCCAGAAGGGAAAGCTCTGTCCCAAATCGCTGGGGTCCTCCCGGCTGCCGTAGCTCTCAAGAAGATGCTGGGAGTCTTCCTAAATACTTCCGGCTGACTGGATAATGAAGACTCCAAGACCGAGGCCCAAGACGGCGATCCGGATCCAGGCCGCTCAATGCGAGAGCACTGGCCTGAGAACAATCTCTAAGTCCCCCTGCTGTCTGCAGGCTGCGGGCAGGAAGCCACAACGTGGAGGCGGGTGCAAAACCTCTGCCTTTTTGCTTTTACGCTCTGGAGGCCTTCTGGCCAGACTGCTTATCTCCCCCTTTCACAATTCCCACTCGCAGCTGCTGCTAATCCACTCACCTGAGAGGCTCCTCAGCTCCTCCCGTCCAGTGGCCCCCGGGGCACAGCCTCGGCTTCAGGGCAGGCTGGTTTCGGTTCGCAGTGCTGATGTGGTTCCTCATAGCCGAGCTGACTTTAGTGGGAAGTATCTTTGTGTGCGTTTTGGAGTTCTAGGATTGGTTTAGAGTCCTGTTTTATGGGTATTTTGGGGTGGCTATGTGAGAGCTGCGATATGTTGCTGCTGCTACGCCACCATCTTGGCTCCGCCCCCCTAGTTTGCTGTTTTTATTAATGTACCATGTGGCTTTTATATTTTTGTATCTCATCAAAAATCTACATTATGTGATACTTGTTAATTATTGTGCCAGTTGTTAATGTAATTTATGCTTTAAAAATAAAGAAAATTGAATAAATTGCCTTTTAATAAAATCAAATGAACCAAATAATTAACTGAATTAGAGGGCTTCTTAATTTTGGTTATTAAATAGTGGATGATTGTCAAAAATGATTTTTAACAAATCAGAATGTCTCAAAAATGAACAATAAGCTTTAATTTTGGAAGTTTCCATTGCAGTTCATGTAATTACAAATTACCCAGTAACTTCTGTTATTTAAAAAAGATCTGAATTCTCTTGATGAAAATATTTAAAAGGTCTGGAATCTTTTGGTATATGGAGTATTTGTTACGTTTCTTTAGGTTGACTCGCTGATGTGCTCTCTGTCAATCTTCCCAAACCTTAGACTTTGAACAAAATTGCAGAACTAGCAGTTACTTTTGCAGTCGAAAAAGCTTTCTTTGGGCTTCAGTTATAGCGTATACTCTCAATTAGAAAGTATTGACTTTTAATGAGAAAGGTGTATGGATTTTTGCAGCTATTGAAAAAATTTATGAGTGTTGATTGTGGTTTAATTCTTCATAAAACATTCTAAAATGAAATAAGATGTATGAAGTGCTTTTTAGAAGCAGGTAGGTGACACAGTGGATAGAGTAGGTAGGGCTGGAGTTGGGAAGACCTGAGTTCAAACCAGCCGTAGACATTTACTGGCTATATGACCTTAGTCAAGTCACTTAAACTCGATCTGCCTCAGTTTTCTTATCTGTAAAGTGTGGATAACAACAGGACCAACCACCTAAGGTTGTTGTGAGAATTAAATGAGATAATATTGTAAAACATTTAGCACCATTGTGCCATGTACTTTTTAGACAGTTAATAAATGCTTGTTTCCTTCCTTCCTAAACTTTCTTCTACTTCATGGTAATAGTTTACTTAAAAAGTACTATGTAATTAAATATTCTGCTTTGTAAAGGTTAAAAAGTTTAATGCACAAAAAATTCATTTATACTTCAAAAGAAACATTGACATCATCGTCAGTAGGCTCATAAGATTTAGAATTGGAAGAAACTTCAGAGATCCCAAGAAACTAATACAGAAAGAAATTATATATGATTTTGCCTAAAGTTATATAGCAAGTAAATAGAAGTACTTGAATTTGAACCTAACACTCTGATTCCAATTGTATTCGCTTTCCCACTATCCCTTTATAACTCACATGAGGTCACAGTTTGTCTAGGGCAGTGCAGGGACTCGAACTCTGATCTGCTAACACTTATCTGACAGGTTAATTATGCAGACTTTGGCTGATTTACAGATAAGGAAATTTCCCAAAGAAGGAAAGAAACTTGTTCTTTGATCTCCTTCTCTCCTAAAGAAGACTTCTATCACAGCACCAGGCTTTCTCTTCAAGTCTTTTTGTATATTTTTGAGTAACCTCTGTGGAAGTACAAGTATTAATATCCTGTTTTTCAAATGAAGAAAGAAATTCAGAGTTTAAGTGCTATTTCCCCAGGATTACATAGGTAATAGACATTGGAGCTGGATTAGTAGTCTTTCCCGTTAAGAATGTTGCCTCATAGCAGACATATAATAAATGATTAGATGAGTAGTGTTTGCGTTTTTGGGGTCCATTCTCTTTCAAACCTTGAAATTACTAGTTTAGGAATCTGATAATCATCCACTCTTGCTATTGGGCCAAGACTGAACTTTCTATCTCCTATCCTCCCTCCCTCACCCAATCCTGTGAGTCTGGCCGGGGCACGTCCTTCTAATTGACAATTTCTCCATCTGACTCCCTCATATCCAAGCCTTTCTCTTTTTCCTCCTTGTTCTCATTATCAGACTGTTGGATTTGCTCTTTTTAGCAAATCTCAAACAGGTTAGATTTGGATTATCTTATAATGCTGAAATCTAATACCCCTGTAGGCCTGAGTGTAATTTTAGATTGTCTTGTATACCTAAATAATCTTATGATATTGTAGAAATAGAAAATTTATCCTCTAAAGACTTAATTTAGATTGCCTAGGTTTCCTATCTCTCCATACTTACTAAATCCCATATTGTGGGCAATATTTTTTGTTATTATTGTTAAAATCAGATATAGATGCCATTGTTGGAGGAGAAGTTGGAGGCTTAGAATTTGGGAAGTTACCATTTGGTGCCTGTGAAGATCCAATAAGGTAATAATTTATCTGTACCATTTCAATTATAGCCCCAAATCAAAATTTTTAATTAATGTCTTTAAATTCTCTCTGACACTGCCACCTACTGGAATGAATAATGTCCTGGAAATAATAGTGATTTAAGATTTTGGTTATAATAGATTTTCTGTGGTTATTGAGAAGTTATTACTTAAAATGTAAGAAATCTCTGTAATTATTCAGTGATTATGCTTTGTACTAGCCATACAGACATGTAAACAGATTTGAAGTTCTCTCAAATGTTTCATACTTTTGGATATGATCTTAGAAAAGGAGGGTCTAGCAGAGTCACTTAGTCAAAGATTATATATTCTTTGGTAGTATACAGAGTGACCAGTATTATTTTAATAATAGTGAAAGGAATTATTTCTGAAAAGTTATTTTCTTTTGAATCTAACTGTGATGATACTGAGAAATAACAGTGACAATGGGGAGAAGTAGTGATTAAGTGGGGAAACAGGGAAATACAATGGGGAAAGGAAATAGATATTTTATGAGAAGCAAAAATGGTAGACTTTGGATCCTTTATAAATTAATGGAAGAGGAAAGAAGTTGTAGGTTAGGTTCTTTTCTGAGCTTCCTCTACTAATTTTCTCAAGATGTTACAGATACCCATCCAGAGACTAGGAAGAGGTTTCCTGAGATAATAAAGAGTTGGATAGAATATATGGAAATTTAGACCAAAGTTTGAACCTGAAAAGAACAAATTAATGGCTGTAATCCTTTTCAGTAGCTTACAGTGACAAATATAAAATATTAATATTACCTCTGTTTGTTTGACTTCTTTTGTTTATTTTAGTGAGCTCCATTTAGCAACTACATGGCCTCACCTTACTGAAGGAATTATTGTGGATAATGATGTTTACTCGTAAGTGTGTTCATATTAATGAAGTAAGGTTAAATGCTTTAGTACTAAAGTTGAGCCATATATGTTTATCATTTCATTTTTTCTACAGTATCTTTATTTTAAAATTGGTCAAGTCAATGTAGCCACCACATAACGGTGTTCAATGATCCCGTGATTGTCATTATCCTGTAAAACATAAAAAGCAAGACATGATTGCAAAAAATGTTTTTCACTGTCATGGCAGCTGCCTTATGCAGAGTCCAAATGGAAAGAAGGATTCTCAGATGCTTCTCTTTATGGATTACATTGTGCTGTGAGATATATAGCTATCCATAAGAGATCAGTTCAGTAGTCCATAGAGGAAAAGCTGAGTGAAGATGAAGATGAAGATGAAGAATGCACAATATGTAGCTTAGGAGAAGCAGTTGGATAGCCAGCCCATTAAACTAGTCCATAGGTACAAATATCTTGAATGGGTACTGAAAATGAATAATACACTGGGCCCAGAATAGAATAGGAGCAGAGGAACATTCTGGATTGCATTTGGGAAACCACAAAATGCTTTTAGCAATGCCAAATTGCTCTCTGACAGAAAGTCTCTTTAAAAAAAACCCAAACTTTTCCTTCTGATACTGTATGGCTATAAATCATGAATGATGATGGTCTTTGAAGAATCAAAATCATAGGTGATGTAGAAACGTGTGGTAAGCATAAGGCAGCAGAACATTATCAGTGGTAACTACAGTTTAAAAGCTAAAGTATAAGAAATGTATAATCTAAAAAGCACATGAGCCTGTCAAAGTGAAATCACAGGAATGAAGAAATGGGCAGGCTAAATACTGACTACTGTCCAAACAATGTTTAAAAAAAATAACTAGAGGGTGAACCTAGCAAATAAGGCAAATTATTTGGAAATGGAAATTTTGGAAGAATTATGGGAAGGTATTTGTTGACTGTGATATGTTGGTTATTCTATGTTAACTGTTATGAATTGATTATGATGGATTTTGCCTTATTTTTAAGTAAAGATCTGTGTTTAAGATTCAATGGTTTCATCGTTGTAAGTGGGTGGTTTTATGTAAATGGAACTGCATGGGTGGGGAGCTGAAGAGGTATAGAGGTGAGTAGGGTGTTATATTCCCTTATAACAGGGTTATCCTTAGGACCTTAAGAGAGTTGAGTCTAACTACATGTTAGTGGTTCTTCTCTAGAAAGTCAGACTGCCAGCATGCGAAGAGATTGGGGTGAACAAACTAGTCCAGAGAGTGACTCTCATTACATGGGAAGAGTTCCACACTAGGCATGTCTTGCCATAACAGCTATTAAACATGAATAATTAATTATTCATGCAAATTGATTTTTTTGTGGGGGGGATTACCTAGAAGGAAATCTAAATTTTACAAAATATCATGAAGTGACAGTAATTCTTAGTTTTGGAATAGCATCAAGACATGTATGGAGTTCTATGATAAAACATGTACATCTAGTCCGGTGATGTAGAAACTAGTCGAAAATTATAAAGATCAAGACAGTTTGTTTCAGTAATTCTGGTGCCTTTTTAAGGCATAGAGAAGTGGAATGAATACTTTTCTTCTTCTGAAAATTTTTACATTCCCCTTTTGATAGATAATAATATAAAACTATGACATCCAAGATGTTACTGGCAGACCTGATTGTCTTACTTTGCTTTTTTGGTCAACCCTAAAGATGATAAGTCATCATAGGAGACATAGTGGTAGTACAAAGAACAGTTAATTTTCTATTTCAATTCTGAAGACCTAGATTTATATCCTGGCTCAGCTACTTACTAGCCATGGGACTGTAAGAACTCATTTTATCTTTCTCTTTTTTTTTTGGAGGGCAGTTGGGGTTAAGTGACTTGCCCAAGGTCACACGGCTAGTTTTTGAGTTAAGTGTCTGAGGCCGGATTTAAACTCAGGTACTCCTCACTTAGGGCAGGTGCTCTATTCACTGCGCCACCTAGCCACCCCCAGAACTCATTTTATTTCAAGGAGCCTCAGCTTCCTTAGCTATATAGTAATACAATTCATCTCAAAGCGTTTTGGGGATAAAAATACTTTTGTAAACCTTAAAATGTGATATAATGTGAATTATCTAAATATGTAATTGTACAATAGCTATTCTGACTACAATGGGTTACTTTTTTCTTACATGATGACATCAAATACCTGTGATTTTATCAGTCTGGGCATTCTAGGTACATGTAGATTCTAACCATCTAAAATTTTGAGTCTCTGAGAGCTGCTTGAAGTTCAGAAAAACTAAGTGATTTGCCTGTCAGCTAATGTTAAAAATGAGATTTGAATTGAGGTCTTTATAACTTTAAGTCCAACACTTATCACCTGTACCACAATTCCACTATACGTTTTCATAACAATTTTTTAGCCTTTTAACTAAGCGTGTTTGTGTGCCATTTTTTTCTTTTTCTTAGCCAAATGACATATGTTTGGGGGCAGCTGGGTAGCATAGTGAACAGAGCATGGGCCCTGGAGTCAGGAGGACCTGAGTTCAAATGTGGCCTCAAACATTTAACACTTACTAGATGTGTGACCTTGAGCAGGTCATTTAACCCCAATTCCCCTGCCTTCCCCCCTCCAAAAAAAAAAAGGCAAATGACATATGTTTTATGCATTAGATTACTAATGAGGTTAAGAAGATTATTGGTATGCTCATTTTTTACTTAATATGTCACCAAACTGAATTTGAATATATTTTTAGAACTCTTAAAATGATACTAATTAGTATATTTGTGTGTTTTTAGGGATCTGGATCCTGTTCAAGCTCCATATTGGTCTGTGAGGGTTCGAAAAGCAGACAATCCCCAATGTTTGCTAGGTAAGAAGTGCTGCTTTTTTTCTTGAATATTTCCCTTCAGTCTTCTCCCATCTTCTAAACCTACAACCTTGGAATCATTTTGGATTCCTTTTTTGAACTAGTCAAACTCTAGTCATTGTGTTGTTTTTTTTTAAATAATAGTGATCTTAACAAGCACTTGAAAAAGGTTACATAAAGACAAGATAAAGAATAAAACCTTACACATGCCATTAGCATTTAACAAAGGAAAACCAAAGGAATTAACAACAAGCAAGCAGAAAATGCTTTTGTGTCTGCAGTTGTGCTGCTTTGGGTTTTTTCCTTTTTGCCTTTTTATATATGTTTGTTGTCAGTGTTTATAGAGTTCTGGCTCCGTTGAGCTCTCTTTCTAACTACGTATTTTTTCCCACATTTCTTCATATGCTTCTTACTTATCCTTTTCATAGTCCTGTAATATTCCATGACATTAGTGTGCCAATATGTCATTAGACATAGAGGTTATCTCCAAGTTTTGTTACAAATACAGAAATTGTACATTTTTTATACATGTTCCTGTATTTTTATACAGATAATCCTTCCTTTTCGTTTTGTTTTTTAATATTTTGGGATAAAGTCCTAGCAGGGGAATTGCTGGGGCAAAAGGATGTGATTCACTCTGATTATACAAAGCCATGTTGCTCTCCAAAATGTCATAGTCCTATCAGCACCATAACAGAATGTCCATTTACCTGTAGCCTCACCAGCATTGCATTTTATAATTTCTCGCTATTTTTGCAGTTCTAGTGGTTATAAAGTGACATCTTAAGATTGTCTTGATTTGCATTTCTTTGAATATTTGAGAATTTGATTATATTTTTACGTGATTATTTGTGTTTCCTCTTTGATACTTATCTATTCTTTTCCTTTTCCCATTGTTCCTATGAGAAATATAGGGTTAGTTTTAGAGAACAATAATGTGAGTGAGTGAGAGTGTGTGTGTGTGTGTGTGTGTGTGTGTGTGTGTGTGTGTGTGTTTGACTTCATATAGATTCTGGATGTAAACTGTTTGTCCTAGATATTTAGTGCAACTATTTATTCCTAATCATTTCTTTTAACTTTAGAAATACTGCCCTTTTCTGTACAAAAACGTTTTTATCTTTGTTTAGTCAAGCCCATAGATTTTTGTGTCCAATAATTTCTTCTGTTTAATTGACAAAAATGTCCTTTTTCCCCAAGTCATGACTTGTAGATCCTATTTTTTTGTTATGATTCATATTTTAAATTCAGATTTCCCTGCCTTATATCAATTATTTTTCTAGCATTTTGGCTAGCAGATATGATTTGGTTGATGTGGGAGCTCCTCGTGAAACTCTCTGTATCAATGCAGATCTATGACCATTCTGCAACTTATTTTATTTTATTTTTTAATTTTTATTTTTTTTCATTCTGCAAATTTTAGAGAGTTTCTTGGGGGCACTGAAAGCTTAAGAGATTTGCCCAACATCACACAACCAATATGCATTAAAAAGATCACATATCTACCTAGCTCTGAGGTTGGAGCTATCCATTATGTTACGCTACTCTTTTTTTTTTTCCAAATCCATATAATTGTTGTGATTATTCCTGTATAATACATTTTGGCATCTGATGATTCTAGTTCCTTTGAACTGGTTTTGTCTCAATTTTTTTTAGTAATATTACTGTGTATCTGTTTTTCATATGAATTTTATGACTGTCTAATTCTTTCAAATAATTTGTTGGTTATATTTTAATGTAATGGTATTAAATCTCTGAGTTAGCTTGGCAAAAATTAGTTTTTTCATTACGTTTTTAAATCTAATCATAAACTAAGACTATATCCTTGATTTTCTATATATCTTTGGTTTCCTGTATCCTATATCCTTCTTCCTTGATTTCTCCTGTATGATTTGAATAGGCTAATTCCAAAATATTTAATGCATTTTGTTGTTGTACTAAAGGGTATTTATCTTTCTGTCAGTTTTCCTTTATTGTCTATATTCAAGTCTGACTATGTCATCTGTCTGCTCTATATATTCTAGTGTCTTCTGCTTGCCTATAGAATCAAATAAAAGCTCTTCTTGTTTAAATATTTTGTTGTTGCTGCTGCTGTTCACTCATCTCAGTTATGCCCAACTCTTGTGACCCCATTTGGGATATTCTTGGCACAGATACCAGCTCATTTTACATATGAGGAAACTGAGGCAAACAGGATTAAGTGACTTACCTGGTGTCGCACAGCTAATAAATGTCTGAGCCCAGATTTGAACTTGAGTCTTCCTGACTGCAGGCATGGCACTCTATCCACCATGCCACCTAGCTGTAGTTTTGTGCCACCTAGATGCAGTTTAAATATAAGCTGTTTTAAAATATCTTGTTTAAATATAAGCTTCTCTTTCACAACCTCACCCCAAGCTTAGCTTCCCAAACTCATTTTACTTATTTGCCTCTATAGTCCAGCCAAACTGGGCTTCTTGCTTTTCCTTACACATGATATGTCATCTCCTGTATCTGTGCATCTGCATGGCCATCCTCCATGGCTAGAATGCATTTTCACCTCTTATTTATCTGCCTCTTAGGATGCCTTATTTCCTTTAAAGCTCTGTTGAGACAGCAACATGATCCTCACCCCCCCCCCTTCTTTTATCTTGTTTTCATTTTGCATATGATTTTAGATATATCTTATGAATACTTGTGGATAGATATGTGTTGTTTCACCTAATAATGTTCAAATTCCTTGAGGTTAGTTTTATATTTGTAACAGTTTTTATTATTTTAAAAAATTTTTCAAATTACATGTAAAAACAATTTTAAACTTTTGTTTTTAAAATTTTTGAGTTCCAAATTCTCTCTGTCCCTTCCTCTCCTACGTCGTCCCTGAGACATCAACCAGTTAGATATAGATTATACATCTGCAACCATCTAAAACGTGTTCCCATATTAGTCATGTTGCAAAAGAAAACAAAGAGCAACCCCTCCGCCCTCCAAATTTAAAAAAGTTTTTAAAAAAAGGCACACATTGATCTGTATTCATATTCCATCAGTTCTTTCTCTGGTGCATTTTTCATCATAAATCCTTTGGAATTATCTTGGATCATTGTATTGCTGAGAATAGCTAAGTCATTCATAATTGATCATAGTACAATATTGCTGTTACTGTGTATGACGTTCTCCTGGTTCTGCTTACTTCACTTTGAATTAGTTCATGTAGGTCTTTCCAGGTTTTTTTGGAAGCATCCTGTTCATCATTTATTATAGCCCAGTAGTATTCCGTTGCAATCATATACTGCAGCTTGTTCAGCCATTCTGTAATTGATAAGCATCATCTCAATTTCTAGTTCTTTGCCACCACAGAAAGATGTGCGTATATATTTTTCTTTTTGTACAACTTGGTCCTTTTCCCTTTTCACTGGGATACAGACATTCTCTTGGTATTGCTGGGTCAAAGGGTCTGCATAGTTTAGAGCTCTCTGGACATAGTTCCAACTTGCTCTCTAGGATGGTTGGAGCAATTCACAACTCCACCAGTAGTGCATTAGTGTACCTATTTTTCCATATCCCCTCCAACATTATCATTTTTCTGTCATATTAGCCTGTCTGATAGGTGAGAAACAGTACCTCAGATTTGTTTTAATTCATGTTTAATTTGCAATATAATTTAGAGCATTTTTTAATGTGACCGTAATTAGCTTTGACTTCTTCTGAAAACTGCCTGTTCATAACCATTGACCATTTATCAATTGGGGAATGACACATAGTCTTAGAAATTTGACTCCATTTTCTATGTTTGAAAAATGAGGTCTTTATCAAAGAAACTTTCTGTAAATTTTTTTCCCCCAACTTCCTGCTTTCCTGCTAATCTGGGCTGCATTGTTTTTGTTTGTGTAAAAACTTTTTAATTTACTGTAACCAAAATTATCCATTTTATGTCCTATAATGCTCTTTTGTTTCATGTTTGGTTATAAACTCTGCCCTTGTCCATATATTTGACAGGTAAAATATTCCATGCTCCCCTAATTTTTCCTGTTTTTTTATGCCACTTGTTTTTACCAGTTCTGGGAAATTTTCTTTTATTTTCTAGAATATGATGCTCACATTCTTTTGTATTTTTTTCCCTTAAATTTTCTGCTATGTCAGCAATCTTGATATTGTTACATCTTAACCTTTTCTCTAGGTCTTGTCATTTGAATCTATGCATTTTCCAATAATTTGCATAATTAATATTTTTAAGTTACTATTGAGAGTCTTTTATTGATTACTTCAGTATATTTTATGAGATTTTATTTTGGTTATTATGCTTTTTTCTAATCTTTTAAAATATTTAACGTTTTTCTTCAGTTTCTTCCTGGTATTTTAAAACTTTATTAATATTGTATAAAGCTCTTTTTTATTTGGCATTATGATTTTTCTATCCCTGCTAATTCTTGTTTAATTACATTGAATGAGTTTCTTAACTATTTGAGGTTATCCTTGAAGGAATCTGAAGCTGTTTTTTCTTCCACATGATTGCTTCTGATACTCTATCTGATTTCATAGTTATATTCCTTCCTTCTAGGTCCTCATACTTGTTTACATAGTTATTAATTGAAATTTGAATTTTTATTCACTGCTAAATATACTAGGAACTCTAAAGGATACTTTTTAAAAAACACATCGAGTATCTCACTTTATACAATCTGTGTTACCAGATAGCTGGGGTGTAAGTAAATTTTCTAGAAGGAATCCTGTGATAAATCTTTTGAAATGCAAATTGTATCTACAAACTTACGTGTGCATGTGTGGATTTTTGAGTACTAAAATCTGTTTAAACTAGGTCACACCTGTATATATTATATTGGTACAGATATAAATTGCCTCTAAATATAGGCAGACCTGCTAAATTGAGCTCTCTTGAAAAGGAAAAATATGCACATAGGCATACCTTCAAAAGTAAATACTTCTGTACTCATTCCATTTTAGTAGTAGTTGGATCTTTAACTTCAGACTTTCTGGGGCTTAAGAGGAAGCTACTAGATAGTGAGTCAATGTCACTTTCCTTTTCTATGTTTCTACTGCCATTCCCCTCCCCACTCAGTACATTTCTAGAGCAACCCCAGTTGTTCTAGAACTCCCTCTGTCACAGCAGTCCTGCTCTTTGCAAGTAGAATCTGTGAGACAAAGTACAAATTTAGGGGAAAGGAGCATTTGTGGGAATCCCACTCAACTCATTCCTTTTTCTTCAGCTTCATTGATATGAGATATAAAGAATTGATAGGCTTTGAAAAGAGCTGCTTCTTTTCTGTGGTATTTTAGGAAAGTATATATGTAATCTCTCAGCAATCTGCCAAGCTTGATACTAAACACAATTATAGGCTGAATTTAATATAATCAAGGACAATAAATGACAGATAATGAACTTTTCAACTAAGTGTAAAGACATGTCTTTACATCTGAAAAAGTTTCTTGATTGAACTGGAATGGGTAACTGCCATTTGCTGGCTAAAGATTGGTTACATCCTCATTGTCCTCAAAAAATACTCTGCCGCCCTTCCAGGCAGGAGACAACAGCTAAGGGAGATTTTGAGCTGCTGAAAAGAATCACTTGTCATCTCTTCCAGGAAGGAGAGGAGTTCTTTCATCTGCCATGGTATTCAACAGAATTGTTCACTCAGCAGGAGATGCCACATCCCTGTCAGAGGGCAATATGGAGAGTAAAATAGTTCAAGGCAGGGATCAGACACGTTTTCCAGGTAAAAATGGATATAGAGTAGTAGCATTCAGTTCAAGAATCAGCTTCAAAGATGGAGACATCTGGCAGTAGAGAACAGAACTGACCAAGGGGTTCAAAAGATAAGTAGCCCTGGTAGTTGAGAGTTGAAAAGAATTGTGAAGGCTTTGCAGATGCTGCCACCAGGAGTCATCATCTTGGTTCTTTCCACTGGACACCACTCTCTACCACCTCTTCCTCTGCTGTTGTGCTCGGCCCTGGCATCTGTAACTATGGCCAGCTCCAGTGTGTACTTTGCCATCACCATTGATAACGAGCTCCTGGGCCAGACTACTTTCAAGCTTTTTTGGAGACAAGGTTCCAAAGACAGCAGAAAACTTCTGTGCTCTGAGCACTGGAAAGAAGGAATTTGGTTACAAGGGATCCTTCTTCCACAGAATCATTCTTGGGTTCATGTGCCAGGGTGGTGACTTCTAATGCCATAATGACACTGGTGGCAATCCATCTGTGGGGAGAAATTTTCTGCTGAGAACTTCATCCCGAAGCATGCTGGTCCTGGCATCTTGTCCATGGCAAATGCTGGACCCAACACAAGTGGCTCTTAGTTTTTCATCTGTAGTGCTAAGACTGATTGGTTGGATGGCAAGCATGTGGTATTTGGCCAAGTGAAAGAAGCCATGAACATTGTGGAAGCCATGGAGTGTTTCGGTTCTGAAGACAGCAAGATCAGAAAGAAGATTCCTATAACTGACTGCGGACAACTGTCACAAGTTTTTTTGTTTGTTTTTTATCTTAACCATCAAACCATTCCTCTGTAGCTGGAGAGTGTGCCCCTCAACCCCACATACTCTGACACCCTGTAATTCTTGTTCTCTCACTTGCTGCAGTTCTCTTTGGATTTCATTTCTCTTTTCCTTCCACAAGTCTGGCTAGACAACAGAGTTAAGTCTATGATTATGAAACAAAAACTAAACTACAAAACAAAAAAAAAGAATTGTGAAGAGAAACAGACTCAGGGATAGACTCATCTTAGTCTACCTAGTTGAGTGACCTGCCAGCAGAGATCCCATGCCCAAGAGGGAGCAACATGGGAACTCCACGAGAAAAGAAGACATCTGTAGTATCAGAAATAAGAGCTGCCTTGGCCAAACGTGTTCCCTACATATGTGCCTCACTACCATTTTATTCTTAAGTTTTTGTCCTTCCTCCCATGTGTAATGTGTGTATTTGTGGGAAAGTACTTTGTAGCTACCATTCTTACTGTGCTATGTTAAAAAAAGCTTTTGAGCTAATTTTGTCCATTGACCAACTTTTGTAGGTATATACCATAATATACCTTTAAATCTGTGAGAGTATTTGTCTTCTGGAGGACTCAAACCATGATTTCAGTTGAAAAAGATAGCACAGGTGGCTCATGTGTGTATGTGTGTGTGTTATAAACAAATAATTTTCCCTTATTGAAATGTTATTTTTGGCATCCCTGAATTTTTTTTGGTCTGTATTCTGACTATAAAGTAAGGCATTTGTGTTAGATAAAGGCTATGCAAGGTCATGCTATTCTTTATGTTTATATTCTCCACCAAAACAAAACAAATTATTATAACAAACAATACCCTTATCTAACCCTTGGAATCAAAATCATTTCATGTTTGCCACTTGAAACCTCTGTCTTTCTTCAGAGTTCTTCTCAAGTACCACCTCCTGTAAGAGGCCACATAGGATTACAGAGAAAACCAATTATATTGAAATATAGTTATCAAGATATTAGATAAAAACAAGTTCATAGATCCCAGGTTAAGAACACTTCCCCAACCATTCCCAAATAAATAAATGGTCAAAGATATGAACAGTTTTTAAAAGAAGAAATCCAAGCCATTAACAACAAAATGGTGCAAATTACTAATAACTAAAGATTGAAAATTAAAGCAACTTTTTTTTTGAGGTAGGTGCTACTTTTATTTCCATTTTGCAGTTGAGAAAATATAACTTGAGGGCAAAAGAAAATTTCTCAGTTATTGCCAGCCTTTGGGAAGCCCACCTTAAACCCACAAAACACCTTGTTTTAGATGAAGAAGCTTTGTTTGAAAATTCCAGTGCCCTTTGGTCATCATAGATACTCCCTATGGGTAAAGCTTTGGGAAGGGCAGAGACAGAATCATTTTATAGAGGCCGAAGCCTGGGGCAGAGACATTGACATCTATGTCTGGTTGCAGCCTCTTCACCAAACCAATGCCTGAAAACCACTTTTAAAAATCAGATATAATCATGAAAAATAGTCCCCTTCAGGGCAGGCATTGAGGGTGGAGTCCGACTGTGGCTTTGTTGTCTAGTGCTGAGACTTCTCTGCTGGGGACCACGTCACCACCTTCTCTCAACTATGAATCTGTCACTCATCTTTTAGGGGGCAGTGTGAGGAGAGCACTGTGTAAACCCACAGTACAGACTGGAGCTTGTGATTCCTGTCCCGGGGCAATCATGTCACCATCCATGTAGCAGTGTAGGTGCCTTTGGTCCGTCTTTTCCCACTGGTGCAGCAGGTTTCCTGATGGGTTGTTGATACCACTGATACCTGTATGTACATAATTGAGTTGAGCCCAGCTCTGTGACCTTGCTCTCCATGGTAAAGCGTGTAGTGAGTCCTTGTTGAATTGGATTGAATATGCAAAGTGCTGCAGAGTAGGAGTCCCCCAACAGGCCTCTGCCATAGGCTGGCTATGTGACCTCAGCTGTAGAGTGGGAATGATCCCCCTCGCCCTCTCTGAATCACAGTGATGTTGTGATGATCCAAGTTGATAATTG
>CM053582.1:249945786-249982520 GCA_028627135.1 Pseudochirops cupreus
TATATATATATATATATATATAGGAGGAAGGAAGGAGGAAACTAATAAATGTTGGAGGGAACGGTAGAAAATAAATACACTAATACTGTTGGCAGAGCTGTGAATTAGTCCACTCATTTCTATATATTACTAATAAAACCCAACAGCAAGAGATAGAGAAAGACATTCTATTAAAGTAACAGTAGACAGTATAAAATATTTGGGAGTCTACCTGCCAAGACAAACCCAGGAACTACATGAACACAATTTCAAAACTCTTTTAACACAAATAAAGTCAGATCTAAATAATTGGAAAAACATTAGTTGCTCATAGGTTGGGTGAACTAATTTAATAAAAATGACAATTCTACCTAAATTAATTTACTTATTTAATGCCATACCAAACTATCAAAAATTATTTTATAGAACTAGAAATAATAATAACAGAATTCTTCTGAAAAAACAAAAGTTCTATAATATCAAGAGAATTAATTAAAAGAAATTCAAGGGAAGATGTCCCCACATCTAAAATTGTATTATATTTTTTTACATGTAATTGGGAAGTATTTAATGTAATAAAAAATATTTTTAAAAATAAAATGGTATCATAAAGCAACAATTATCAAAACTACTTTGTTAATAGCTAAGAAATAGAGTGGTGGATCAGTAGAATTGATTAGGTACATAAGGCATTGTAGTCAGTGACTGTAATAATCTACTTTTTGATAAATGCAAAGCCTCTGTCTTCTGGTATAAGAACTCACTATTTGACAAAAACTGCTGGGAAAACTGAAAAACATTATCACGGAAACTAGGCATAGATCAACATCTTACATTGTATTCCAAGATAAAGTCAAAATGGATGCATTATTTAGACATAAAGGGTGATACTATAAACAAATTAGGAGAGCGAGGAATAGTTTACTTCTCGAATCTATGGAGAAGGGAACAACTTATAACCAAACAAGAGATAGAGAACATTATGAAATGTAAAATGGATAATTTTAATTAGATTAAATTTAAAAGGTTTTGTACAAAGCCAATGCAGCCAAGATTGGAAAGGAAGCAGAACGCTGAGAAACAATTTTTATGGCCAGTGTCTCTGATAAAGGCCTCATTTCCAAAATATATAGAGAACTGAATCAGATTTATAAGAATACAAGTCATTCCCCAGTTGATAAATGGTCAAAGGATAAAGAACAGGCAGTTTTCAGATGAAGAAGTTAAAGCTATCTACAGTTATGTGAAAAAATGCTCTAAATCAGTATTGATTAGAGAAATACAAATTAAAACAACGTGAGGCACCACCACATCACACTTATCAGATTGACTAATAAGACAACAGGAAAATGACAAATGTTGAAGCCGTGGGAAAATTGGAACACTAATGCATTGTTGGTGGAATTATGAACTGATCCAACCATTCTGGAGAGCAGTTTGGAACTATTCCCAAAGGGCTATGAAACTGAGCATACCCTTTGATTCAGCAATACCCCTTCTAGATCTGGAGATCATAAAAATGGGAAAAGGACCCACAAGTACAAAAATATTTATAGCAGCTCTTTTTGTGGTGGCCAAGAATTGGAAATTGAGGAGTTGCCCATCAATTGGGGAATGGCTGAACAAGATGTGGTATATGAATGTATTCAAATACTGTTGTTCCATCAGAAATGATGAGCAGGTGGACTTCAGAAAAACCTGGAAAGACTTATATAAACTGATGCTGAGTGAGGAGAGCAGAACTAGGAGAACTTTGTATACAGTAATAGTCATGGTGTACAACAACTGACTGACTTAGTTCTTCTCAGCCATGCAAGTGTCTAAGACAATTTCCAAAGACTCATGATGGAAAATGGTATCCATATCCAGAGAAAAATCTATGGAGTCTGAATGCAGAGCAAAGTATACTATTTTTCCTTTTTTTTGTTTTTTGTTTTCTTTCTTGTTATGGTTTTTCCCTTTGGTTCTAATTCTTCCTTACAACATAACTATTGTGGAAATACATTTAATATGGTGGTACACATATGGCATATATCAGATTGCACATGCAGTACTGGAGGGGGAGAAGGAGGGGAAGAACATTTAAAATTCAAAATCCTATAAAAGTGAATGTTGAAAACTAAAAATAAAAATGTGAAGGGGGTGTGTGTGTATGTATGTATACATATGTGTGTATACACACCAATTTCTCCTACTTATTTCAATTCCTTCATTTGGTAATAAAGGTTTTTCTAAATGAATAATTATATAGTAGATCAGCATCCATGTTAATGAAAGAAAAAGGAGAAAACCCACCTAAGCCTTATGTCCAAAATGAGATTTATTAAAGGCTGTTGTTTATAGTTGCTGGATATGGGAGCAGTGCAGTGATGAAGTCATCTAAGTCTATATCCAGTTTGGATAGAGCAGCAGCTCTCAGTGTGTTGGGAAAGTTCCTTTGCTTTGTTTGGTACTTGGGGGTGGAATCCAGGGTGGCTACAGTGGGGGGGGAAAAAGGTATTATCCTGTTACCTTTGTTTCCCAATGTACATTTTGGCCTTTTTGAGCACTGTGATTGATAGAGTTTCCTTCTGATTAATTTTCTAAAATGAATCAAATTTTTCTTCTTAGGAGATTTTGTTACTGAGTTCTTTAAAATTTGCCGTCGAAAGGAATCAACAGATGAAATTCTTGGAAGATCCACATTTGAAGAGGAAGGGAGAGGTACCTAATTTTAAATTAGTCAAATTCAAGCTTCTATTTTTTTCTTTAAGAAATTTTGGCATCTTAGCTTTTCATCTCTTTTTTTTGGAGGGGGAATGGCAGGGCATTCGGGGTTAAATGACTTGCCCAAGGTTGCACAACTAGTAAGTGTTAAGTCTCGGGGGCTGGATTTGAACTCAGGTCCTCCTGACTCCAGGGCCGGTGCTCTATTGATTGCATCACCTTGCTGCCCCTCATCTCATTTATTTTTTAATATATTTGGAAAAGTAACATTCAGTGGAATCAAAGCAACCAGTTTTGACAGGATTATTATACTAGAAGATGAAGGAAGTGCCACCAACATATAATATACCTGAATTCTAACAAAGCCTTTTTAAATATCTTCCATAGTAGTCACGTGAACAAGTCGGGAGATAAGACATTGAATAGTGTTATAATTGGGTGATTCAGAGCTCATTCAAATCAGAGTTGAATAATGAATCAATTTCAGTATCAGACATTCTCCTTACTAACTAGGGAATGGCTGAATAAGTTACAGTATATGAACTTGAGCCTACCATGTTATTGAAACTTGCTCTTCAAGATTAATAATAATCTTTGAACTGCAAAACCTTCCCTGTCTTCCTCCTTGACCTCCAGAGCTTTTGAAACTGTCAGCCACCACCTCCTCACTTGGCTTCTACATACAATATTGCTCAGCCTTGGTAGTCGTTTTTATCTGACTATTTCCTCTCAGTCTCCTCTGCTGGTTCATCATCTGTCTCCTGCCTCCTACACATGAATGTCCCTTAAGACTCTGAGTGGGCCTCTTTGCTTTATATACTTCCTTCCTTGATGATCTCACCAGCTCCTGTGGTTCCTGTGTCATCTCTATGCAAATGGATCCCATTTTCTAATTTGTTTGCATGTTGCTGTCTTCCTTGAAGTCAAGGATTGTTGATTTTGTCTTTCTTGCTCCCAGCTCCTTACACAATGCCGTGTACATTGTAAGTGCTTAATAAATGTACATCGATTTGAATTGGGAATGTGTCTAGTGCAGAGTTAGCTCTGATCACCATTTTGTTCTTTTCAAGAGTTTTATCAAAGGATAAAGACATAGATGACAAACATAAAACGTGCTAAAGTAGGGGAAGGCTAGTTAATGAATGCATTGAATGACAGAATTGGGATCCAATTCTTGACTAGCTAGAGCAATGATTTAATAAGAGGAAATTTATAGGAATAAATGTAAAATCCTATGCTTAGGTTCACAAAATCCACAATACAAATTCAGAATGTAGGGGACATGATTAGATGGTTCATGTGAAAATGTTGGACTGAAAACTTGATACATGTCACTGGTGTGACATGACAGCCAAAAAAGCTAATGCTATTTTGGGTACCTAATCATACTATATTGTCGTGATCTGAGGGAGGTCAGAATTCTTGTGTTCTGTTCTAGGGCACTATATTTTTGGCAAGACATTAACAAAATGAACTTATCCAAAAGAGGGTAATCAGGAATGAAAAATTGCAGTTATGTCATATAGTGAGTAGTTGAAAGAATTAGACCTAAAGAAGAAAAAAACCTGGTCTGCAAATATTTGAAAGGTTACATTGTGGAAGAAGAATTAGACTTGTTCTGCCTGGCCCTGAAGGACAGAACTAGGATTATTTAGGGAAGTTCTAGGGAGACAGATTGAAATTTAATGTAAGGAAATTCCTAAGAAATAGAACTCTCCCGTGTCTGCTGCTGCCATGCTGCCCACTGCCCTGCTTCATAGCTGTGGCCCCTGTCTGCTGTACCAAGCCTATGTCCTGGCCCTTGCGGCCCCCTCTGGCTCATGCTATGCGGAGGTCACCCTGGCTGCCACTGCTGTCCCCAGCCAGATGTCTTTCAACTTCGCTTCCCCAAAGCAGGTGTATTTCAATGAGGCCAGTGTGAAGCAGGTGGATGTCCCAACCCTGAGTGGGGCCTTTGGGATCCTCGCTGCCCACGTTCCTACCCTGCAGGTGCTGAAACCCAGTGTGATGGCTGTGCATGCCAAGGATGGTACTACCATCAAGTATTTTGTGAGCAGTGTTTTTGTCACAGTGAATGCCAATTCCTCAGTGCAGCTGCTAGCAGAAGAAGCTGTGGCTCTGGACATGTTGGACCTGGCAGCTGCCAGATCCATCCTGGAAAAGGCTCACTCAGACCTGGGGCAGGGGCATCAGATGAGGCAGCGTGGGCAGAGATTTGGGTCTAGAAGCCAATGAAGCTTTCATGAAAGCACTGGAATCTTGAGCTGGGGAGCCAAACCCTTGGAGTCACCCAGAAATGGTGTGACCATTCTGTTCCATGGCAATCACCCTGAGCTGAGGAGACCAGTACATACCCAGGAAGGAAGAAAATGCCTACCTCTCAACACCCCCTTACTAGCTACCCCCTTGCCCTCCACCCCCAGACTAAAAACCACAAGGGTTCTGGAGGAAAAAAAAAAGAAACAGAACTCTCCCAAATTAGAATGGGTTACCTCAGAATGTTTTGAATTCTCCACGCCTAGCTATGTTTAACTAATTAGGATGACCTGAGATCAAGAGTATTTTAAAGAGGATTCTTGCTTCAGGTAGGGGTTGAACTAGATGACCTCCAAAGTTCCTCAGACTTCTAATATTCTATGGCTCAGCTTTTTCTCTCTTAAATTTATGTCCTAAAGTCAAAACGCTTGGTTTGGGGGATTATAAGAATACTTTAATGATGTCTTCACATAAAAGTTTAAAAATGACAGTATTATGAATTTAGGATTTATTGGGATTCCTTATAGCCCAAATTAAGGAAAATTTTCTAAGACCTTTGTCCCACGCGCTTACATAGAAAACTTAAGCAGTTGATTTAGAGTTTTCTAACTTTTGAAGAATGACTTAAAGTACTTTTTATAACCACACACTTTACTGTTTTAGTCTATCCTGGTACACATTATAATTTGTGCTAATTTGTTGTTGTTGTTTTATAGAAACTGTTGATATAACTCATGCATTGTCAAAGCTAACGGAACCAGCACCAGTTCCAATCCACAAGTTATCAGTTACAAATATGGTACATAGTGCAAAGAAGAAGATTCGAAAGCACAGGGGTGTAGAAGAGTCACCATTGAATAATGATGTTCTCAATGCTATTCTCTTGGTAAGTATGTGATATTCTTTTATTAGTAGTAGTAGTAGTAGTATGCTAACATATAAATGCTAGTAACTTCTCGTGTGCTACTAATATAGCACTTTGTGGTACTTACAAAGCATTTATGTTATAATACTGTGTAAAACTTGCATTTTACACTTGAGGATGATCAGCTGAGAAAACTGTCAAAAGTACTTATGCCTAAGCAATAAACAAGTAGGACCTAATTGCTTCTCTGGCTTTTAGGGTGAATCATTCCTTGTCATTGATCCTAGTGGCTCCTTAGCCCTTTTTTTCTGAAAGAGGAGAATGGAACTTTCACAGCATAATGTAGTTTAGTCCTCTTCTTTGAACATCTAGAGTCCAGCTCATCCATCATGTGCACCTTTCTTAGTGCTTTGTTTCTGAGTATTGGCATTGTAAGGATCTAGTCAGTTCAGCCAATCACATAGTTAATGTTCTTTTAAAATAATGTTCTCTTACAAGATAGAAATTTAAGTGGAAAGATTTTAGTTCTACTTCCTGTTCAGCTAATAAACAGATCTAAAGGGACATCCTTACTCCTGAAAAAACATTTGATTTTCAGATGTTTCATATGCCAGTGACATTATAGATATCTTTTATATATTTAGGGCAGCTAGGTTGCACAGTGGATAGGGTACTGGACCTGGAATCAGGAAAACCTGAGTTCACATTTGTCCTCAGATGCCTACTACATCATTTAACCTCTATCTGCCTCAGTTTCCTTATCTGTAAAATGAGAATGATAATAGAACCTTCTTGTTAGGGTTGTTGTGAAGATCAAATGAAATAATATTTCAAAAGTGCTATGTAAACTTTAAATCACTATATAAAGGTGAGTTATACTGTCAGAGCAAAAATACATTTCTGTAAGAGTAGTAGAAAACCAGTTTTCTAATGTAACTGGAACCTCTAACATTTTAACTTTTAATAAATTAGCTTATGTGAGTAAAAGCTTGAAGAAATGGAAATGAAATATCAAAAATTGAATCTAAAAGCAACTTGTTTTCTTTTTCCCTTTAAGTTCCTATTCCCTGATGCTGCTTCTGATAAGCCATTAGATGGATTTACTTCAACAGGCAACAGCAATCCTTCATCAGATAATGAAGAATATGTAAGTTAATTTGGAGGCTTATTATTAAAAGTGCAATAAAGCATTCTTGCAACTTAAATTTCTAGATATGCTGGCTGTGTAATTCTAGGACAAGCCATTTAACTTCTATGTGCCTGTTTCCTTATCTATAAAATGAAGATGTAGAAGAGCGGGGAGTCAGTGGCCTCTAGGGGTGCTTCTAGTTCTAAATCTGTGTTCTTATGATCCAGTGAAAATCCCAGGAAAACCCCTCTCTCTCCAAAATTTCTAAAAGAATTTTTATATTTTAAAATTGTCTTCTTGTTATTATACAATTCCATGAGAAAACGTTCATGCTTTAGTTGAAATGAAACCTTTTTTTATATAGAATTGGCGTGGACACATCTTATAGGTGGAGAGAATTCTACCAGCAGCCAAAAAATGGCATCTAATACTTGTTCAAGGCTCAATTTTTTTTTCTTTTAGAGTTTTTGAAAGTTAATGCTTCTCCACAATTATCTTTATTCTTAGATTCTAAAAAGTAAATAGAAAACTTCTTAATGAAATAAGAGATGAAATATTCAGTTCTTAATAGGTAGGCCTTACCTCTCTTAGGGATATATCAGCTATGTGTCTGTACATGCTGAAGTTTATATCTCAAATATAAATAAACTAGGTTATTGTTTGTTGGCTATCTTGTACATGCTAGTTTGGTCAAAGTTTTAATCTATGCATCTTTAGTTCATGGGTAGTATACTTTGTATGTGCTTTTAAGAAATTTTTGTTTTCATTTTTACATTTAGAATCTTTACAATCAGTTCAAATCTGCACCTTCTGACAGTTTGACATACAAACTGGCTTTATGTCTTTGTATGATCAATTTCTACCATGGAGGAGTAAAAGGTGTGGCACATCTCTGGCAAGAATTTGTTCTTGAAATGCGCTTCAGATGGGAAAACAACTTTCTGATTCCAGGGTAAATATATCTGTTCCAAAATTTATATATCTAACCCTGATTTTTTTTTTTTGTTGAAGTTCAGTGCTGCATTGTCAGTTAGTTACCTGCATGATAGCTATACCTGGATGTGTCATTGACTAGCATCTGAATTTAACATTGTCCAGAACAACTGATTATCTTCCCCAAAACCCAATCCTTCCCTTAGACATGCCTATTTCTGTTGAGGGCCCAACCTTAATGTCATTATTTACTCTTCTCTTCCCCTCACTTCTTCCCTGCCACCCTCCCCATCCTGACCTGATTTCTATTTGATTGTACTTCCATGAAATCTCTTACTTCTGTCTTCTTTTTGCAACCCGTGGCCGTCATCTGATTTCACATTTTCATCACCTTTTGCCTTGACCACTATAATGGCATCCTCATTGGTTTCCATGTTTCCAGTATCTCTTCTCCAGTCATCACACAATATGGCTTAATATTCCTTAACACACAGCTCAGATCATGTCACTTTTCTCCCTAGAAATTTTTAGTGGTCCTTACTGCTGCAAAGATAAAATATAAACTCTTCTGCCTGACATTTTAAGTCCTCCACAGTATGGTTCTCATCTTTCCAAACTTATTTTATATCATTCTCCTTCTCATGTCACACCTCAACCAAATTAGCCCAGCATTTGTTCCCTGAACTTGACATTTCATCTCCCATTTCCATGCCTTTACATATGCTGTTTCCCATGCCTGGAATGCCTGCCTTCCTTACTTGTGACTGTTAGAATCTTTAGCTTCCCTCAAGTTCCATCTTAAGCACCAGTTCTTCTGGGAAGGCCATTCCTGATGCACCCCTCACCTTCATGTTGTTAGTGTTCTCTCCCTCCTGAAATAATCATGTATACTTCTCTTTACATGTCACATCCTACCAAGAGAATAAGTTCCTTGAAAATAGGAACTTTTTGTTTTTCTGACTGCATATATATTTGGTGTTTAGTAAATGTTTGTTGAATTGAATGATAATCTCTTACATAAACAAGAAGTAAGGCTAATTTTTGTTTAAAATATTTTTGCAGATTTCACATTTTAGCATTTTTCATTTGGACTTTCATTGAAAGATCGCAACATTAGTTATTTTGTGTGAGGAAAACAACTAGTTTACAGATTTGGGATGTGTATGGATTACCTATTATTTGTTGGGCACTAATGATAGAAAAATAAAACAAAAAGGTGTGAACCTTCAAGAAACTTTTATTATACACAGGGGGGTATAGAATGTACAAAAAAATTAAAATTGGTGATGATTTGAGGAGAGAGCCCTTAACAAATGGGGGGGAAGGCAGTTACTGAGCTGAGTCTTGAGGGAAGTCAAGGATTCTGAGAGGTAGGGCAGAGGTAGGGGTACAGGCCAAGATGTAAGGGAACCATCTGAGGGGAGATATGGAGGTAGAAGATGGAATTTGGAGTTAAGTGAACAACTATAGTCTGATTTGACTGGACCAGAGAGTTTATTAAGGAGACTTAGTATGAAAAAAGCTGTAAGAGATAAGTTGTATCTAGATTTTTGAGGGCCAGTCTCATGAATTCATATTTTATCTAAATTCTTGTTCCATTTAATTGTAAGCTCCTTGAAGAGAGAGACTAATTTTTTAAAATTATATCTCCAGCATTTAGCATAGTGCTTGGCAGGCAGAAGGTACTCAATAAATGTTTATTGGATTGGATTATTGGATTAGATAGGATCTATTTTAAGGAGAAGGTGGGGAACCACTGAAAGTTTTAGAGCAGGCGGTGCTTGGGGAAGATTATTTTGACATTTTTGTGGAGGAAGGATTGGAGAAGGGTAAGAATGGAACAAAGTTGAATATGTAATTCACATGTGATTGCTTGCACAAATGCCTCCCTGTCTTACTCTGGGTTCTTTGCTGATCATTGTCTTGAGATCTAACAAGAAAAGCTAAACCCCAGCCTGTTAGAGTAAGGGCTGGAAGCCCATCTAACTAATGGATCTAGTTCCATTCCCTTCCCTGCTGGTGCCCTGCCCAATGGACTGTAAATTTTGATCACTGAAACCTTTGTTTTTTCCCCTAAGGACCACGCCTTAAATCCAGATCACTTTGGCTCTCATTGATTGGCCAGCAAAGTAGGCCAAGCCCTACTTTGGTCCCTGATTGGCTAATAGAGAATATGAATAGCAGTTGTTTTTGTTGTTGTTTTTGACTAGGTAAAAGAGGGCTTTTTGCCTCTTTTCTTACCTACCCTTAATTACTGAATGGCCCTTGCCTCAGGGAAAGACCTTAACTTAAAAAGGCCAATGTCTGTCACTGCTTCCTGGGCCATCTCCAGTCGTCCTGATCCATATCTTGCCACTGGACCCAGATGGCTCTGGAAGAGAGAGTGAGGCTGGTGACTTTGCACAGTCCTTCCTCACTTAAATCCAGTTGACTTGCATGATATGGCATCACCTTTGTATCATGGTACTCCTCTTCGAGAACAAAGGACAAACAGCAACAACGATCTCATGTAGTTCTCTTGTCACCTAAAATGTTTCTAGTTTGTTTTTTTCCTAAATATGACTAAAAATTTATAGTATCATGAAAAATGCAAAATGTAGTAATAGTTTTAGTAAAATTATAAATAGATTATTTTATCTTTGCTGTCTTCCTTAGATTAGCTAATGGAGTCCCGGACCTCAGATGTTGTTTGCTGCATCAAAAACTTCAGGTAAATATCTTCTAGCCAGTATGCTAATTAGTGACTTTATTAAAGAACATGTTCTGATAAAAAAAATGTCATTGTATTGCTTATTGCCTCATGCTCCCTGTCAGCCTTGACACTGTTTTCAGAATATATGGAAGGGGTAGAGAGAAAATGACTTGGAAGCTGAGAGCTATGCAGGCATATATTTTTAAACAAAATGTAAATGTTGTTTCCATTCTCCCTAGATGCTAAATTGTTGTATTGAAAGGAAGAGAGCCCGTGATGAAGGAAAAAAGTCCACTCTTTCTGATTATGCTTCTAGTGCCTCTGCAGGGGATTCTGGGAAAGCAGGAGACACCTCTGGGCAGGATCATCTAAAAGATACAGATAGGGAAAAGGGAGAGGTAGGAAAATCTTGGGATTCCTGGAGTGACAGTGAAGAAGAATATTTTGAATGCTTAAGTGATACAGAAGAATTGAAGGGAAATGGACAAGAGAGTGGAAAAAAAGGAGGGGCCAAAGAATTGTCAAGTTTAAAGCCAGAAGGACGCCTACATCAACATGGAAAACTTACATTACTGCACACAGGTGAACCTCTCTACATTCCAGTAACACAGGTAGGCAATGTATCAGTCATTTTTTACTTTATGTTTTGCCTGGTTATCCATTTCACTACATATAGTAGGAAGCCATGATTGTATTAGGAAGGTACAAGTTTAGAAAAGTCTATGTCCAAGCACTTAAGACACCTGAAAATGTAAAAATAAAATGCCAAGAATTCTTTTCAGTAATATGTGCAAACTCAAAAAAGGAAAATAAATTTAAAACATGTCTTAATGGACCAATCTGGATTTGGAACAAGAGAGAAATTCCTAGAATATTGCTAAAGATTAAGGTATCAGGCAAAAGGTGATGAGGAGGGAAAAGAAATTCTAGAAATTGTTGAGAGGTCTTCAGATTCATGATTAAATTTCAGCATAATTTGGAATGTAATTATAAACAATTTCAGAATTTTAGAAAGAGAAATGACATGAACCCTCAACAAAAATGATTCTTGTTTCTTTCTGTAGTTTGAGACAGAAGAAACTAGCATGGAGGCTATGAGGTGGTTAGAGCATGAAGTACAGATGTGGAAATGTAAAAAACTAGGCAGTTGACTGGATAATGAAGGCCTTGGGATTGTAGTTGTAATATAGAAAAGTATGAATTTTAACTAAATGTCCTCTTTCACTTAATCAGAATTGGAAAATAACTTGAAAGACTTAAGATTAACTCTGAGTCAAACCACAATCCACGTATGTGTTCTTTGCTACTACAAAAAGTACCACCATAAATATTTTGATGATTTCCTGAGCTATAACATACATGCATCAGCATACATCACTTTTGGACATTTCAGACTCAGTATATCCAAAAAGAGAAATCGTTTTCTTGCCTTTCAAGCCCTTCCCTTTTTCTAACTTGGCCTTTACTATTACAGCTCCACACCCTACCTGTCAGCGATGACCTCAGATATCTTAACTTCTCATTCTCACTTACCTCAAATATTCAAACCATTATCAAATATTATGATAACTACCGTCACATTGTCTCCTGTATAGGGCCCTTTCTCTTCATTCATATAGACACCATACAAGTTCTGACTCTCATCTCTCTCACCTGCTTTATAGCACCATTCTACCTGATCTCCCCACCTCACGTTTCTTCTTGTTCCAATCCATCCTCCATTCAGCTGCCAATGTGATTTTCCTAAAGCTTAGGTCTGGCCATGTCACATTACCTCCTCTCCTCTGCACTGTGTCCATCGTCCCCACTTCCTTCACCTCCTGCTCCCTTTTATCTCCAGGATCAAATATAAAATCCTGTTTTGTTTTGGCATTCAAAACCCTTTACAATCTGATCCCTTTCTTTGTTTCAAGTCTTCTACTTTACTCTCCTCCATGTATTTTTTTTACCCAGTTATATTAGCTTACTTGCTGTTCCTTCTCACATGTCACTCTATGCGCTATCTCCATACTTTTGCACTGGCTGTCCCCTCTGCCTCAGGCTTCGTTCAAGACTCAACTCAAATCCTGCCTTCTACAGAAAACCTTTTCCCCCAAATGCTAGTGCCTTCCTCTCCTAAATTACCTTCCATCTGTTCTGTGTATGTTTTGCATATACCCCTTTACCATTTGAACCTTCCCTTAGAACAAATTTAAAAACACTTAACATCAGTACAGAAATCCTTTCTGATAGAGTATATAATGTTTCATTCTGGTATTTTTCCCCTTTGTGCAGTGAGGGAGGAGGTGGGTTTTGTTATTTTTTCTCAAGGACCTTCATTGTTTTTTTCCCATTGCTCAAATTTTACTTCCTTTTGGTGATCTTATTTACATTGCTTAATTACATTTTGCATATTATTTGATTCTACTTATTTTGCTCTACATCATTTCATAAATACTTCACAAGCTTCTCTGAATTCCTCATATTTGTCAGTGCTCAGTAAAAAATAATACTCAAAAAAAATAATACTCCATTGCATTCAAATGATTTTTTTTTAGCCATTTCCCAGTAAGTGGGCACCCATATTTTTTTCAAAGTTCACTGCTATTACAAAGTGCTACTATGAAAATTTTTTATATATTGAACCTTTTGCTAATAGAATCATAAGATCAAAGTGTTATTATGACAGTTAACCCACTTTCTTGCATAATTCCAAATTTGAAATCCAGAGTGATTGGACCACTTTGCAACTCTACCAATAGTACATAAAGGTTTCTTTCCTTTCATAGACCCTTCTAATATTGACTATTCCCATTATCTTTCATCTTTGTCAAGTTACATATAGAATGAGTTAAACCTTCAAAGTTGTTATAAATTTGTTTTTATTTTGCCATTAGTGATTTGGAACATATTTTCATTTGGTCATTTATCCTTTTTAAGCTTTCTTTTGAAAACTGTTCATATTGACTGCTTAAATATTGGAGAATGGTTCTTGGTTTTAGTTAAGTAGTTTTTGTAGTTTGATATCAGATTTTTACTGGTAATAGTCGATGTAAATATTTTTCCACACTCTACTATTTCTCTTATGTCTTCATTGATCTTATTTGTACAAAAGCTTTGTAATTTTTTTTTTTTTGCTTTTTGGAGCGGGGAAGGCTGGGCAATTGGGGTTAAGTGACTTGCCCAACGTCACACAGCTAGTAAGTGTGAAGTGTCTGAGGCCAGATTTGAACTCAGGTCTTCCTGACTCCAGGGCCGGTGCTCTATTCACTGAGCCACCTAGCTGCCTGAAAGCTTTGTAATTTTATGTAATCAAAATTTCTGTTAAAAAAAATCCTCTATTTCTTATTTGGCTAAGCATTTACCTGTCTATCTTGCCCCAGCTATAAATGTGAAAGGAACTTGATCTTATCCTATTCTAATTTCTTTGTGGTGATTCCTTTTGGAGCTAATTTAGGTCACATATCCATTTTGATTTTATTGTGGAATATGGTATACAATGTTGGCCTAATACTAGTTTCTCTCAAATTTCTTTCCACTTTTTTCTGTTAGTCCTTGTCAAAAAGGGAGTTCTTCCCCTAGTAATAGATATTTTCATGTTTATGAAACATTTGCTACTGTTTTGTTGCTTCTTTTTCTTTCTTATCTAGTCTGTTCTATTGATCAACTTTGTTTTTTAATTAGTACTAAAGTTTTGATGACTATTGCTTTATAATATGTCTGGTAATGCCCCTTAAACTATACTTTTTCTCATTATTTCCCATGAGATTCATACCTCCCCCCCTTTTTTTTAATAGTTTTGGGCAGGCATTTAAATACCTATTATCTGGTTAGAATTTAAGATTTTTGCCACAGAGCCAGGATGGAATGTCTAGTCTTTTGGTAAATCCTTCAGATAAGGGGCTCCCCTTGTTAGTAAGTCTCTGAGCTGTTCAAGCAGGTTTCACAAGGTGGCTGCCATTTGTACCCTCTTCTCTTTTGCACCTTCCTGACCAAGGTTGGCAGAATTTTTCACTGAAAAGAGTAGTTCAGCAAATGGAGAGGTTTTTTTGTTTTTGTTTTGTTTGCGTTTTTGGAGGGAAGAAGGGAGGGCAGTTGGGGTTAAGTGACTTGCCCAAGGTCACATGGCTAAAATGCAGAGGTTTTATCTGTACCATCTACCTTGTCATCTCCATCAGGACAGAAGAAATGGAAAGTGACCCCTCTTCACAAAGAGGTGGGCCACCCAGGTATGTGACTACCCCAAGACTGTGTCTTGACTGAGACCTTTGAGTGATCAGGCTGAAAGGTTGAGTGAGACTGCTTTTAACCTTAGTCGGAGAAACAGGAGGAGAGGTTTTACAGCCTTCTTGGGTCCTACTTGTGTTTTATCTTTGTGTCATCATATCACATACCTGAGTGTCAAGTCTTATGTTTAGTCCTGGTTGTCAGCTAAGGCCCAGTGTGAAATTTGTTGGTGTGAGAATGCTAAAGTGTGCATGGAAATTATGCAATAGAGGTTTTTTTAGGTGCCAATGTGGGGTCACGGAATGTAGAGACAAGAGATTTAGCAAAGTCAATAAGCATTTATTAAGCACTTAACTACATGCCAGGCACTGTGCTAAGCACTGGTGGTATAGAGGAAGGCAAAAAAGAGTTCCTGTTCTCAAGGAGTTAATAGTCTAATGGGTAAATGAGATATATACAGGACACATTGGAGATCATTTACAAGGGAAGACACTAATGGGTAATCGGGAATAGGGTTCTTGTAGAAGGTGGGATTTGAGCTGGGACTTGAAGAAAGAAGGGAAGCCAAGGGTCAAGAGATGAAGAGGGAAAGAGTTCCAGTTAGGGGACAGAGTCAGTCAAGAGAGGGGGTGTCTTGTGTAAGGAACAGTCAAGGAGATACAGAGTAGATGGAGATGGGGGTCTGTAAGAAGACTGGAAAAGTAGGAGGGGGTTAGGTTATGAAGGCCTTTGAATGCCCAATAATAATAACAACAGTAACTAGCATTAAGCAACATTAAGGTTTGCAAAGTGCGATACATATGTTAACTCATTTGAAAATAAAGGAATTTAAAAAATTTGATCCTAGAGGTTAGAAAGCTACTAGAATTTATTGAACAGGAAGGTGACCTGCATTTTAGGAAGATCATCTTGAGAGTTGAGGATTATGGACTGGAATGGAGGGACATTTGAGGCAGGAAGACATAGGTTATTGTAGGAGTCCAGATATGAGGTGATGAGGGCATGTACCAGAGAAGCCTCTGTGTCAGAGGAGAAAAGGGAGTATATTTGAGAGATGTTACCAAGGTAAAATTGACAGGACTTGGCAACAGGTTGGATGTGGTGAGTGATGACACCTCAGCTGTGAGTCTGGATGACTGGGAAGATTTGGTGGTCCCTTCCATATAATAGGAAAATAAGGAAGAGGGGAAAGTTTGAAGGGAAGGGAGAGAAATGAGTTCAGTTCTAGACATTTTGAATGTAAGATGTCTGTGGTACATCTGCTTCAGGATGTCTAGTAAGCAGTTGGAGATGTGAGTCTGAAGGTGAGGAGAGAGTTTTGGGTTAAATAAATAGATCTGAGAGTCACAGTAGAGATTGTAGTTGAATCCATGGGAGCTGATGAGATCACCAGGTGAAATAGTACAGATGGAATAGTTCAGAACAGAGCTTTGAGGACACCCATGATTAGCAGGAATGAATGACTGGATTGACTGAATGGAATAAAACTCCATTAAAGGAAGCTGAGGAGTGGTCTGACAGATAGGAGGAGAAGCAGGCTAGAGTAGTAATGTGCTGAAAACCTAGAAAGAAGAAAGTATCAAGGAAAAGAGGGTGATCGGTAGTGTCAGAGGCTGCCAAGAGGTCAAGGAGGAAGAAGGCCTCAATTGAGAAAAGGCCAATGGATTTGTCTGTTAAGAGATCATTGGTACTTTGGAGAGAGGTAAATTATGTCAGAAGCCAGACTGTAGGGAGTTAAGAAAAGTGTGAGAAGAAAAGAAAGAAAAGGCGATGATTGTAGACTTCTCAAGGAGTTTAGCCACAAAAGGGGTGAGAGGTATGGGACAATAGATGGCAGGGACAGATGGATCAAGCGAGAATTTTTTTTGAGGAGGTGGGGAGACATAGGCAGGTTTGTTATCAATAGGGAGGTAAACTACCGTGCAGGAAGAGATCAAAGATCAGTGAGAGAGGAGAGATACTAGAAGGAGCAATCAGCTGTAAAAGATAAGATGAAATGTGATCACTTGGGCATGTGTAATGGCAGTGAAGGAAAAGATAGATACAGAAGGCATCTAAGTGATGTGAGATGAGGAAGGGGAGATAAGAGAGGGCTTTCTGCAAATGATCTTTTTTTTTTCAGAGAAATATGTTTCTCATTTGAGAGACTAGAAGGAGGAAGAGCGACGAGAGGTTTGAGGAGAGATGAAAAAGTGAAAAAGCCATGGTGATGAGTGGGGTGGTGCATCAGTTAAGTTGGTGATAAAGAATTGCCTTCCTGTAGTGAAAACCCAGTTAGATAAATTTGTAGTTGACCCATTCAGCTTGATTCAGCAGCATGTAACTAGGAGTAAAATCAGGAGATTGTAGGAGTAATCCAAGGCAAGAGCTTTATAGGGCAAGGTCATCAATAAGGTAAGGGGTCAAGGGACTCAAGAGAAGAATAAGTTGAACTGGTTCACCAAGGAGTCAAGATGAAGAAAGGGGTAAAGAAAGTAGATGGTGTGGGAAAGAACTAAGGGGTGGAGGAATTGGAAGTTGTGGTGAGGTCAAAGAACATGATTTGAGGATGTTGGCAGAAGAATGAATGGAATGACAGCTGACCATGGTCAGATAAGGTATTTTCAGATTTAACGAACATGGAATTTAGTGGGAAATGGCACATTTTTGTGGGTGACAGCAAGTCAAGCACAAACTTTATTTGACTTGATTGAAGAAAGAAGTGTTGATGTACTTTTTAATTCTTAAATTTTTGTCCCCTGACAAAAATTTGTGAGCTATGGCTTATGCCCCTTACATTTTTCCTATCTTTCCAGTCTTCTTACACTGTAATCTTCACATTGAGTATTCAAGCCACATTGGTTTCTGTGCTGTACCATATGATACGATATCTCTCAGTTATATGACGTCACAATGACGTCATATAATTTCATGCAAGGAATGCACCTCCATCTTTCCTAATGCCTGGTTTCAGACACCCAAGTTCCAATCCCCCTGTTCTGTTCTTCAAGCACTTTTTTCATAAAGTTTTTCCTGATCCCCCTCAGCTGCTAGCATTCTTGCTCTCAAAACAATCTTTGTAATCATTTTGTGTATGTTATTTTGTATATACTCATATGCGTGCTTAAACTCTTTGAAGGAATTTTGTCTTTGTGTCTTCGTTACTTATCACAGTTCTTGTACTTAGCCCTTAATAAGTGTTTATTGATTGTCCTACAACAGAAATTTCAATACTCTTGTGCCTAAAGGACAAAGCAAATAGGTTGTGGTAATTCTTTAGATCTGTGCATCTTGCATCTTTCATTTCCATAACTTGAATGAATTGACTCTCAGTGAATCTTTCTAAATGCCGAAATTTCTGTTGTTAGGTCACCTTCTTAATGACTGTGGCATTGTTCTTTTTCTCATCACATTTGCCTTTGCTGCTTTTTTGTATGTGCTTAGGAAGCACTTAATTTTTCTCTCACCTTAAAAACAAACAAAAATCTTCTCATGGGAGCATTAATTATAATATTCTTGAAACTGAGCTGAACCAAGAGACTTGTCTTCTGGCATCAGATCCTACTGGTTTGGTGGCTTTGGGTTCGGGAAGATCCATTTGCTGTTACGCAGATAAAGTATGTACTTACCTAACTCTTTTAAACTGTTCATCTTTTAGTTGATCATATTAGGAATTATTTGCAGTACTCTAATCTAGATTATTCATGCACAATAGCATTTTACTTTAGCTCTTTCATCTTAACTGGCAGCAAAATGTTTGCCTCTGGACATGGCTTTCTACCTTTTAAATGTGGATATCCTTAGAGTAGACCTCCATGATCTTATTTGGAGAGTTAAAATCGCATTTACCCTTGTGCCTAGTTTGTTGTTTTTGAAGACAGTTTAAAAAAAGCTTTCATCTCTTTTACTTCTATTAGAAATTGAGTCTTGTTAGAGGTAAAATAATTGTCTTTATTCTATTTTTATGGTCCTCTTCCAGAGGGTGTGCTCTGTAGAGGGAAGCCGTTTGCAATTCTGCTCTTTTGTACTTCCCAGGAACCAGCCCCTATGACAGAAGATCTGCTAGAAGAGCAGTCCGAGGTCCTGGCTAAATTGGGGACATCTGCAGAAGGTGCTCACCTCCGGGCCCGCATGCAGAGCGCCTGTTTGCTCTCAGATATGGAGTCTTTTAAGGTACGCCCCATGGGTAGAGTTCTAGGGATGGAACTCTAAAAGGCGGCCCCTCCAAAGTAGCTGGAGAGCTTGAATAGTTATTTTATTTTCCTTAGGGACTTTGATTTTATTTGTAGTTCTACCCCCTCCTCAAAAGACTCACTCAGATCTGTTTCACCAGACTTAACAAAAAGAACTATACCACACTTCAAATAATTACTTGAAAGTTAAAAATGGAAACATTTTCATATGTGAGTCTGGCAATTTCCTCCTTTTGTTTGTGCAGAAAAGTACACTGCTTCCAAACACACATGTAGCTCTGTTCAAATTAAATACATAAAAATGATAAGGCAAGTAATTTCAAACTATGTATCTGAAATTTTTTTAAAAAGTATTCCTGTGTACAGTATATTTAAGGAATGAAACAGGCGGTTTGATGTGCTGAGTTAAGACCTAGCACAGATAATGTTATGGTTGGAAAGGACCTCAACAAACCCAAGCTATTTCACAGATGAAGAAAGGAAGATAAAAGACCTTGTCTGTGGCCATCTAGACAGAAAATAGCCCAGGATTCCTGACTCCAAATCTAGTGCTCTGTTATCACACAGATGCCCGCTGGGCATGAATCCTGGACAACTCCATATCATTCATCATCTTAATCAATTGCTGTGGATCTCACCACATCCTCTAGGAGTCCCTTTGGTTGGGTACCCAGGTAATGTGCTCCCATGGCTTCCATATCCTCATAGGAGGGTTTCTTAAATTGAAGGGAAAACCAACCAGAGGACTTAAGAGACAAATGTAGATGAACAAGAGAAAATGCAGCCATTTTGGATTCTTCTAAGAGCAGACCACTTTCACCTTGTCAGTGACTGTATTTTATTTTTGGTTTTCAACTTGGAACTTCTCTTTTAATGCTTTGAGTACAAAGCTATTTGCTATTGTTGGCATTTCATTGTGGCACTTCCAAACAGGAAGAAAATAACAGAGAATGGTGAGGTGGAGAAATAACAAAAAAAGGTGACATTTGCAGCTTTAGTCTTCAAATTAATATATTGATGCAAGTTTTAGCAAAAAATGCTTCCATGCTTTAACATCAACATTTTGTTGTCAGCAGGTTTGCAGCATATAGTTGAAGTAGTATTATCTTATTATATAAATAACATGTTGTCCTCTTTATCTTCAGGCTGAAGACTAGATTTACTTTAAAGTTTCTAGTGCATATGATTACTAATTCTTTATCCAGTAGATAAAGCTTTTTATTAGCCAATTTGATTTCCTTAATCTTGAGAAATTACAGTTTGAGTTTCAGTCCCAGAATGATTTATGTGAATGGTAATTAGGTACATAAAGTGTCAGGCCTTGATAGCAAAGTAAAATAGTTTTGAGAGTAGTCAAAATTTATTGTATTACCAATATTGACTTATTAAGAAGGAAAAAAAGCAGGGAGAAATGCCTACTTTCTATTGTTATTCTGTGATTTATATTTTAAAATTTATTTACCTTAAGTGTACGTAATATTTTTTCTAATTATTCAATGGTAGCTTGTAATTTTAAACTAAGTTTACCTAACAGATTCTTAGAGTTATTTTCAGTTTATATCAAGTTGTGATTTCTGCACTTGCCAAATGGAAATGTTTCCCTTTTTTTCTTTTTTTGGTAATATTGGAATAAAAAATTTAGTCTTTTAGCACCTGACTTATTTTAGGCAAAAAACAATAACCTTGGGCTCTTGGGAAAAGCTTTTTTGTAGCGTCAATATCAGTAGTTGTTGTTAAATTTTGATTGTGTAGATTAAAAATAATCTTTTTTTGGGGTGCGGGGTTCATTTTAGGCAGCCAATCCTGGTTGCTTCCTGGAGGATTTTGTGAGGTGGTATTCACCTAGGGATTATGTTGAAGAGGAAGTGGTTGATGAAAAAGGCAATGTGATCCTCAAAGGACAGTTGAGTGCCCGAATGAAGATTCCTAGCAATATGTGGGTGGAGGCCTGGGAAACAGCTAAGCCAGTTCCTGCTCGACGGCAGAGGAGACTATTTGATGACACTCGGGAAGCAGAAAAGGTAATTGATGATAGGATCTATTTTTCCAGAGTTATTTAGATGATTTTTGCAGTATTTGAATCTCAGCTTGTTATAACTGTCATGAGAACTTGAGCACACTTGAGAAGCAAAGTATCAAATTCCAACCAACTTTCACCTCCGACCCCACAGAGAAGCTTTTTTAGGGATATGAAGTGGGTTTTAAAATTTTTTAAAATTTTTAACCTTTGGAATGTAAACATTAAAATTAATTACAAACTGAATGATAAGGAATACATTTGACAAAAAAAAATGTATGCCATTAAACCAAAGTGTGACTTTTCATTTATCTTTATGGCTTTATTCTAGTGTTGGAGGTAGCATCCCACAATTTATGCCAATTTAGTAGAAAAAAAGAATGGTAGGGGTTTTTTTTTGTTTGTTTTTACCTTTTTTCCATAGGAACTGTATACATGCCACATTTCTAGGTCAAAAAATTTTTTGGAATATTCATATTTTTACATTTGTAATTAATTTTTTTTCACAGGAAGAATGTCTTAGGCATTTATGAGATGAGTTTGATATTCCTTCACTCAGGAATTTATTGTTTCACATACCATGAACACAAATAGGGAGAAGCTGGTTCAAGTACTCTGTAGTTGCAAGCAATACTCAGTGTTATTCACTTTTCACATTCTCTACAGGTGCTGCACTACTTGGCAGTCCAGAAACCTGCAGATCTTGCGAGGCATCTCTTACCTTGTGTGATCCATGCAGCTGTACTCAAAGTAAAGGAGGAAGGTAAATCATTCATTTGATTGGTTAATCATTCATTTTTCAAATTAAGATAAATATTTTAACTTATTTAATAAAGGGTGTGGTGTTTTTTAAAAACAGAAACTCTGGAAAACATATCTTCAGTTAAGAAAATCCTAAAGCAGATAATATCCCATTCCAGTAAAGTTTTACGATTCCCTAATCCAGAAGACAAGAAATTGGAGGTAAGTTCCCAATGTAGTCATATGTTCTTGCCAAATGCCTTCCTTGCTTTATAGTAATTTTAGTAGGATTTTATTTTTTCTAGTTACATGTGAAAACAAATTTTAATATTCATTTTAAAAAAATTTTGTGTTCCAAATTTTTTCCCTTACTCCCCTCCCCCTCCCTAAGGGGGTAAACAACTTGATATAGGTTATATATGTGCAGTGATGTAGAACCTGTTTCTGTATTAGTCATGTTGTGAAAGAGTAGACAAAAAGAAAAAAAAAGGCACCAAAAAGAAAATAAAGTGAAAATAGTATGGTTTTGATCTGCATTCAGATTCTATCAGTTTTTTTTCTGGATATAGATAGCATTTTTCATCATTGAGTCCTTTGGGATTATCTTGGATCATTGTGTTGCTGAGAATAGCCAAGTCATTCACAGTTGGCTGTCTTACAGTATTGCTGTTATTGTGTAGTGTTCTCTTGGTTCTGCTCACTTCACTTTGCAACTGTTCATGTAAGGCTTTGTAGGTTTTTCTGAAATCATCCTGCATGTCATTTCTTATAGTACAGTAGTATTCCATTACATTCATATACCTGAACTTGTTCAGCCATTCTCCAATTGATGGACATTGCCTCAATTTCCAATTCTTTACCACCAAAAAAAGAGCTGCTGTAAATATATTTATACAAGTAGGTCCTTTCCCCCTAACCCCCTTTTTTGAAAATCTCTTTGAGATATCGACCTAGTAGTGGTATTGCTGGATCAAAGGGTATGTGCAGTTTGATTACCCTTTGTTCATCAGAATAGTTTGATCAGTTCACAATACAGTAAAGTTTTTTTGGTCTTTTTGGAGGAGGGAAGGCAGCGCAGTTGGGGTCAAGTGACTTGCCCAAAGTCCCAAGGCTAGTAAGTGTTAAGTGTCTGAGGTCAAATTTGAACTCAGTTCCTCCTGACTTCAGGGCTGGTGCTCTATTCACTGTGCCACTTAGCTGTCCACAGTATAGTAATTTTAAAGAAGATTTTGCTTCTTGTTTTTATTCCTGTGGACTCATTTCTTCTTTGCAATTTATAGGAAATCATCCATCAGATTACTAATGTGGAAGCTACTATTGCCAGAGCACGTTCGTTGAAAGCCAAGTTTGGAACTGAGAAATGTGAACAAGAGGAAGAAAAGGAAGATCTAGAAAGGTAAGGACCACATGGCCTGTCTGTATTATATATGAGTGCTGACGGTAAAAGCAGCAAATCCTGTTTCAGTGAACTCTCCCATGAATGGAGTTATGTAGTGGAAATAGCATTTTTCTATTTCTCGTTCTGCTGCTAACAAGCATTGTGTCTTTGGATCAATCACTTTGTGTCTCTGAGTGTCACTATAACGAGGGAATTGCATTAGATAATCTTTAGGGTCCTTTCCATCTTTACTATTCTATGAATCTATAAAATATCATTTGAAAATATTACCATATTAGCAGACTATTATAGCTAAGAACTAGGAACACCTTATGAGTACAGAGATTTTATGGGGATTCCTTTTGGGCATAGGTTGGCTCCATTTGAAGGTCACCTCAAACTCAAATTCTATGATTTTGAGCATTTGGTAGAGCTTTACATGTGTTCCTGGCTTGAGTTTATCTTAAGTCTTTTGTTGAATGAAATTCAGCAAACCACCTTGCCCTTGATACCTTCCTTGTCAGTAAAAAGAGTAGGCTCCTATCAAGTAATTCATCTCCAAGCAGCAGTATGTGAATTAGTGAACAGATGGTGCGTGTCTGGTGGTTCTGTGCCTCTGACTCTTCATTAGTTCCACCATACATTATCTGTGATATATTTTTGGGAGCACAGTGACACATGCACATAATGGTGCAATTTACAATTGAGACTTTGTCCAACAAGAGATGTAAAAAAAACCCCACAAAACCACCCTCTTCTGAGAAAAAAGTGAGAACTGGAGAGATGGAGCTTTTCTATTCTAGACAAATAAAACTTAGTTATCGTCTTAAAAATTGAACTCACACCTTAGGTGTATAATTTCCCAAGCTACTATTTAGAAAGAATATGTTGAATATTTCTCCTTGAACTTGAATAAAGCTAGTTTTTTTCAAGTTTTATGAGTTATCAAAAAAGCATGTATATGTGTGTGTGTGTATATATATGTATACACACACACACATATATGTATGTATGTTTCAGTTTTAATTTAAAATGTCAGTCTCTACTGGTGACAAGATTTCCACTCTATTTTTGGTGGATTTTGCAAGCATCTGTTTGAGGTCTTCCTGTCAAGGAAATTAATCGAGGAGGATTGATACAACTATGAACTGAGCTATTTGTCTTCCTTACTTTTATGATTTGTTTCATGCAGATTTGTGAGTTGCCTCTTGGAGCAGCCTGAAGTGTCAGTCATTGGTGCAGGAAGAGGACATGCTGGGAGTATCATTCATAAGCTATTTGTGAATGCTCAGAGGGTATGCAAGATTGTTTATTTACTGTGCTGTAGGCCTTTTCAAACATCTAAATCATTTATGGAAAAACATTTCTGTCTTCTGAATGATGCCTGTTATCCAGCAACTTATCTTTTTCCGAATCTGTGCATTAGCTGTGAATGAGTACAGAGATTTCTGTAGCCTTGTGAGTCTGTGTGTGTGTCTGTGTGTGCAGGGCATGAGAAGGATGCTGAAAAGTCCTCACCTAAATGTTTGCTCTGGACCATTAGTGCCTATAAAAATTTAATCCAGTTGCCTACTGTATTGGCCTACTTTGCAAAATAAATATGTTTAGCACTTGGTGGATCATCGTAGATAAAAAGGGTATGGGACTAAGCATTACTGGAAGAAACTAACATTTAGTCCCATAGTTACTATATAACGCAGTCCAGGTGTGTACTTCTTCCAGCCCAGAATACATAGACCCTAATAAAGCCATCAACAAAAATTTTAGCAAATGACTTAAATAATAAACTTGAATGTTGAACTTAATCACCTGCTTCTTGGAAAGGAAGGAACTTTTAAGAAGAGTAATGGGCTACATACAAATTCATGGTGTTCATAACTTCATTATCATGTATAATATTTATTCTGTTTAATAACAAAACAGCCTTCCAATATGGTGGTCAGAGGGAAGCCACTTGGGGAGTGCAGGGAATAGAGAGCTTTCCTCAGGTCTAGAAGACTTGGGTCCAAGTGCAACCTTTGACCCACATTTTGTATGGGACCTCAGGCAAGTCACTTTACTTTTTAGATCCCCAGGCAACTCTGCAGGACTGTAAGATGCAAGAGAGTTGCCAATCTGCATTGGTAGAGGGAATTTGCTCACTGGGGGTTCTCTACGCCAATGAAATCACAGATCAGTCTCCTCATCCCCCAAAATAAGCAACCTGAAGGAAGCCAAATTTCAAAAATTGTAGCATTAAACATTAGACAGTACCCCCAGTACTCTTAGAACTACTGAGCTTTGAATATGGTAATATTGAATTGATGATAATAATGCTTGACACAGGTTTTTTCTCTTTCTCTTTCTTTTTCTCTTTGCTGAATGCTTGACAGGAAAGATATTTTTATATTTTAAACAGCTGCCATTATCCCAGGGGTAACAGTCATTTCAGGGCCAGTCTTTTGAGTCTTTGTGATAACTTAGAAAAAGCACGGACTAAAAAAAAATGTGCTATGTGCATGTCACCTTCATAGGGATGACCATTGGTAGAAAATAACCCAATTTTGACTTTTCTGAGAGTCAAATCAGAAGATAACTTAATGTCTTTACATTATGGAAAAATAATTTTTAAGTTCCTTATCTATTTAATGCTACATTTTGATTTTATATAGTTAAGATCATTGATAACTTGTTACTTAGAACAAGTAGGTTAGCAAATACGGAAAAATGTGATTAATTAGGTGTAAATTTCCTAAATTTCAAAATCTCAGAGTAGAAATTGAGGATTTCACATATCCTTATAAATCAGTGTCCTAGAAGACAATAGAAGCTTCTGTTTAATTTATTATTTATTTCTTGGCACATAGCCAAGCACTTCATTTTTACCCTCAGCTAGACTTTTCCTAGCACTCTGGCCAGAAGAACAGTTTTTCCCATGGTTATTGCCAGGTTTTTTTCCCTTAATATTTTGCAGTATTTCTTCTTGCTGCTTAAGAATATCATTTGCATTCTTAGGCATTTAAAAAATCCTATAGATTATATTTCTTTGTGAAAACCATTATGTATTGCATCATGTTAAGAGAAATTTTTAGTTTGTAGTGAATGCTCAGAGAATTATGAGTCAGAATCATAAGTATCTGGTTAGTACAATTTCAGGTTTAGAGGGGAAAAACGTAGGCAAAACAGTGCTCAAGCTTATTCATACAACTATTTTTCTTTTAATAATTGATAAATAATTTATGTTACTTTAAAGTTCAACTTAGACTGTTAAAAATCTGTGTTTTTAAAAGCAGCAGTTAAGTGACCAAGTTTCAGGAAGGGCTTTCACATAGCTTCACTAATTTTTCTTATCTACACAGCAGTATTCATGTATATTTTACCCTTTTCCTAAAAATGGTAAAATTTAAATGAAGTTCATCACATTGTTTCATATCGAGAATAACAATTCTGATATGCGTTCATATATTCTGAAAATGAATCCAAACAACTTCATTTTTCTTGAGTCTTGCTAAAGTTCTTTAACATTAAGTTAAAGTAGCTTTTAAAATTCAAGAGATGTGTATTTCCTGAGTCACAAATACTTAATTTCTCACCTGTGCTCATCCAGTGCACAAACTAGATTTTTATTGTCTCAATTCCTAATTAGCTGACATTAATTCCTAATTTTTCCTACCCCAGTTGGGCTGTCAGATGCATGGAGTAAACATGAAATAGAATGTTTCTGTTCTATTTGACACCCTTTGTATAAACTATATGTGTGTGTGTGGTATACTCTTGTTTGTCCCAATATTCTTTTGACAGGAACATATTCCTGAATACAGTGCATGCTGCTCTGAAACAGTCGTGAAATCTCTCGTTTATCCCCTTATAAACCATCTTGCTTGTTTCTCTTTCATCACTGTTTCTTTTCTCACCCTTTCTCAAGCTGACTGAATCTTCTGATGAGGTAACAAATAGCCTTTGTCCCTCATACTCTTCCTTTCCATCCCTCTAACTTCATATAGGTCATTAAGACTAATCACTGTTCTTTTTCTCTGGGTCCGGACCTGTGGTGTTATTGGTGTCAGGAAACTCCCCCTACCAGTACAGATTGGCAGCTGTTCTGTAACTTAGAGTCCATAGAGTTTGGGGACACAACGTCGCACAGCCAGCCAATTCTTTAGAAGTCTCAAATATTTGCTTCTGGGTGTCCTATCATATTGTGATCTCTGTCTCTTCTTTTTCAAAAAATATTTTTCTCAGGATAGTAGATTATTTAAAAGTACAGGAGATGATTTCGGACTAGAAGAACATATCTGAATACAGAGTCCATGAAAGAAGCACACCCCTCTGACACTCAGAACTTTTATAGGGCTCTACTTTAGTGGTTGCCATCCTGTGGCAGCAATTTTACTTATTTATGAACCACATGAGAGGTCCCTACAGAGGAACCAAATTCTCCCTGATGAGTTTGGACTTCAGAAAGGAGAGATCTGAGCTTCGAAGTGACAGGGGTAAATTTCTATGTTCAGTACTCTTCTTAGGGGATTCTCTTCTTCACTCATATCATTGAGGAGACTGGGGTAACAGGCTTTAGCAGTTCATGAGAGAAGTGATGTTAGAAGGGCTAGCCATAAAAAAAACCCAAGGGGAATGCAGTTTCATAACTCTCCCTCCTTTGGAGAGCTGAACCTGCCCATCTCTTTACAGAATCTCCGTTTTCCTCCAATTTATTTATATTCTTAGGCTGTTGCCATATTTCCAGCTTCTGTGTTGTGCTAGTCAGTAACCATAGCATAGCTGAATGCATCAGTGAGTAATGTGAAACATTTCAGTGTCTACTATCATGTTTAATCATCTGCCCTTTAAAAAAATTCTGAGTTCAGCCTTTGATTCCCTTCTGAATTTCACATCTGATTCTATTTAAGGCTGCAAGCATAGCTCCAGTGGAGGAGGAACTGAAAAGGACAAGCTCTTCTGAAGAACGGAGGCAGAACTCGGGGTCAGACTTCCCAGCCCCTGCGGGCCGGGAACTTATTTTGCGTACCACTGTTCCCCGGCCTGCGCCCTACTCCAAAGCTCTGCCCCAGCGCATGTACAGTGTTCTCACCAAGGAGGACTTCAGACTTGCAGGGGCCTTTTCAGCTGACACCTCGTTCTTCTGATTGTTGTTTTTAAAGCGTTATCTTATCGATGTCTTCAGAGAGAATGCTAAGCTCTTCTTTGAGAGGGAGGGGGATTGTGCCGGCAAGTGGTAGACGGCATGGAGGGGACACTGTTCTGTTGAATGATCAAGAATCACCTTTCAGGGAATTAAACCAGCATCTGAAAGATTCACCTGCATCAAGCTGTGGTTATGATGTATCCTGGTGGGAACAGAGGAGATGTCAAGAGGCAGCCAAGCATTTTAAATGCTTAAATGGCTTGACAGATTTCTGCCCAAAGAGACGGCCCTGATCTAGCTCACTTAAAGAACTAAGGCAGCCGTAGCTGTTCAGGGGCTCAGTGTGGGAAGGCTGTCGTGCACATTCTGTTCCTGTTCGTGACTGTTCCTGTAGAATGAGGCATTGCCCCACACTCACCATAAATGTAAACACTAGATAATTGTATTTATTACTATCAAGTACAAAAAATAGGGAATTTACTCAGACTTCTGGAGATCTTGGTTGTCTTCATTCCACAAAGTCTTCATGGATATTATAAAACTGCTTAATCTCTTGTTCATACAATCACTTAAATGGAAATATTAATTATATTAGTTTACTCTTGATGTGCTGTTTTGTTGGGGTTTGGGTTTTTTTTTAAACCCCAGTATTTCATGTAGTTGATCTATTTTTCCATAGAACTTTGCCCTAAATGGATTCTTTCTGGTAACTATATATTAAACTTCATTGAAAATAGCTTTAAATATATCCTTCAATTTTTTGTACTAATGTACTAAAATGTGATCCAGGCCAAAACTTTGTGTAAAATACCTACTTGTAGATGTGTCCTCCCTGCCCCTCACTGTACAGTGTGCCCTTGTCTTCTTGTTGCTGCCTTTGCAGCGTGTTTAGTGGAACAGGGATGGAACACATGCTGTGAATGTAGCCTGGTATATGGAAAAGATCATGCAGTCAGTAAAATTTGAATGTATATGTTTATGTCATGAATAAAATTATTTTAAAGCAATATTTTTGGGGGATGCACTGCAGTAAAGTGAAAACATATGGGATATGGAATGCTCCAACAGCTTTTTTGTATGTCAGAATGCTGCAGTTACCTTAAATCTGTTTGTGGCCCTAAAATTCCAAACTCCTTCCAAATTCATAATATAATCCTGTATAGCAAAAATATCAGTCTTGCCAATGAACCTTTGAGAATATCAGTTTAAATTAATAGAATTGAGTAAAATATAGAGCAGGCCTGCACAGCATATAGCCCTGAGGCCCTTTGAAGCCCACCAAAGGTTTTCAGGCAGCCAGTGAAAAGTATAGGGTTGCCACTGCACACTGTCCTGTTTGTCATGTGAACTGCAGCAACCAAGAATTGTCAGTCTGTCTCTAGTCTAACCTATCTGTGGCCCAAAGAAGTTTAGCCTATTTTAATTTTGACCCCTACCTACTGCCAAGTTGTGCTGGTCTGATATGAGGGTATTTTTGGTTTTTCATTTTAAACCAAGTCAGATAGGATAGAGCACTGACCTTATGCAAAGGCTAAATTTACTTTTGGTCCTTACTTTTATTCATTGTATGAAGGCTCTTCAGTACTTTTAAGTATATCTCTCATTCAGTTTTTATTTCAGTAAAGGGTCCTGTAAAATAAGTAAATCCAAATTGTAGGCTGTTATCCTGAGCTTGGTCAGTTTTCCTTTCATAAGGTAATAATATGAGCTGAAGGCTTCAGAGAGGGCTTCTGTTCTTTTTTCCTTTTTTAAAAAAACTTATTTATTTTAAATATTTTTTTTAAATACTGAGTTCCAAATTCTTCCCCTTTCTCCAAGTCCTGTCTACACCCACTGAGAAGGCAAGCAAAGTGATATCATTTATACATGTGAAATCATATAAAATACATTTCTGTATTAGCCATATTTCCCCCAAAAGCAAGAAAAATAAAGAAACAGGGAAAATCATACTTAAGTTTTCACTGAGTTCTTCAGTTCTTTCTCTGGAGGTAGACAGCATTTTTTCAAGAGTCCTTTGGAACTGTCCTGCATCACTGTATTGATTAGAGTAACCAAAGCTGTCACGGTTGATCATTATTAAAACATTGTTTTAACCACACACCATGATCTCTCTTGTTCTTCCCACTTCACTTTGCAACATTTCATAGCAGTTTTGGAGGGCTGCTATTCTTAACTTTTTTCTTTTTTAACCTATTTAAAATGCACAAAAATTTCATTTTCACACAATTGATTATAAGGCATGTCAGCTCTCCATCTTCTATGTACTCCATTGCTGAGGACAGAATTACGTAGGAAGATCCTTTGTCTTCCAAGTACTACTGGTAATATCCCAATGCTACTTCATATTTACATAATAACTCCTTTTTATGGAGCACTCTCACATTTACCAAGCCCTTTTCTCATAGTAGTCCTGTGTGCTAGTAAACCTTTGTAATCAAGGATCAAGAATTAAGGGTCTTGCTTAAGTTTTCTCAGTTATTAAATGGTAGAGCTTATCTTTAAACCCCCTTCTTCTGGTTACTAGCCCAGTGCTTTCCCTCACAGCAGTCTTTCTTCTTTTGCCATACTGGAGCATTATGGAGGGTTTTCAACTAGATAACTTGAGAAGCATAGGGGAAGAAAAGGTTCAGAGAAGATGTAAAAGATGAACTGAAGAACTGACTGAAAATGATAAAAGTTGAAGAATTATTATTTTTTTTAGTGGCATTTGACTTATTTCCTCTGAAGTCCCAAAAGAAAGAGAAACTTAATGAACATAAGAAGTTCATGTTGAACAGTGAAGACACTTAGATAATGAAATAACTGACTATGGGAAGGCATGAAATTACCTTCTTTTGAAGTTTTTTAGAATCAGAAAGGATGCATCAGTTTGGGATGAGTAAAGTGCTATATTGCTTCAAGATAGGGTATAGACAAAATGATTACTAGTTCTTTAAAGCCCCTCAACTAGTATTTTTTCTTATAAGTCATTCTCTGATCTTACCCTTTTCTTTTCAGCCTCAATGCCTTTGGAAATTGGCCTCCCTATTCTCCTTCCCTCCCAACTCAACACACAGGCACTATTTCTGCCTTTTGAAATCGTTGATAGGTTCATAGACATAATTGGAAAGTACCTCAGAAAGCATCTAGACCAGGCCTTCTGGAACTTTTTCCATTTGAGACCTCTCTTCACCCTTTTTTGAGTTTAGGCAGTGCATGGCCTGAGGGCATGCACACGTGACATAAAGGGCGAGCTTTGTGTTCAGAACCAAGGCTGCAGTGAACAGGGCAAGAGCTACCAGAAACACCTCAGATTCATTACACTTTTGATTTTTAATTTTTGGTTGTTGCACATTCAGAAACCTTTTACTGTTGCCGAACTTTTCAAGAGGTTGAGATCCACAGTTTAAGAAGTGCTATTCTAGACCAGTGGCTTCATTTTACTGATGATAACTGAGGCCCTGGGAGTTTTAAGTGATTTGTCCAAAGTCACAGAGGTAGATTGTGTTTTGAACCCCCAAAAGTGCCATTTCTCTACAAACTTTTCCCCATACCTCCTCCTGCCCTCTCATAGTTTTAAATGATCTCCTCAAATCTCATACCACTATCTGAACTGTAGTGTCCTAACTGTGCTTAGAACCTGTATATTTTCTCTATCTTTTTCTTATACCCACTATTAGATTTTTTTTAGATAAGCTCATTGAAGGTAAGGACTATTTCATCTTTGTATCAGTATCTACTCCAATACACTGCACATAGTAGCTGTTTGATAAATTTTCTCAAATTCAACCTCAGCAGACAATTATATGGTAAGGCCTGAAAATCAGCTAAAAGTCTGAGCCACTGAACTAAAATTAAAAGCCAAAATGAATGCCAGAGAGACTTGAAAAGTAAAATTGTGCTCCTTCTGATTAGGACCTTAAGGGGTAAAGCAAAAATGTACAAAATGGAAACTGGACTTAGAGACAAAGACGTTTAACAGAATTTGGAAGTATGCCTTAGAAAGGCTTAACTTTTCCCCTTTTTGATAGGAATTTAATTTAATCCTGTTCTGCCTCAGTTTCGTCATATTTGCAAGTATTCAGTAGGCCTCACCCAGAAAGAGGTGTTTGGACCTACTGAAAACTGTTACAAAGCATGTTGAAAAGTCACTTGCATATCGAGAATGGTGAACTAAACCTGTTCCTGTAAATTTCTGCCCAGTTAAACACCAAAATCTTTTGAGTTTGGACTTCTTTTAAAGTTCTAAGTATGTATTTCCATGATTCATGTATCCATATGTTCCCAGTGGGAATTACTAAGGATGAGAGGAAGAAGAAAATGGAAGCAAATTGAGCACTTGGAGGGAAATATTAGGTATGTAAAGAAGAACGGGTGATCGTAAAGAACTAACCTGTGGAAAAATGTTGAGCCCAAGCCAAACCTAGAGCCCCTTTGCATTCTGTTCATAGTCAGCAAGTAGCCATAAGCATCACAATCCTCCCTTACAGACGCTCTCAGAGTGCTATTCTTGAGTCTTTCTGACAAAAGGTTTTAGGAATGGATCTGAAATGTCTGATTTTTAAAAAAATTCCTTGGACACTTTTGAACTAGAAGATTTCAGAGTCTCTTAGATTAGCTTTTGGAAATAATTTCTCCGGCTCTTGACTTGGTGTCAACTTGGGGAGTGTGAGTTTGGCTGAACCCTGTAATGCTAAAATAAAGCTCCTTTATATTAGCATTGCCTGCTTGCCAAAAATCCAGCTCTTTCTCAAGGCAACTTGTCACTGCTTACCAGGTACTCATGGACAAAGCTCCTCTAAAACAAAGTCTCACCATCCCCGGGAAAGTATTCTGGCAGCAGCTTCTTAGTGTAAAGAGCAAACTGAAGAAGGCTGGTGGAGGGTCACCCTTATAACAATGCTCACTCTCTGAGAGAGACCAAGCAACAGAACAAGCTACCAAGCAAGGCCAGGGCTAACACCAGCAAAGGTGGGAGTGGAGGAAGAGTTGCCAGCAGGAAACAGTTTTATGAAATTTGCCCAAACTGGCTGTTCCTTTTTCATTTTATCCTTATATCCCCAGCAGCTAGCACAATGCCTCTCCCACACTATGTAATGAGTACTCATTTAAATGAATTGGAATGGATACCCAAATGCCAGCTTAGATACAAAAACATTCTTCCCCTTTCTTAGTTCTTTACTTGAGTATTATCTTTGCAAAACTGTCACCTCTGTCAATTTGGAAAAAAAAGGTTTTTGTTCAATAGCTTGACCCAGAGATAATTTTTTGAGCCTGTAGATTTATTTAGCCATATCCCAGAATAAGATGTTGATTTTAAAGGAAAACTCCCATAGGTTAGCCAAGGTGATTTTATCCCTACTTCTAAGCACCTAATTAAAAAGATGTTATTTATCAGGAAGAAAAAAGAAAAGTACTTCTACTCAGAAAGCATTCAAATGGGTTAACTCCTTTAGCAAGCTATCAAGCATTAGACGGTGGTGCCTGGGCACTTGGCCATGGGAGTAAGGGGAAAGTATGATACCAGAGAAGTAAGAGGTGTACTGCTGCTTCGCTGATGGCAGGTTATTAAAAGCAATTTTTTTTGGTCTCTTATTCCTAACTTGCTAGCACTCACCTGAGTAGTGATTGGTTTTTAATGACTTCTTCCCCAGAAACGAAATCTACAGGAGAATAAAATGATGTGGCTGGATGAGATGGTCTCTAATAAACTTCAGGCAACCGAATAGGTTTACGTAAGAGTGCCAGATGTGGATTCAGAGCTCTCCAGATTGAACCATACCCAGGCAGGCCATTTTACCTCCTTGGGTCCTAGAATCCTCATCTTTAAAATGAAGATGCTGTAGTAATTACCTCTAGGGTTTCTTTCAGTGATAAATCTATTATCCAATGTCCTTTGATGTGCAAATTATGTTAGGAGAAATGGAATCCCACCTCTTCTCCCATTCTCTCCAGAGCTATAACTTTTGGACTTTTCACAATGGTGCACAATGAATTTAAGGTAGTAATTAATAAGCATTTATATAGGTTTGCAAAGTGCTTTACAAATATTTCATTTTATCCTCACAACAATGGAGAAATAAGCATTATTATTATTATCTCTAGCTTATACATATGGAAACCGAGACAAATCAAGTGATTTACCCAGGGTCACACAGTTAGCAAGTGTCAGAGGCTGGATTTCAACTCAGGTCTTCTTGACTCCAGGTCTAGCACCTCATCCACTGTGCTCTTTGGTTGCCTCTAAGATACTATAATAATTCATGTTTAATAAGAATCTTGATTTGCAAAATGTTTTTCTCAAGATCAATCCTATACTCTGCATTAACCTGGCTCTCCACAGCTTTTCTTTCCCCTCTCTCCCCTCCTCAGCGAGTACAGCTGTTTATTGAGATCACACACAAGTCATGCCAAATTGCTGGTGAAGTTCTTGCTGTGAACAAGTAATGATGAGGCCTAAGGGTAATAAATATCTGCTTTTCTAATGCCAACTGGCTGTCAGGGATGAGTGCACAGGAGTCACAAGGCAACGTACTGTAAGGGAAGAGCCACAAATGGGTTGGAGGAGAAGACTATTGAGAAGGCAAAAGCAATTTTTCTTTAAAATAAAATCCCTGAGCCCCACACTGGATTATTTCGTTTGGTTGAGGACAGGGGAGGACATAAGCTTTTTAAGTGTTCCTTTGTGAAGACTGGCCAATTCAGGGTCCACATCTCTGTAGGATTCTGTCTCTGTTTAATCACTTCCATAGAAGGAGTCTGGGGGAGGAGAGAACACAGTGTTATCCCAAGCTCAGAAAAGACCTTCTATAGTTTCCTCCAAATGTCATCAGAGCAGTCTCCGGCTCCTGTGCTAGGGCCTCTCCTGAAGTGCCATCTCACTGCTGCCCCGTGTGTGAGCTCAGATTCTCCCTCAGGCCGGCCAAGGAGTAATAATCCTTTCCTTGTCCGGTCACGGGAAATTGGGAATGTGGTGCTCAAGCAAGCCCTTGAGAGAGTTATCAGGGAGAGTGAAGAAAGTCCTTCCTTGGTAAGAGTCCTAAGGCTATGGTGATTACATGTCAAGAACTGCACCATCTTGGGAAAGACGCTGACATCTGAAATGGCTTCTGACTCCAGGATTCTACATAATAAACAAGGGAATGCCAAGGCTAGGGACTTTTTTCACTGATGGACCCAAAGGGAGAATGAGAAGCAGTTTTCTAGCAGCTAACTTATTTTTTGGTCTTGATTAAAAAAAAAAACAGCAAAGGCTACTTTTGTTCCCCCAGAATCATGGGTAGTATGTGGGATGTTTGCTCTTTAGAAAAATGACAAAGACATCAACAAACATGAATTTCCATTTACAAAGAAGAACGGGGAAAAATGTGTTACATCTGAAAACTGTGAAACTCCCTATGTGTGTCAAACTCACAGAGAAATGGATAGCCACTACGCCGTACATAAGAATTCCTGTGAGTCACAAGTTCACTTAGATAACTCTGTGTGTGTGTGTGTGTGTGTGTGTGTGTGTGTGTGTGTGTTTTGTTTGGCCACATGTTTAATACCTCTGTTCTACTGTATATGGATTAGGTCTTTAAAAAGTATTCAGTTCAAGTTGGCAGTAGTATACTACCCTGCATGTCTGTGTCCTATCCTTAACTTTCTCTTCTGTTTCTCTGAAAATTTTAAAACTATTTCATCAAATTACTTTTCTTTTTTTTTGTTTGCATCACTATCATACACACATTCCCCATATCCTTCCTCTCATATCTCTGCCTCTCTTTTGCTTCCCCCTTCCCCGAAAGCCCTCCCTTATAACAAGAAGAGACAAGCAAAACATTCATATTTGACTGGGGTAGTGTTAATTAGTCAATGAGCATTTATTAAGACTTTACTATATGTGAGGTTATGTATTAATTAGCTAGAGTTCTTAGGCTGACATTAATTTTTACAAATTTTGTGAATCTATGATGTGCAGTAGGAAAAATAAAGTGTATCCCTCCATAATACTATATTAAATTTGAATAGCACCTTAATTATATATGAAAACACTTCCATGAATTTAACAACAAATATTGCTGGGCTAGGCACTGTGGGTACCTAATACACATTGTACAAAATGGGGGTTCTATCCTTAAGAAACTTATAAAATGGGGGCAGAGCCAAGATGGCGGCGTAGCAGCAGCAACATATCGCAGCTTTCACATAGCCACCCCAAAATACCCATAAAACAGGACTCTAAACCAATCCTAGAACTCCAAAACGCACACAAAGATACTTCCCACTAAAGTCAGCTTGGCTATGAGGAACCATATCAGCACTGCGAACCGAAACCAGCCTGCCCTGAAGCCGAGGCTGTGCCCCGGGGGCCACTGGACGGGAGGAGCTGAGGAGCCTCTCAGGTGAGCAGATTAGCAGCAGCTGCGAGTGGGATTTGCGAAAAGGGGGAGATAAGCAGTCCAGCAAAAGGCCTCCAGAGCGGGAAAAGCAAAAGGCAGAGGTTTTGCACCCGCCTCTGCTTTGTAGCTTCCCGCCCGTGGCCTGCAGACAGCAGGGGGATTTAGCGATTGTTTTCAG
>CM053582.1:249983020-250015336 GCA_028627135.1 Pseudochirops cupreus
GACTGGTGAGATGTGGTACCTCAAAGTTGTTTTGATTTGCATTTCTCGAATCAATAGTGATTTAGAGCATTTTTCCATATGCTTAAAGATATCTTTAATTTCTGCTTCAGAAAATTGCCTGTTCATATCCTTTGACCATTTACTAAGATCATAAATTTAGAGCTGGAGGGAGTCTTAGAGGTCATCTGGTTCAAACCCCCTCATTTTGACTGATGTAGAAACAGACCCAGAAAGATTCAGTATGTGCCCTAGATAAGCTGGAGATTTGAACCAAGGTTTCCCAAGTCCATCATGGTCCAATACACAGGATTTAGGACTAGAAGCGGTCTTCAAATCATTTATTCTAATCTTCTCATGCACATGTGGAAGCACAGGAGACATAGCTACAATCATATTATGCACAGGCTGTTTACATTGTTTACAAGACAGTTTAAGAGCCAGGCTAGGCTGAGAACTAAGGAGTTGGAAAAGCACATATGAAAAAACTGGAGACTTATTTGGTTGAAGTAAGAAATGAGTTTGTTCCCCTTTCCCCATTTCTTGCTCTCCTGCTTACCCAGATTTAGGTCAGGTGACCTAGGATGACTGGAGTCTTTGGGCTACTTTCTGATGACTGTATTTTAAGCAGTATTTTATGAAAAAGGAAAAAAAGAAAACAATGATGATCCCCTGCCATGTCTTTCTTCTTCCTTTGCATTAAACTTTTTTTTGGCCTGATATTACCAGATGAAATTACTTATAGTAGATAGCTAGAGATGATACTCAACGTAGAAAGGGACTGCACACGTCAAAACTACATACTTAGAGAGCCATGCTGTCAGCCACATCAAGCACTGGCGTAAGACCCTGGAGCAGCAGATCTGAGATGCCTGAGGACAAAGGCTATTTCTTGAGTCTCAGTGTTCCAACTGTCTAAAGCAGTTCAGTTCCAGTATGATGCCCTGCACACAGAAGGTATCCATGGTGGTTTTGATGATGATGATTCCAACGTGTTTCAGGGCCCATTCTCCAGCAGGTTAACTTGAATTTGTTTCACTTAAGACACATAATGGGACAGTAGCATACGTTCCTCATGCAACATCAAATCACAGGACTGTTAATAAATTCTGAACTCCTTGAATATGAAGTAGCCTGGTGATACCACTACTACAACCCATGCCCCAAAGAGATCAAAGAAAGAGGAAAAGACTCATATACACAACTCCATGTAGTGGCAAAGCAATGGAAACTAATATACATGATTTATATGATAATAATACTGCAAAAGCAACCAATTTTGAAAAACCTGAGAACTCTGTTCAATCCAATGATTATCTATGATTCCAGAAGACAACTGATGAAACATGTTACCCACTTCCTGACTTAGGATGCAGTCTGAGACATATTTTTGGACTTGGTCAATCTGGGAATTTATTTTACTTGACTATGCATATCTTTACAAGGTGTTTTGTTTTCCCCACTAAAAGGAAGAGAAGGGGCAAGAATGAGAAAAAAAATAAATTTTTTTAGTTGAAAAAATTAAAAATATTTGCCTCAAGAAAAAGTCTGTGGAAGTTAAGTTAAAAAAGAGAGAGAGAGAGAAAGCCTTTTCCCCCAGGATGGTGCCAAGAGTAGGCAAAAGTAGAAAGAGGTTGTTCTCCCCAAGACAGAAGCCCAATTGAAAGCCTTGAAGGCCAAGAAAGTGGTGCTGAAGGGTTTCCATAGCCACAAAAAGAAGATATAAATGGTCCCCACCTTCTGGTGACTTAAGACAATAAGACTATGAAGAGAGCCCAAATACCCTAAAATAAGTGCCCCTCAGAGAAAACAAGCTTGATTCCTATTGCCATCACTTAAGTTTCCCCTGACCTCCAAGTCTGCTTTGAATAACACTGAGGACACCACCACCCTCATCTTCATTTTGGACATCAAGGCTAATAAGAATCAGATCATAGCCAAGGTCAACACACTGATCTGGCCTCACAGAGAGAAGAAGGCCTATAGTCAACTTGCTCCAGACTATGATGCTTTGGATGTTGCCGACAAAGCTGGAATTGTCTAAAAAGCATCCAGCTATCCTGTTCTACCTACAATAAAAAGTTTTCCAGTAGGAAAAAGAAAAAAGAAGTAGCTTCTTGTGATGTGACGTCCCTGGTCACCCCACTCTGAAAAATACTACATTTTCTTAGTGTAAGCATTTACTAGAAAAATGACATAAGAAGCTGACTAGATCTGAGTAATAAATGATGTGTCACTGATCCGATTGTTTTTATAAAGTTCTTTAGCCAACTAAAAGTTTAAGTAAATAATGAGTGGTCAATATTACTTGTCATTATTCACATTTGTCTTTTTTGGCCCTATTTTTGGCCAAGTACACTCTTTATTTTTGTCCAGGTTACATAACTAGGGAACCACATTCTTAGTAACACACTGTCATTCTTTTGCATTATCTTGCCTGGATGAAGAAAAGAAGTATTTTTAGAGTGTGAATTTCCCAAATGTTCTGAACTATTCTGGGACTGAAATAATAATGTCATAGGGGAAAAAAAGATAGTAAGGAAAGGGCCAAGTTTTCTCCTCTGGCTCATACTGACATCTATGGAGAAAGCTTCCCTGTCTACCCAGGGAAGTTATTTAGATGACTGAGAATGGGATAAACTCCTTCCTGACCTCTCTCGTAAAGATGATGAAGGGGATAGATTTTTCAGAGAATGTTTTGAAATCTTAGCAGCTGAGTCAGAAGTCTGGGGCTTGACACACAGTAAGCATTTAATAAATGCTGTTCCATTCATTCAATCACTTTAGAATGGCTTCTTAGGGCTTAAAAAGAGGTTGCTTTCCCCAGAATTGTCTCCCCCAAATTATTGGTTTCTTTTTAAGACTTTGGTCAAGCACCACCTGCTGCAGAAATCTTTTCTTTTCCTCTAACACTTTGAGAAGGGCAGCTAGGTGGCACAGGATACAACGCTGGGCCTGAAGTCAGGAAGACTCATCTTCCGGATTTTAAATTCTGGCCTCAGACACTTACTAGCCATATGACCTTGGGCAAGTCACTTCACCTTGTTCACCTCAGTTCCTTATCTGTAAAATGAGCTGGAAAAGGAAATGGCAAACTATTCCAGCATTTTTGCCAAGAAAATCACAAATGGGGTCGCAGAGAGTTGGATATGACTGAAACGAATGAACAATAACAAAATGTTTTGAGATGCTCGATATCAATCAACAAGGCATTTAATAAGAACTAGGCACCATGCTAAGTGTTAAAAATACAAAGACAAAAACAGAACAGTTTTTGCCTTCAGGGATCTTACATTCTAATGGGAGAGACAACATGTACTTCCATAGGTATATATAAGATATATAAAATGCAATGCAATCTTGGGAGGCAAGGCCCTAGGAGTCTGGGGGGGAATAGGGGTTGCAAACAAAACTGGAGGGCCAAGAGAAGATTTCTGCAGTAGGTGGTGCTTGACCTAAGTCTTAAAGGGAACCAGTAATTTGGGGAAGACAATTCTGGAGAAAATAACCTCTTCTTAAGCCCTAAGAGGCCATTCTAAAATGACTGAATGAATGAAACAGCATTTATTAAATGCTTACTGTGTATCAAGGCACAATGCTGAGCATTGGAAATGAAAATAAAAAAGACTGACAGTCCCTGCTCACAAGGAGTTTACATTCTAATAGGGAGAGACTCCACACAAAGGCATTCCTTCACTCTCCCCTCATTTGTACTCTGCAATTCCTGGCTTCCTTAAAGGATCGGCTCATTTGCTGCCATCTCCAAAACAAAGCCTTTCCTGAGGCCCCCATTTGTTACCAGGCTTTCCCCTCCCCTAATATTACCTTGTATATATTTTATGCTCGCTTTTCCTCCCTGTCCTACAACAGAATGTAAACACTTTGAGGGTAGGGATGCTAAACTGAACTTATCATTTCTCCCCTCATCCCAAGTGCTCCCTTCTTCCTAACTTCCCTAACACTGTCCAGGCTCCCACCATCCTTCCAGTCACTCAGACTCACAGCCTAGGGGTCACCTTCAACTCCTCACTTTCTCCCCGGGTCTCCATATCCAATTTGTTTCCAGATTCTACTTTAATAATGTCACATGCACATGTCTCCTTCAGCACCTCACTTTGGGACTGAAGTCTCTTTCCACTCCAGTTCATGCTCCACTCAGCTGATCTTCCAAAATCATGGGTCTCGTCACATTATTCTCCCCCAAACTCTAGTGGTTCCCTATCATTTCCATGATCCTGGTTGGCATTCAAAGCCTTTCATAATGTAGATCTTTCCTACTTTTCCATTTTTCTTATACCTCACTGCCCTCCATGTACTCTGCGATCCAGTGACACACTGACCTCCTTGTTCCTTCCATCTCTTGACTGCATTTTTACTGGCTGGCTCACACACTTAAAATTCTCTCCCTCCTTATTTCCTGGTTTCCTTCAAATCCCAGACAAAGTTTCACTTTCTACAAGAAACCTCTCCCTGCCCCTCTTAGTGCTGGAGCCTTTCCTCAGTTGATTATCTCCAACTCGTTCTGCTTCTAGTTTATGTGTACATGGCTGTTTTCACTGGTCCCCCATTAGTATGTGAATGCCTTGAGAGAAGAGACCATTATCTTTGCCTTTCTTTGCATCCCCAACACTTAGAACAATTCCTGGCACACAGCAGGTACTTAATAAAGACTTGGTGCCCCAAGTTGTTTACTGGCTCTCTGGGAAAGATGTGACAGGAAAGCTTCTGGGAGCCTGCATGCAACTTACAAGATACAGCAATGTCTCTATGAGCTTAATGGCTACCTTTAGGCAGAATCCAGGGAAAGCTTCCTAAGATAGATCCTTATAGCTAACCTTAAATGAACCATGGAAAATGTTCAGTTCAACAGGGGGTGCCTATGTCCTGTCCTGCACCAGAATTAAAAGCAACATTGTCCCCAAGCTTGAAAGATTTATAATCTAGTTGAAATAAGGATAGATTATATAACTCAAGGCAATTGGGCAACAGATCTAGGAGCACATAGGCATTTTTTGAGCCTCTACGTTCTTCTGTAGCCACAGAATGATAGACTCTTAGAATCTCAGAGTTGGAAGGGAACTCAGAAGCAGAAATCCCCTCAGCAATATCCATGGCAAGTGATCATGCAGCTTCTGGCAAAAGACTGCTGCAGTGAGTCTGATATTAGAATGAAATTATACATATGCAGCTTATTTAACAGTTGACAAAAAGTTTACTTAACCTTAGCATAGTAAGAATACTCAATAAGGATACAGCACATCTTGGGAAGACATGGTCCCTCTTGTCTCCATATGGAAATGTCAGCAGGGTAGGGATGTGGTGACTTCTGTGGCTCTGAGACATCAACCAAACCTGAAGAGCCTTGAATCCACATGGGAAAACCCTTGTATATGCTCTTAGGAAAATACATACATCCAGACACCTAACTCAGAAAATTTTAGAGTAAATGAAATGCATAACTGGTATGGTCCATGGAGAAAATTACTGGGTTAACAATACGAAAGAGGGATTGGAGAGAGGATAGACTGAAGAAAATGAGATAGCTTAGGAGGTTATTACCATAGGCTTGGTGGTGGTGGTGGTGGTGGTGGGTTTTCACTCTCAAAGAGAACCAAAATAACATTGTAATGTTGGAGTCAAGACACAGTATGTCCAATGGGGGATAATCAGACCAATGTGAGCTTGGAAAGCACTACCACAGGTCAGTTACAAATAGTCCATATGAACATTTGGAGTGGCAATATCTCTGAATTTGCACATCTCACGTTTCTTTTGAGTTTACTGCAATTCTGCTTTGCTCATAGAGCACAATACCTTCTTTGATGTGGGCATGCCATGTTGGGCAGTCCTGTGTTAGTGTCTCCCAACTGATTCCAAAGTTCTTCAGCGAGACCTTGAAGATGTCCTTGTATTGCTTCTTCTGATTACCATGTGACTGCCTGCCTTGTGTGAGTTCTCTGTAAGAGTCTTTTAGCCAAAAGTACATTTGGCATTCAGTCTGTGTAGTCAGTCCATCAGAGGTGTACTCTGCAGTAGAGTTCAAATGTTTAGTAGTTCAGCTTGAGAAAGAACCTCAGTGTCTGGTACCTCATCCTGCCAGGTGATCTTCAGAATCTTCCTAAGACAATTCAAGTGGAAGTGATTCAGTTTCTTGGCATGGCGCTGGTAGACTGTCCAGGTTTCACAGGCATACCACAATGAGGTCAGCACAACAGCTCTGCAGACTTGCAGTTTGGTAGGCAGCCTAATACCTCTTCTCTCCCACACTTTCCTTCAGAGCCTCCCAAACACTGAACTAGTTCTGGCAACGTGTGCCCTAATTAGGGTAGTTGCAGGGGAAGTGGAAAAGAAATGAAAGGGAAGTATAGGAGTTGGCAAATGATTGGATGTGTGGGATGAGGAGAGGAAGAAGGCAAAGGAAAAAAATGACTCCAAGGTAACTGGAAGGATGGTGGTGCCAGAAAAAGAGAGTAACTGGGGGGGGGGGGGGGTAGAGCAAGAAGTTTGTATTTATGAGTGGAGAAAGGGTTGGCTGTCCAAGGGACGCCGAGAATCCACAAGACCTGGCAAATGATTGGACGTGTGGGGTGATGGTGGATCACTCTCCTCCAGCCTATACACATTTCATTGCCTCTAACCTTCCTTGCTTTACCTTGGTTAGGGAGCCCACTGGCAGGAAGGCAACAGGGATGGGACAAGATGTAGAGACTTCTTTTGAAGTGTGGGAGATGTGAAATGAGGGAGCTTATATAGAGTGGCTTCACTCTCCTCGTCTTTTCATCTCCTTTACCTTAGCAATGCTAGACTTGCAGTCAGAAAAGAACCTGAATTCAAATCCTGCCTTCCATATCCACTTAGTTCTATGATCCTGGGCAAGCCATTTCAACTTTTTCTTTGAGCCACAATGTTGTTAAACATAAAACAGGGTACTCACCTCTCAAGTCTATTAAGGGCATCAACTGAGATAATACATGTAAAGTACTTTCCAACATTAAAGCATTATGTGAATGTCAGCTATTATCAGAACATTCACTCCATTCCATTACATACTTATGTGCCTGCTTATTTCTGTGGGTCCACTTTTTTATCATCCATTTAACCCTGCAAACACTCAAAAGAACAGGGCCCCAGCTAGTTTTCCTTGCTGTCTGGCTCAGTGTCATCTCTACAACACAGTATGGATATTCTTAAGATATTATATGATAATGATTTTTTTTGAAATTTCCATGTAAAGCTGCCTGAAAAGCTCTCACAGACGAGCAGAGTACAGGAATTAATCAGTGAATCTCCAACAGAAAAAGAACTTATAAATCTTTGAAGTGAGCAGACACTCTTGAAAAGGGAAAACATTTCTTTGACATGAAGGATTTAAGATGGTAGGTTTACATGGAACTTCAGAGGTCCAAGTAAACATATCAAATTGGGTATTTAAACAGCAAGAAAAACAAAACTTCAGGTATGCGATAAATTATCTTAAATCAAGAGACTGCAGCATTTCCCCCAAACTACCAAGAACTTGCAGTCCTTTCTCTTCTAGCCCTTCTGGAAGCCAGTTAATGGCATGCCCTGGTCTCTTAATGAGGATGGTTCACACTCAGGAGTGTCTTGGGCAAAGCAACAGGAATTACTCTACTCAGATGATCTCAATAGCCTCAGTATGGAATTCCAAGGGTTTTTACTGACCTTACAGGAAGAAGGGAACTGACCCATTGAGTTAATGGAACGTGCTGCAACCCAGAAGAGTAGGCAATACTTATGATTCATTCTGACTGCTTCAGATTATTTTTTATCATGCTGCTATGAAAAACAGCTTTAATAAGAAAACCCAGCGGAGAGTTCAAATTCTAAGCAATACTGCAAGCTGGCTCAGTCATACGGCACTCAACTTGGGATACTAGGTTCTAATTTCTTAATTCCAGCATGGAGGTAATAATACCTTTTTCTTCTTTTTTTTTAATTCCTTGCCCAGGCCAAGCACAATTGGACCTCTGGGTATGGAATACTAAAGACTAGCAATGGATTTTCACTGGAGCCTTCAGCTCAAAGACACCAGCAAAACTCTATAACCTTCTTTAATTAATTGACAGAGAAAATTACAAATAGAATCTTAGGACTCATACTAAAAATAAACATACAAAATAAAGACCTTTTTGGTAGAGTATCATACAATTTTCCATGTTTTTATAGTATTTTGTGGGGCAACAATTGAATCACAGAATTAAAGAACTTTGGAATGGCAGGGTCTTGGGCAGCTGGTTAGTCCAACCCATATACAAAAGGAATACCCACTCCAATCTATCTGGCAAATGGTCAGGCAGCCTTCGCTCTGTCCTCCAGGAGATACCTTGAGAGTGCCAACATCTTGAGATGGTCCAGTCCACTTTAGGAAAGCTCTAAATGTATCCTTCCTCTCCCCTACCCTTTACAGTCTTTTCCCAGCACAACTCAGACTACCAGAGGCAAGGTGATTGTAATGAAAATAACGTTACAGTGATAGCAACTGTTAACATGTAGGCCATCTCCCATTTACTCCTTGATGAGTGATCTCATTGCTTGAGTGGCTGCTACCTGCAGATAAATGGGGCATCACAGACTGCAAATCGGTTGAATACAATGAATAGTAGGTACTACACTTGCTGAAAAGTAGCTGAATTGATGGTTTGTGCTTTATTTTTCTCCATGTTGCTGTAACAAACACTTTCCTTTTAGCTTCCCCACAGGGGTGCGCCTCTTAGCAGTTCAGGTGTCTAGCAGCTCCTGTTAGACTCATGGTAATGAAAGCATTATGTTCAAAAGCCAGGGGAGAGTTAGAGCAGAGAGAAGGGTGATGTTGAATGAAGCAATTAATAAAAAGAAATAGGGCTGAGCTCCCACTTCCCACAATTTTTGCCTGGAAACAAGTCTGAAAAACAGCTGCTTAACTAGAGACATGGATTTTCTTGCCTAGCAACAACTTCTGCCAAATGAGTACGTGTGCATGTGATGAAAGAAAAATTGACGGGGGATGGGGTGGGGTGGGGCGTAATATACTGAAGATTCTTTATAAATTTCCAAGACGGAGAACATTTCTGTCAGGGGATGAGGGAAAATGTAACTTTTACTTATTTTTCCATTGATGAGGTAAAAAGTCTTGTGCCCTACCTGACTCATGGCTTTATTATTAGTAGGACAAATATGAAATGTGGGGAGGGGGTTGTTTCTAGCATTTCTCCATCCCATTCTCCGTGACCTTGCATTCACTTGAGTATTTCTGTGCCCCGAGAACCCAGTGTTCTAATGCTGACAAAAATTATAAATGATAAAAGATTTAGGAATCCTACCTAGGTCTGCCCTTCCAGGAAGGGCAGGTGAGGAATCTAATAGACCTTATATTTCTTCTACCTCCTCCTTCCCCACCCAAGCAGACCTACCACAACTTGTCCTTAGGCCTCTTCTCCAAAGACTTGTTGGGTTTTCTTTTTAAAGACTAAAAATGATAAGCTAAGTCATGCTAAGGTGCAAATAGCTAATATTGCACCCTTATTCAAGTAACATAGTCTTCCTTTTCAAGGGCTCTTACAGCAATGACTAATGTGGGAATTTTGTGAATCCTGACAACAATTCCCTTTTAAGGGAAAATGCTTCTGGCAGGATGATCAACTGAAGTGTCCCAATTAAGGTAGGTCACCTACCCAGAGGTCCAATTGTGCTTGGCCTGGGCAAGGAGTTAAGTACATGGAGAAAATTACTTGGGCAGCAGTGAAGGAGAGATTGGAAACGGGATAGTCTAGAGGCCAAGAGAGAGGTTAGGAGCTTATTAACAGGCCACATGAGGTGATATGAGACAACAGCTCTCAATTGATATTTCTAAGATCCTTAAGGGAGAAAATGTCTTTATAAAGCTTCTTTAAACAGATACTTATATAGTAGGTCCTCAAAACCTTGTCAAAAGAATGAAGTAAAACAAAATGAATGCCGAGTATATTTTCTACTCTCTCTAATAACAGAATAGACAGCTTGGGTTGTCTACTCCAATAAAAAGAGCATAGGGACTTTCTCAGTCAGCTATAACAAAAATAGCTTTTCTTTGTGCATCTACCTTCACACCAGGAATCCCCATCAATGTAACGGGACTTCTTCAGTGGCTGAAAAATGGGGCCTAAGTTCTTGTCAGGCCCATTATTCTCAGTGAAAGCAGCAGGCTCCTTACCAACAGAGTGTAACAACCCTGCTGGGCCTGGCCCAGGACAAAGTTTCTTCAGCTTCGGCCTCTTTCCAACTACCCCATTTGCCTTTGAGGTTTCTGTCCTGACGGTTTAGCCAAACACTCAAAGTCTCAGAACCATATGCTCTAGGAATGTAAGACAGTTTAAAATTATTTCAGCCAATTTCTAAATGTTTTTGGAACTGCACTCACGCCTTGCTCCTGGACCCAGAGTGGAACCCTGGATTTGAATCCTATGCCTGTCATTCATTAGCAAGGTAACCTACCTGAGCTTCCCTTTTTCTGTAGAAGGGGCATAATACCCGTAATTATCTGCCTGGTAAAAAACAGTGGATAAAAGGCAGCCTCATTTATCCCAAGTAGGTAAGGAGAAAAACAAAGCCCCATATACACTAGAATATATAGAGAGGGACTTTTTGTATTAGTAAAGAACTGGAAACAAATGAGTTCCCCGAATGTGGCAAAAGAAAGCAGAACCAGGGAAACTACATATACAATGCCTACGACTGTGCTAGAAACGTAAAGAATGCTGGGAATATAATGTTAGGGTTCATCATGGTCCCAAAGAAAGAAAGAAGTGCCTCTCCTCCTCTTCTACGGGGCTTTGGGGGGGGAGCACCACTTTTTAAAATGGGTTGGTTAGTTTTGCTGAACTGTTTTCTTTCTTTCTTCTTTTTTTCTGTTATAAGGAGTAACTCTCTAGGATGGGGCAAGGGAGGAATACATTGGGAAATAAAGGTAATGTTGTTTGTCTTTTGTTTTGAAGAGGACTGTGGCTTGCAAGTGAACTGGATTTAAGCGAGGCAGAGCTGTGCAAAGTCACCAGCCTCACTTTCTCCTCCGGAACCATCTGGGTCCAGTGGCCAAATATACATCAGGAGGACTGAAAATGCCCCATACAGGTGATGTAAAGACAAAAATTATAAATGAAAATCCAGTTTAAAAAGAAAGCAGATTGCCCATGGAGTCCAGAATTCCTAGCTTCAAGTCCTGCCTTTGACACATACTGGTGATGTGACGTTGGGCTAATCACCAACACTCAACACCTCCACTGGATTTTACAGCTCTAAGACAGCCCATCATTCAGTGCAGCACTGGAAGCTAATGCATATCCACACCTCAGGGCAGTCTCACACAGCAACCTGCCTCTGTGCCTGGGTCCTCCTCACCCTGAAACATCCATCATACCTGTGGCTTTCCTCTCCAGCTCCAATCCTCTCCTCCCACTGGCACCAATCTGCACTGAGGGAAGCAGTTTCTTCACAAGGGGTTGGAGTGGCTTATACCATCCAAGTCACAGGACTGGTTCAAAAAAATGATCTGTCTCAGGCTCAAACGTCAAAATGTCTGCAAAGCACTCTGCAAACATCGAAGTGCTCGATGTCAGCTATTATTACTAATAATAAACAACGCAAGCTGCTATATTCATTTTTAAAGACAATGAACGCTATGCAAACAGCACTTACCCAGAGTAAAAGGTTAAGAAAATGGCATCAACTTTCATTTGTCAGGGAAGTTATTTTTTGCAGCTGCAAGTCACTGAATTTTCTCCTACTTGTCTGGATTAAGTTTAACATAGCAGAAATGTTTGTCTCTTTTGGTCCTCACCAAATCCATTAACACCAAAGAAACCCCTGACTCTGGAACTGCCAGCGATGTCTTAGTCATTGCTGCAGAGTAAGAAGGCACTCTTCCCTACGAGTCTAGACTAACACGGAAACACGAATGGACTTTTCATGCTGGATCGCTCCTGCCACCACAGTGTGTCGTCTGTCTCAGAGACAGAGATGTAAATTATGCTTTATCAGTATATTTAACTGATCTGTTTCAGGGCTGCTGATACCTTGTAGAAGAGATTATTTCATAACCAAAGGCTGACCAATAAAGGTCAGTTAATACTTATCAAACGTGTCAAGACACAACAGAGAAGAAAAACTGAACACCATCACTGGGAACTTCCATTAAGACAAAGCAAGGCAAGAAGCGTTTATGAAGCACTACGTGCCAGCCACTACACTAAGCACTGGGGACATAAACACAGGCAAAAAGAAAGGCAGTCCCTGTCCTCTAGGAGTTTACGTTCTAACTGGGAAGGACAATACCCACAAGGGAGACGCGGTATGAGAAGGGGAGGCCTTGACGGTATTGAAGCCTGCAAAGTCAGAAGCATAGCCAGGTAGAGAATGAAGGCCTGGCCACCTGGGCCACTCCCCCAAGTGGCAGCAGCATGAGGAATTCCCTAGAATGCCCATGGAGAAGGCAATCAGCATGGTGGAGGAGGCCCTCGGCACAGAGGGAGGTTCCAGGGTAAGGCTGCAGCTGAGGTGCGGTGTGGAAGTGCATCAGCTACAAGTACTGTACTAAACCACCATTCAGCTCTTTCAATTGCATCTGGCTCTTCTTGACCCCATTTGGAGTTTTCTTTGCAAAGATGCTGGAGTGGTTTGCCATCTCCTTATCCAGCTCACTTTGGGTGAAGTGACTTGCCCAGGGTCAGATGGCTAGTAAGTGTCTGCGGCCAGATTTGAACTCAGGAAGATGAATCTTTCTGACTCCAGGACTGGGGCTCTATCCACTGCACTACCCAGCTACCTACTGTACTAAATAATGGGATCTAAAAGCGGATATGACAGATTCTGGAAAACTTGGATCGTAATAAGAGAGTGAGTTCCTCATCACTAGAGGTGTTCAAGCAGAGGCTAGAGAGTATTGGGGATGTTGTAGAAGAGATTCCCATACTGAGCATAAAGTTGGGCTAGGTGACATCTCTGGTTTCTTCCAACTCTGAGAGACCATGATTCTACGCATTATTCAGTAAGTTGAATCAAAAAAACCAGATGACTTAATTTTTTTTTTTACTTAAGAAAGGCCTTAATTGAGCCTGCTCAAACTGATTCCTATTCCTTTTTGAAATGTGGATACTGGCATTTGGGGCTTTTGAAAGTCTTATGATGAAATTTGGTTGCAGAGAAACCAGATATACAGAAACTGTGAAATGCAAATGCAGAATGATTTGTGTTACCTTTAAAGTTTTAGAATTTAATTTACATTATATTAAAGTGACAGCAACATGGCTACCATATACAACCAAAAAACCCATCACAGACACATTCAGTGACTTCAGAGAGTGAGAAGAGCAATGTAGTACAGGAGGGTAATCTGAACCCAGGATGTTTTGCCATAATGATAAAATTGGTTCATAGTAAATAAAAACACAAGTAATGTGGAAAAACATTCTTGACAATTTAAAATGACTTAAAAGACTACTATGGTATAAGGTATTTTCTGGTAGTTGGATATTTAAATGGATTTGTGCAGTGACTAGTAGTTTGCAATTTTCCAGTCCAAAAGAACAGTATACTGGGTGAGATACAGGTTAATGACATGCAAAAGAAAATGAGATTTGTCCACAGATTCAGATGTCTGTTCTCCATGAATTCTACATATACTACTAGTAAATAGGAGTTTTAAATTTTATTCAGGCTTGCCTAAGAACACTGATTTCTTTGACATTTATTTTGTTTTTTATTTTTAAAGAAATTATTTTTAAAACGACAATAATATGAGAGCATATATGACACTCAAAGATCTGAGGAAATTCAATTTATTAACATGAAACAAGCAGAAAAGTCTGTGGCATCCACGGGGGGGGGAGGGGCAGTAAAAGTTAAATGTTATTAACAGAAAAACCTGAGAAGTGTACATTTAATTGTAATGACTGCTGAGTGAGTTTTTTCTTTTTAAATTCCAAATGAACGTGTCTGCTATGGCATCTTCATTTGTCACCGGCCTGTTTATAGATCTGTGTTACTTAATATAACATGAACTGAGTTAATATAAGAAAAGATACATTGATAGCTGGTATTCATTTTTCTTGTCTGGACCTAGTTGAGACCCTGTGACATAAACCTAATTCTGAAGCAATGAAAAGATTGAAGAGTTCTACCACCAAGGTTCTAGGTAAAAGGAAAACCTCCAACTAACAACATAATTACACTTCTTGGTTATGATACAGCAAATCTTCGATTCATTCCTAGCATGAAAACTCCCAATTTAATCGCTATATTATTTTATTTTGGGGAGGATAACTCAGACTGTATAATCTTTCTATGTCTTTTCAGATTTGGGGAACCATTCTTCTTAGTCATCAATCTCCATTCACTATAGATTTCTTATATTGTAGCAACTCTATTTTGAGGACTCACTCTGGACTACTGTTGTTGCTGGAGAATTGCATTGTTTGGGTTGGTAACCCTCCTTGTACTCTGGTTCGGACCTCCATTTTTATCTCCTTAGTTGATAGTGCTCCATTTTGCAAGTGCCCTTGAGAAAGAGCAATTTCTAAAAACTCGCCCGCAGAGATCTTTAGTCTGAAGCCTTTGATATTAGATCTATTTTAACTGTGGCATTTCTGCCTCAAAAACCTTAACCTCAATATGCTTTAGAAGGGCTAAATACATCAACCTGGAAAAAGATGTGACTCCATCATTCAAGATAAGTTGTAAATGACAGGAAGAATAAGGGCTTCTAAATATCTTACATGTAGATGCTTGCTGATGTCATTTAATCTTGTAAAACTTTTTGAATGGTCAACATTTTTGAAACCTGGCATGAAGGGAGATGCTTTTGGCTCATTTCATCTCAATCTGTTCTACTTCCTAAATTCATATGTCTTTTCCCTCATGATTAATGTTTTAGTTTGTAGCCACAGAGCAAGAGATTGCTCAGGTGGGATCTATAGCTACCAAACTCTAACTTGCTACCATGCTATGATGCAGGAAACAAAGCATGCTGGGCTCTGATTATAGTCTCTTGTGTTTCCGAAATACCAACTATGCCAAATCCTACATTAACCTTGAAGTGAGCCAAGTACAAAGGTAGAAGTCTGCCAACAGCTCATACAGAAGAGAGGAGAACCAAAGAAAACACAATTACTTTACAAAATAACACTAAACTAATCCAGAGAATGCTATGTATTGCTTGACACAATTCTATAAAGAAATATTATCCTGTGACACCTTTCTAACGCTATTTTGCAGAGTGCAAAGAATGACAATAAAAACTGAGAAATCTTTAGGCTAGTGTGGTATGTAATCAAACAGATACCCAGTTTTTCAGTAGCTCCCCGCTGCTCACTGAGTCCTTGTAAGCTGTTCTTTAGGTAGTTCTGGCTTCTTAGCTGGTCCTGATGATTTCTGCTGTGCATCTGGTTTAATCTCACTTTAAACTAATCAGACATGATGAAAAGCTTACCTGTCTGATGCTGAAGAATATTTCAATGACAGTAATTTTGCTTTTAGACATTTCAGAAACCAATCAAATGAAATCCTTAAATAGTGTGTTCCTTTTTAAATGTAAAGTCAATTTTGAAATAACTTTATTGGTAGCTTTGCCGAGAAACACCAAGTTGTCCATGAATATGGTATTTGCATTAGCTTATTTTCAAATGTATATTTATTGTTGACAAACCAAGCCAGCTAAACTGTAAAATGCATAAAGTAAGAAACCAAGCTGGAGACATTTTGGAGATATGGGTCTCTTCCCGCATACTCAGCTTAATTTCAGAGAATGACCCAGGATCTTAAAATACGCATGATATTAACAAAAAGGTATTTTTTGACTCCAAGCTCTTTGATACCCAGTACACTCCAAATCCAACATGAATCCTAGCACCAGCTCAAAAGGAACAAAGTAGATTTAAAAAACAAAATTTGTGTGATGTAGTAATTAGGATCTAAGAGAAAAAAAAGGCAGGTTAAAAAAACTCACTAAGATACAATTCTGAATGAAACCAAGATCACGGGAATTTAGCACTCTATGATAATGCCGTTTCTGCCATCAGGTCCAGTATCTTATGACAAAATACCTCCTATTGAGTGTGCCTTGACACAATGGTTGTGAACACTGAAGAGGTTCATGCCACAGTAGCAGAGAAAATCTTGAAAATTCTTGACTGACCTTTTCCAAGTTTTAAAAGAGTAAATACGAAATTTTTTTTAAAATTCCATTCCTTTATATTTGATCCATTTATGCTCCAGCTAAATATGTTTGCATTCTACTTCTTTATGAAAAATCTTGTGATGTCAGATCCATACTTTGAAGCTAAAGATTTCCTTTTCTCCTGGCTTTTTTCTTTAGCTTGTTTAGCGGTCTTCTAAAAGTGAAAAAAAAAACACACACACACACAATAAAAAAAACACCCAGATACATATATGTATATCAGAGTATGCCCCACACAGGCTCAAAAACCACTGGAGGTCTGTCAAGAGAGAGGAAGAATTTAGGATATTGTCAAAGAACTGCAGAATGTCTGTGCTGGAAGGACCCTTGTGAGATGATCTAGTATCTTGCACTGTCTTAATACATGCTTGTTGACTGCTGGATTGCTTTTATATGTAAGGGTTTTATATGTGATGATTTTATGTAGAACTAGTTAGTGGTATACCTAGAACAGTAAAACCAGATTTCCTGTTCTTAATCTGATCCAATAGTTCTTTCTGTTAAACTGTGTTCAACTCATTACTCAAAATTTCTCATGAAAACTCAACAAAAGGGTAATAATGGAAAGGAGAAGCAGCATTTTCTTCAAGCTCACAATCACGTATACTTTCTCTTGGCAGACAGGTTCGTGGTTGATGGTATAAACTCATACTAGCAATCCACACAGCTGATTTAAATCGAGAGTAACTACACAGAAAAGATTGTGGTCCTAACATTAGATAAAGGTACAATACAACCAAGTAGGATATTCCAGTTTAAAAACAAACAAACAAAACCTTTTACCAAATATATATTATTCACTAGATGTTTTTATGCATCCTTCAACCCAGGTTTTCTGAATTCAGGTCCAGGATGCTTTGTGTTAGATCCAACTACATTTCTGAGGGTAGGATGGATGGTTCAGGACTCTCTTGAAAAGACACGGTCAAATATCTTACATCATCCTGCCTCATTTTGTTCATTGGACTTAACATCTAAGACTCTCTTTCTTTAAGGGAGACTACAGCTTATGAAGGGATCCTTTTTATTCGAAACAACAGCACACATATGCACAAAGCCCTGATCCCAGGCCAGTCACATACTAGCTGTATGACCCTGCTGAGGCCAACAACTCCTTTACAGTAACGTGTCCTTCATGCCATCTCCTCTTATCTTCTCCACAAGAATACAACTTCAATCACCTTCTCTCCCAACCTCCCCTTTAACCTTTAGTTCTTTATCAATGGGTTCTTTTCCTACTGCTTTCAAACACAGTCAAGTCTTCTCCAGCCTTAAAAACAAAAAGCCCTTCACTAGTCCCTACCATCCCTTCAACTCTTGCCCTATGTCTCTCTTCTCTTTCTCGGTAAAACTCTTAGAAAAAGTTGCCTCCATCTGCCGCTTCTCCTTCTCCTTTGACATCTGGCTTCTGATGACATCATGCCACTCTCTCCAAAGTTACCAATGTAGACTGTAACTGAAAAATCTAAGAGTCCCTTTTCAGTGCTCATCCTTCTTGACCCATGTGTTGCTATGACACTGCTGATGACGCCTCACCTCCTGGATGTTTTCTCTTCTCAGGCTCTCAGTGACACTGCTCTCTTAGTTTGCCTTCTACCTATCTGACTGGTGCTTCTCAAGCACCTTTCCTGGCTCTTTCTCCAGATCATGACTCCTTCCCCAAGGTTCTGTTCTCTCTCTTTTCTCCATTCACGCTTTTTCTCAGTTACCCCATCAAATCTCATGTTTTTAACAATCATCTTTATACAGGTGACTCTCAGCTCTATATATTTTTCTCCAATTTCCCCCAAGCTTCAGTCCCACATCGTTAATTGTCTATTGACCTTTTCAAACTGGATATCCCAGAAATATTTCAAACCAATTATGGTTAAAGCTGAACTTGTTTCTGTACCCCCCCCCCCATCCAATTCATGCCTATTTCTGTTGAAGGCACCAACATTCTTTCGGTCTCCCAGGTTTGTAATCTGGGAATTATCCTAGACTCCTCACTCTTTCTCACCTTACAGAACCAATCAGTTACCAAATTATACCTTTACTTGTTACCTTCTAATTCTCACATCCAATCCCTTCTTCCTACTCACACAGACACCAGCTTGGTTCAGGACTTCATCAGGTCTCACTTAGATTGTTGCGACAGTCTTCTCATTGATTATTCTGCCTCAAGTCTCTCATGACTATAGTTCATTCTACATATTATTATTTTTTAGGGAGTAGGAGGGAAGGCAAGATAATTGGCTTTAAGTGACTTGCCCAAGGTCACACAGTTAGTTAAGTGTGAAGTGTCTGAGGCCAGATTTGCTGCCAGGTCCTCCTGACTCCAGGGCCGGTAGGTACTCTGTTCACTGCACCAACTAGCTGCCCCGATTCTACATATTACTGCCAAAAGAAGAGCTGACCATGTGATTCTCTTACTCAACCAATTCCAGTGGCTTCCTCTTACCTTTCAGAAAAAATATAAATTCCTCTGTTCAGCTTTTAAAGCCCTTCATAACCTGACCCCAACCTATCTTTTCAGGCTCACTGGACATCACAGCCAAACGAGACTTCTCTTTATTTCTCACTATGACGCTCTGTTCCCATCTGTGTCCCTACTGGTCATCCACCATTTCTGGAATGCATTTCCTCATTGCCTCTGCTCACACAGTCCCCGTCTTCTTTTTGATACTCTGCTCGAGTACCATTTTCTTCAGGAAATCTTTCTGGATCCTCCACACTGCTAGGGCCCTCTCTCCCAAACTACTTTGCACTTAATTACTTTGCACGTGTTTGTATTAGGCATCTCTACATTTATGCTGTATATATTTTTATTTACTTGTATTCGCCATTAGAATGTAAGTTCTTTGTGAGGAGGGATTATTTTATTCTTTATACCTGTATTCCTAGCACTTAGCACAGGGTCTGGAATACAAATGCTTAATAAATACTCCATCAATTGATTGAATTTCTGTGGTATTTTCTTCCCTCAGCTACAAATTTGAATCTTGGATGATCTCAAAGATTTGTTAAAGGTAGCAAACAAGTTAATGTATATGAAATATCATGGGAAGTATAAACCACAATCTGTTATATAGTATAAGCTATTATTGTGTTCTGAACTGAACCTGCCTCTGAAATCTGTGCTAATGGATAAGCCATAGCACTTCCTTTTTTTCCCCTTTTAACTTTATAGTCTTAACTGCCTTTAAGAACCATAACTTGATTTATACTACAGTTGGTAAAATATACTATGGGCATATTGGTCCTTAATAACACTTAAATAATGATGAAAATGACAAGATTCCTGTTTTTCCTTGGTCTCAGATATAAGGAGATATCAAATTCTTATCATTTCTAACTTAAGAGTCTTGGTTTTCCCAATACTGTCAGATCTGTGAGGCACATGCATTTTCCCTTAGGTGATAATGACACCTGAGTATTATTCTTGGTCAAATTTTTGAGGGCTTAGGTCCAAGGAATGCTTTCTAAGTGCAGAAAATTATAGATGTTTACTAAAGCCCTATAATTCCTCCCAATATCCCAAGCTAATGCAGCTACTCTGAGTTCAGAGAAGTACAAATATATAACCTTGCCGTTTCTTAGAACTACCAGCTCTCTCCACTTACTAGGAGAATCTTAGACATCATTGCGAATGCTGACAAGGTGGCTCTAAACAAGTCTAAGATCTCTATGGAATCACCCAATCAGGATTGATGAGCCCAGCTACCTATGGTGCCAGCCTCTTTCTTTTCCTCCTCTATTTGTCCTACTTCCTGCAGAGCCTGTTGCATTTATGGCAGAGTGGAGGGCCTGTAGGGATCTGCTTGTTTGTTATTTCTCAGTGCACAACTGAGGCTGAATCTATGGTCACATGTTAGCTCATGCTCAGGCTTGTGGGTAATTTGATTCTACTGAGAGCCCACCTGTATCTCCATGAGAAAGAACTACTGAGAAGAGTAGCAGAAATCATCACAAGAGCCAGGAACAATACCTTGTTCCTAAAATACATGAAAAGTGACGTGCTTCCCTCCACGAGGGCAAGAGCACGGTAGTGTACAGAGCACTGGACTAGGAACGTGGTGACTGGAACTTTGGCACTGTATCTCTCACTGGGGCATTACCCCATCTATCTAGGTTTCAGCTTCTTCACCTTTCCAGTGAAGGTTCTGAACCAGAAGATCAATCTCAAAGCTTGCTTTACTACTGCTTGCTTCTATCTATCTGTTTCTGAGAATGAGTGCCAGCTCTAAAGGCTAGCAGGTGAAGCTTACTGTATTAGGTGATGAATTGGAGTGAAACAGTATCATTTCTTAGCCAGACCAGATCAGTCAACTTGAATACAGATTCTTCCTCATAAGTTTGCAAAAATGTATTCCAAATGATATTTTGACTTCCCGGGGAAGAGAGGCAAAGATATGTGTACACCTGGACTTACCTCCTTATGACAAACTGTACACAGAGTCTGAAGGTTTTCCAGAGAGCACTGCCCTCCTCCACTGTAGACTGGTCGGATGTGATCCACCTGCCAGAACTGCCCTTCTACGGGGTTTATCATCATCTCATTTAACTGCAATAAAAATGTAACACATCAGCATTTTTCAGCCATACACCATACACTGGAGTAATTGTTGGCTTGGCATTGTGCAATCATGTTTATACAGCAAAATCCTAGGGAAAATACATTACTGTGGCTTTTTATAGCTTTTATTGTGCAGAGAAAAAAACCTCAGGGTTAGCAATTTGGTTTATTCCTCGCAGGCAATAAGAAATCTGTTGTTGAAAGAAGGATTTTTTTTCACCTAACTCATTTTGATAGAATTTACAAGCAAGTATAAAGTATCAGACTCCCGACAGATTGGAAAAATCACTTGCAACTGCACCTTTGAGTTAGTTTACATACTTATTGAAGCAAAATTCTTAGAAAAGAAAGGAACAGATTGGAAATTAAGTGTTTTTGCATATAACTGACCCAAGCAGTTTTTAATTGCTGACCTAAATGCCTTGGCTATTTTATCAATGACAGTTTAAATGTAATAATTTTCTACAGAAGTAAAAGTGGCCTCAATTCTAGCCATCTGTAAGATAAATTCAGAGGCATACTATTCGCTGGGAAACCAAGGAAGGTCAACTTAAAAAGGTATATGGGCTAGAACTTCATTTTTAATACAAATTTCTTTATCATCCTTGTTTGGAATAGACTGAGTTTACCATTTAAAATAACCTCCATTTAGGCCATCCCATATATGCACACTTTATATTTAACCAACAATGACCTACATTGAAATAGTATGCAATATTACCATCTTGCCTGGGGTAGCGGATCTAAATCAGAGCACTGCAGTGGTGATGTTTAAATATAAGTAAGATGACTATTAAAGGTAGCTTTTATTTTCTTCTTCCTGAGCCAGGAAGAAACTAAAATGAGCAAATTCTGCCATTTTTACAGCCATGAAATTTTTCGGCAAAATTCTAAAAGACTCAAAAGAAACTACATTACAGTGGCCGAATTGGACAATGGCCTGATGAATAATGGTTTGACCCTAGGGAGCCCAGGTAGCACATATGAGTTGAATCAGTCAGAGATATTCAGCTGTGGTGTGATGGTCTTCCATTATTTTCTATACTAATATTTTCAAATTCTGTCAGATCACACACACACACACACACACACACATACACACACTTCCAATGTTCACATGGGCCAGTCGTGTGTGTGTGTGCTGGCACTATCAGAAGCAAATATAAAGGACAGTATTATGGTTCTCAGCAAAATGGATTTTTTTCCTTTGAAAAAATTTGCCTGGCCTTTGCCTAATTCACACACATTTCTTCGTTGTGAGTAGCATCCAATTAGACAGACCCTTCTGATCTCAAGGCACTCCCTTACTGCTCCCTGGCATGCTCCCACTGAGGCCCATTTCTTCGTACTGGCCCTTGAGTCACAGACTCTCTGAACCTCAGAGCTGGAGGGATGACCTCAGTCCCTACTATTTAGTCCAATCCCGAGTTGAAGCAGGGATATCCTCTAAAGCAGTGGTTCTCAACCTTCCTAATGCCACGACCCTTTAAAACTCATATGTAGGTGTAACTGCATGTGGGAGGACCCGCCTGGAGACGGATAGAGGAACAGTGTCTCGGTTCCTAAGACCATTGGAAACATGTGTTTTCTGATGGTCTTAGGAGACCCCCAAAGGGGTCACAACCCACAGGTTGAGAACCACTGCTCTAAAGCATCATTGACAAGGGGTGTACCCACTTTGCCTAAAGAAGTCCAGGGATAATAAGGCATGCTCTAACTCCAGGGGTGTTTCATTCTGTTTTTTTTTTTGACAGATCTAATGAAGTCTGCCCTCCCCCACCTAGAATGTGACTCCCTTTCATTCTTGCCCACTGAGTTTCACTGTCTTTTCTGGAGCCAACCTTAACAAATCTAAGTCATCTTTCAAGACAGCCTTTCCAAGCCTCTGGGACTTCCTGGTAATGGTAGGAATGGGAGGGAGAAAGAGGCTAGGAGGGCAAAAGGGAAAGATGGTAGTCATAGGAAGCCTGGGGTTGGGATCTGAGTGGCCTGGAGCAGGGGGAAATTCTATGAAAATAGAGTATTCAATTTTTTGGCTGTCTTTTCACACTTGCAATTCACACTGAGACTGTGGTCTGCTAAAATTACCAGGACTTTTTAAACTCAATTACTCCCAAGCTATAGCTTTCCTATTCTCTACTTGTACAAGTTGATATTCTTGGGCCCAACTATAAGACTTCACATTTACATAATTCTGGAGTGTTGAGATTTTTTTTTTGCCCCTTATCTTGTTATCTAATGTTTTAGCCATCACTCCTAGGTTTGTGTCATCTAAACTTTGATAAGAATGCCATCTATGGTTTCTTCCAAATAAACTATTAAATGCTAATGGTCAGCAAATGCTGGCATTCTGTCGTAAGCAAAGTACTTTACAAAGATCTCTTTTTATCCTCACAACAACCCTAGCAAGTGGGTAGTATTATTCTCATCATCTTATAGATGAGGAAACTGAGGCTGACTTGCCTAGAGTTTGAAGCTGGATTTGAACTTAGGTTGGAAGCTTTTAACCTATATTCTGTCAGCTGTAAAATGTTTTATTTATATGACATAACTGTTGTACTTTTTGATGTGATTTTGCAACTATTTTTATGTTATTATTCTTTGGTGTGTCCTGGAAGCCTCTGGACTAAGAAAAGAGAGAAAACTAGAGACTGGCACTCCTGGGTAGATACTCCACTCCTATGGTAAATCTGGCATGACTCTCCCCAAAGAAGGCATGTCTTTCAGAAACCCCTCAGTTCAAAAATTCATGCAAAAATTCCAGCTGAAATATTTCGCCAGATCTAAGTGTCCATTTTAATCTATCTGTTGAAAAATGCTTATTAACTAATCTAATTACAACTCAATATTACTAGGTAAATGAAAATGTATTCTTTTTTTCAAACCCGAAAATAATTACTAGAATTTTAGTCAGCAAAGGGTGGTTCAAGAAAGAGTAACCACTGTCTAACCATATACACAGGCACACACAATAAAGTATGAAATTTTGTTCAAGATTACAGTTTTATATTAGTTATTGGCCTCAGAAATCTGGTCAGAAATCTAATTGAACTATGATGATAATGTGTCAAAAATAAGCCACTTTAGGATCACAAATGTTTCAGTTTTATTTCATTTTATAACAGAACAGAAACCCAGTCATGTTCTCAGTATAATGCTTTCTACTTGGAGCTTTCATGGGTTTTCTTGCTCCTACAACTTTGTATTTCAAAATGCTGCCACTGAGAGCTATGCTGCCTCCCCACCCCTACCTCCCACAGGAGTCTGGTGTTTTTATGCTTTACCTGTTCTATGGAGAGTTTGGAGACCCATGTGGTTTGCAGAAGACTCTTCCGCTGGTTTTTAGGAGCATCTCTGAGAGAAAGGAAGAGTTCCTGGGCATTCAGATTGCAGAGCTGACACACGCCATGCTCGATCTCAAATACTTTAGCACGTAGGTAGCTGTTATTTGATCGAATCCAAAATTCTTCCTGACACTTCTGAGAACAAAGCCGTGAATCCCAAGTGCTCACTTTGTCCTGTTGGCCAGACTGACAAGTAGGCTGTTGACAGTGGAGACAAAGTGGATTTCCTTCAATATCCACAGCCTGCAAAAATCCCTTAGATGTGGAAGGTTGTGTGGTGAGATCACCTTGGACTCGACTAGAATGAAGAAGTCAGAGAAACTTTCAGAAATTTCTTTCAACTGAACAAATGCTGTAAGCTAGAACTCTCTTCTTCCCTGTAAAATACTACTTGACTAGCTCCCTGTACCAAAGAGATGCCTAGACCCTGGGCGCCCCAAGGCTCTGCCAGCTAAGAAAAGTTCTGTCAAGCCCTAACAATCTGTAAAGGCTGGCAAGGACTCTGGCTGTCACTCAAGGCTGGTTCCACAGAAGTCTGGAAAGAATCATCAAGAAGGTGAGTAATGTGATGCATGGGGTGGGGAAGGGTGCACAGGAGTAGTTTAAGAAGTTGTGAAAGTGTTGGAATGTGTACTGCTCTGACCGTGTCACTTCTCTGCCCAAGAAACTTCAATGATTCCCTACTTAGGATGCCCTTAGGATAAAATACGAATACCTCTGTTTGGCCTGTAAAGTCTTCTCCAGTTGGCTATGGCCTCTCTCTGCAAACTTAGCATACATTTCTCCCTCACACACTTGACATTGCAGCCAAATGACTTGCTGATACTAGTGCCAAATGTTCTGTCTCCTGCCTTCATGTCTTTCCATAGGCTGTCCCTGTATAAGGGATGCTTTCTCCTTCATCTGTCCCCTGGAACTCCTAATACTCCCTTCAGAGGTCAGCTCAAATGCCCTCTTCTTTAAGATTACTTTCCCAATTCCTTCTGTTGTTAGTGCCATCCTTTATTTTACATCTATCTTGTATTTATTAGCATGTGTATGTCACACATGCCCACCTTGAAGGATGAGGCCACAATATTCCTGATTTTGTACTCCCAGAATCTGTCACAGCATTTTACACACAGTAGGTACTAAATAAATGCATGTTGCACGAATGAATGAACAATGGGGGAGAAGGTTATGAGACTCAAATGACATGATAACTGTAAAGTGAACTTAGCACAGTGCCTGGAACACAGCTGGCACTGTAAAAATGTAAACAATAATAGCGTTATTATTGTTATATATTATTATTTCGCCTGAACCTGTGAAGTCCCAACTGTATTAAAGTATTATAACCCTAATAAAGTACTCTATAATATAGTGCAGGAATGTCTGAATGAATAAACCTATACTCAATTCAACGTTCTTGGGCACAGTCAGTGAACCAGCATTACTTATGACATGCCCGGCCCTGCGGTAGTCATCCAGTGCTATAATCTATAGCTATTCTTTCATTATCTGTATGTACCAAGGAAGGTAAAGCAGTGCAAAATAATAATGCTTAAAATTTCATTTATGGCTTTAAAAGTTGCTTCTATTTACATTTGAATATTAAGTGCTTTGAGTGTTTTGGGAGTTAAAACATTTTGAACCAAATAATGAGAAGGATTAAGACACAAGAAAACTTCCATTTTCTGCTTCTGGCCCATTTTCCTTTTCCATATAGAAAAAGACTCTGTTCTTTTAGACTGATGCATAACACTAGCCAACATTAGAGTTAACCTCTCAAATTTATCCTAACTTTTCTGATTAACACTCCACACTTATTAAATTAGAAAAAAATAACTATAAATTTTGGAGAAATTCTACTTATACATTACTGGTAGAATTGCAAATGCGTAGAATCTTTTTGGAGGACTCTCAGGCAACAGAAATAAGAAGCCACAAAGATAAACCCTTGAACCTTCTAATTATGTGTAATTGCAATCAACTGGAAACAAACTAAATATTCAACAATCTGTGAAATGGTTGAGTAAACTTTTGCATATCGATGTAATAAATTACTACAACCCTACAATAAGTAATAAATAGAGGGAACAGAAAGAAATTTAGAAACTATATTTTCTGGTTCAAACCTTCCAAAGACAGGGTTTGGTTTGTTTCTTCTTTTCTTTCTTTTTTTTTTTAAATTTAAAAACCTTTCTCTTTCAGTTCTTAAAAGAAGCAAAGTTCCTCTTCATATCAATAAAGCAATTAAGTGAAGAAGGTGGCACTATTAAGAAAATTTAAAAGATATGCCAATGACTATCAGTCTATTTGTAAATGACTTAGAGTTGATCGTACTCAAGTTAGAAACTGAACACATTACTCATCTGCTCAGTATATTAGAATAAAAGAAAAAATATATTTTCTGATTACATTTTAAATTACTGAATAGGGGATAACAACATCTACCTGAGCTCCTCATATGGGGTATAAGGCTAAAATGAGCTAACATATACAAAATTACTTTGAAAAACTCCAAAGAAATGGCAAGGTATGATGATGATGATGATGATAATGATGTACCTTATTAACATTAAAACCTACTTTATAGAAGTTTCCCATGTTTCTATAGCAGAAGAATTTTGTTTTTTTGAGGAAAACCTGGATTCCTTTGTGATCACACGGGTGCTACCCCCATCATTCTGCACTTTGCTCACAGCAGCGGCTGCAACATCTTCTTTAGTTATGTATCTAGAACAATGGAAAGTTACTTAAATTTTTTCTCTTTTATAATATCACAGTTGAAAACACATAGACACTTCTTCCAATCATGTTTAGATTATCCTTGCAATACCAGTGACAGAAAAATGTAAAGCAGAATATTACCAGGTCTGAAATCTGAAAACAGAATTTACTTTGTTAGCAGATCTCCATTAGGGTAAGGGGGTGTGTGTGTGTGTGTGTGTGTGTGTGTGTGTGTGTGTGTGTGTGTGTGTGTGTGTGTACACCATTTAACTTTATTGAGTACACAATAGTAGTCACCACTGTTGGGTGTCCAATTTCCTGTGATGTGCATAAATCCTCTAAGCTTCAGTTGACCTGCCTCCTTCTTGACCTTCCTTTTTAAGCTTTGCCAAATTTGTGCAATCAAATGTAAAGGGGATATCAATCTGTTGTAAAACACCATTTAGCTCCTTTTTTAGTTTACTGACTTGAATCCTGTCTTCTGAAAACCTGAAGGTCATTTCTATAATTACCAGCACATATAGGGCTCACTGTACCTTCCATTAAAATACAGCCACCCTTGAAGAAGGATTCAGAAACTTATTACCCAGCACTTTTGATACCACACAACAGTTTAGAGACCGGAAATGAAGAAGAATGTTATTCTCAATTAAAGCAACAGGGGAATTTAAGTAGGTGGAATGCAATTACCCAATTAATTCCTTTTAATTAGCATGCCCTACTTTCTCTGGGTAGTTTACATCTCAGATTTTTTCCTTTCTGAAAATTAGTTGCAACTTATACTTTTTATGTAATTTGCACTACTACTGTATCTTATGAGCCCAACATGCTGGTCATAATCTCATCAAAATCAAACCATAATGGGTTTCTCTAGGGTTCTCTAAATTCAACTCTTTTTTTAATTTTAATTTTTCCCTATTGATTCAGCTATTTTATCCCTTTGCCATATTTTGCCATACAAATAAATTCAACATATCTCTTCTTGGTAATAGAAAGAATTTCTAATTTTGCAAGGAAGAGGTATGTTATTAAGCTTTTCTCAGGTTTTATTCAACATTTATAAAGCTTGAAAACCAAATTCAGTGACTTAAAAAGGTTAAAGTATCTATTCAGAAGCTTGGGAACCTGAGTAATTTTTTATTTTTTCTATAAGAATTCCATAAATAAATATCTGAAAAATCATATGAATCAGATCAAATTGGAGCATATGAAGGTCTTCACAGAAGCCAGACAGAGCCCTAGACTCTAGGCAGTGCTTCTTAAATTGCGGGTTGCGACCCAATAGTTTAAGAGCTGAAGGGGTTGTGAATGGAAAAAGTTTAAGAAGTCCTGCTCTTCGGTACAGTTATCACATGTTTGAGTCACGTGGCACTGGAAAAAAAATTTAGGAAAAGACAGACGGGAAAAGATTTAAGCTACCAGAAACGATACGGGACAAAGTTACAAACAAGAAAGCAACCACAATAAACAGTGAACAGAAATAAGTAAGATTTTAGAGCAATATTTGAGAAAGAAAAAATATACAACACTGAAAATGCTGAATCTAAATTATTAAAGGTTATATCAACTAAGGCCATGTGATTAGAGGACAGAATGCTGGCTATGTACTCAGGAAAAGTTGGGTTTAAATCTCTCTTCTAACATTTTCTAGTGACAAGACGATGAACAAGTCATGCACCCACTCTGAGCCTTAGGCAACTCTCCAAGACTATAAATAAAAATTAGTTGCAATCTACACAAACAAAATCCTAAGTCCTAAAAGTATTGACATGTAACCAACATTTTATTTTTACTAAGGAGTCAACAATTATTTCAAAAGTAGGACAATAAGTTACTGATCCCTACTTTTTAAATATCTTACTGCTAGTGGGATAGCCAGAAGGTAGCTTTGGCAAACAGACCATCCTGGGGCTGTACCAACCCCAACCCCTGTGACACTGATCATTGCACCTCTACTCCCATACGGCTAACCAGTGCTACAAGTCACACAACTGCGCTGAATGGGTTCACTACCAGTCTATGTTGTCTGCTCTAAAATAGGCCTTCACTGTGGTAAGAAAATTCTTTTATTCCTCCCGATTTTATTCTTTAATCAACTTTCCCAAGATATTTGGGACCATACAAGAGATTAAAACTGATTAAGTAATACCCATAGCTGACAGGTTACATGGTGTTTTAAGGGACTTGAAGCACTTTATGTAGATTGTCTCACTAGATCTTCACAACGATGGAGACAGTGGGGTAGAATGGGTGAATGCTAGATTTGTAATCAGGAAACATTTAGGTTCAAATTGTACCTCTGATGTTTATTAGCTGTGTTATCATAGATAAGTAAATAACAACCTCTTAGACTATTTTCTCATTTGTAAAATAAGGAGAGCAATACATGTAGTTTCTAATTCATGAGGTTGTTCTGGGGAAAGCCCTATAGAAATGTGAGCTGTTGTTATCATCAACCTTTGGACATAGGCGGTGTTACCTAAATGGATCTCACTGTGACTGAGAAGCAGGCAGGTTGCCCTCTTCTATTATTTCTGAGAAAATTTATAAAGTATCCAATTATATAATTAAAAAACAAGCTGTTGGGGCAGCTGGGTGGTCCAGTGGGTAAAGTGCTGGGCCTGGAAACCAGAAGACTCTTGAGTTCAAATCTGGTCTCAGAAATTAGTAGCTGTGTAATCCTGGGCGAGTCACTTAACCCTGTCTGTGTCAGTTCATGATCTGTAGAATGGCTGGAGAAAGAAATGGCAAACCATTCTATATCTTTGCCAAGAAAACCACAAATGAGGTCATGAAGAATGAGACACCACAACAAGCTAGTAATGTACAACTTGCTATTATATTACTTATTGCTCCTATGGGAATGATCATAAAAAGGGTGAGAAAAAGTAGGGGAAAACTCATACCTTTTGGTATTATTTTGTTTAGTCTGTTGCTTTGTTATCTCATCTAAAGCCAGAATAGGGCTACAAAAGATATGGCCACTTCTCCTGATAATTCTTTGCTTCATGGCTGTGAGACTACTCCATTCCCGCACAAACTTCAAAATCTGGCAGAGAATGAGCAGACAGATCATAAACCCAATGAATATCAAGCAGTCATCCTTCTTAAGCAATTTAGCCACACAAAGCAGTAGAAAACCAATACTTAAATGTTATCTTCAAAACTGTACTCTGAGTGCAATGATGACAGATTTATTTAATTAGATTCATTTGAGGGGAATTTCCCATGGCCAACTCTGTGACAGAAAAGTTTCATTTACCATAAGTTTTCTAAAAGTAAATTTATAGGCAGGTCACAGCAGGCTCAACAAGCCTGGGAATCAGTAGGGAAAGTCACTTCCATTCACAGGACCTGGGTTTTCTTATCTGCAGAATGAGGAAGAGAGATTACATGACCCTTAGGTCTCTTCTAGTTCTAAATTTACAAACCTGTCACCAGCATCCCAATACAGGATACCTGCCCAAGTCTAATCTGGCTATTTGAACATATACTTTACAACAGCCAGGTCAGAAATGGTCAAAGCAGGTGTTGTAATGATGGCAGAGCTAATATTTAATGAAGTGTTACATTTACCAGTGAGTTAGAATTGAATAGCTTTGTTGCACCTAGATTGAATTATTCTTCAGATAAAAAAGCCATGAAACAGATAAGGGGGAAAATAATGTTGGGGGCACCATCCATATTTTAGTCAACAACTGCCTGGACAACATTGGTTATTTGCTAAAAACCTGAGAGGCAGGCACAGAAGCCATCAAAGAGAAGCTATCGCAAATATTTTCTCTTTCAAGACAGATGTGTAGCCTTTGTCAACTATGTATTCCAGGGGGCAATATGCCATTTTCATTCAAAGGGTAAAAACACACATTGTCCCCATACAGACTGTCATTATGCTTGATACTTTATAACTTACAAAGCACTGTCCTGCATGCTGGGATCAGTTACCAATGCAAGCTCACCTCTCTTTGCAAGAAAGACAAATGCAACCACAGATCAGACTGAAGGCCTTTCTGGGCTGCACCTGGCCTGAAGTTGCACTTAGATGACCCTTACAATTAACTGAGAGTCACCCAACATGAAATTTCTCCCACTCTCACAATGTATCACTGTTAGAGCCTAACCTTTTAAGATAAAATGTGATTCTGTCAGAGACAAACACCACAGTTGCTAATCCTGTAAATGAGAAATAAAACGATGTGAAGATGATTCTTTCCACAGAAACAGTAACTGTAGGTGTGATCATTTGCCAAAGAAACAGATTTTGTGTTTATTATTAGCACCGGTGGTAATTAATAATGTGCCTGAACTGATGAAAATGCAGCCAACAATTAGAATCTGCGAGAGTTTCACAAATTGCTCTCCATTTATTAAACTCAAAAGGATCATTAAGATGATTAAACATAGAGTGTATTTAGGTGATTGTTTAGGGCTATTACTCTTACCAGTGAACGGTTTTGTTTCAGTTGAAAACATGCTGGTAAATCTTCCCAGAGGTCTAGTTTTATATCCAAAGGAATGAAATTGCAGTTCATTTGTTCACCATCCTGATAAACGATTGAGAGAAAAATATCAGTCGATTTTTGTCCCTGAGCATTAAGCAACTTTCTGTTTTGATTTGGCATTACAATATGGCATAACATTTCCAGTAGTCACCTATGAGATAAAGTAATATAAACATATTTCAGAAAGGGCTCCAGGAAGAAGAGGCCACAAAGGAGTGCTTCCTGAACCAAGGTGGTGAAACCAGCATCCAGATCAAACACTATGTCTATACCAGCTAAATCCACACCAGTACTTATGAAAGGGATGTTACTCTGGTCACCCACGTATAATTTTATACTCTTCTCTTTGACATGAGAGGCAGAAGGGGCATAGTATTAGAGAGCTGATCTTGAAGTAAGGAAGATCCTAGTTAAAAACTCTCTTCTGGCACATATTAACTGTCTAACTCAAAGGCAAGTTACTCCGTTTTTCAGTGTCCCAGACAGTTCCATAAAATAGAGGGAACTTTCCTCAACAAATTGTTCCCTAGGCCCTGTGGAATCAGTAGTTCAATCACAATGGAAAATGTGTCAAAATAAAGGATTTCAACAGCATAAGAATATTATCTCATTCTTTATTGGAGGGGCAAGGCAATCGGGGGTAAGTGACTTGCCCAGGGTCACACTGCTATTAAGTGTCAAGTGTCCGAGGCTGGATTTGAACTCCTCCTGACTCAGGGGCCAGTGTTCTATCCACTGCACCACCTAGCTGCCATTATCTCATTCCTTGAATTAAATGTGGACAAAATCTTGAAACTTTCATAGGTAGACTTCCGTGAGATAAGAATTTTGATAACAGAAAGTTAAATGGAAACTGCATTTGGAGTCATAAAAGACCTGACTGTCTATGTTCAACTGTGTTCAGGTACTAGCTCTGCAGCTTAGGCACAGCATAGGTTTACCTTTCGCATATTACTGAACTAATTCCTTTTTCTATAAAATAATAATACGGGGGGGGGGGGG
>CM053582.1:250015836-250062684 GCA_028627135.1 Pseudochirops cupreus
ATCTATATCTCTCTCTCTATATATATGCAATTATTATTATTATTACTATTGACTACATCCAACTGGAACTTGAGATACACAGGCACTGTGGTTGGGAGATCCATCCTGCCCTACTGAAAAGTGACATAGGAGAGAACAGACTGGGGGAGGGGGGACACACTGGGATGGCTGTTTTGGGGTGGTGGGTAGGGGAAAGAAGGGGAGAAAATATGTAACTCAAAATCTTGTGGAAACGAATGATGTAAACTAAAATAAAATTTAAAAAAAAAAGGAAAGAAGGGGGAAAGGGGATAAAAGGTGGGAAGACAGAAGGTAGGGCAAATTCGGGGAAAGGGTAGTTAGAAGCAAACCCTTTTTTTTAAAATTTTTTTATTTACTCATTTACTTTTAATTTACAAGATTCAGTTCCACAATCACTTGAGTTTCTCCCCCCCCCCCCCCCCATGGTGGCGTGCAATCATGTATAGGATCTGCAAATACTTTCACATTGTACAATAGTTTGGTTGTATAGAAGGGTTGTAACCAACGAGTGATCACTGGGAAAAGAAAAAAAAAAAGCAAAATCAGACATGAAAGAGAATGATAACGTGTTTTGAGAAGCAAACACTTTTGAAAAGGGAAAGGGTCAAAGAAGAAAACAGAATAAATGGTGGGGGAGGCTGGATGGAGGGAAATAGTCTTTCACAATATGACTACTATGGAAATGTTTTGCATTACTACACATGTATAACCTGTATTGAAATGCTTGTCTTCTCAGTGGGGTAGGGTGCGGAGGGGAAAAGGGAGAGAAACTGGAATTCAAAGTTTTTAAAACAAATGTTAAAAAATTAAAAAAAAAATTTTTTTGCATGCAACCAGGAAATAAGATATACAAGCAATGGGGTATAGTAACACATCTTGCCCTACAACAAAGTAAAGGGGGATTAGTGGGGATATAAGAGAGTGAAGATTGGGGGAAGGGGTATTCAGTATGCTTGCCATCGTGGGGTGAGGGGATAGCAGAGAGATGGGAAGAAAATCTGTAACTCAGAATCTTTGGGAAATGAATGTTGAAAACTAAAAATACATTTTTAAACAATAAAAAAATACTACCTATAAAATGTAAGAATAACATCCATACCTATACAAATACTTATAATAATACCTACATAAATACCTATATTTATCTCACAGAACGTGGTTAGGACGAAACGAAATCATACATATGAAAGGGCTTTGTACTGAATAAAGTGCTATTTGAAAATGAATTCTTTTTATCATCATTCAAAAGCATAACACAATGGCCCACTCTTGATTCTCCATCCACAAAAAGAGTGGGAGAAATGGTCTGAAGAATTAAAAAAAGGTGGTTATGAAAATTTTACCTTCATTACAATTGCGGTTTGATAATTAGCTCACATAACTCTTTTTCACCCTCCTTTATGGAAAGGAGAAGGCAGGGTAATTAGGGTTAAGTGCCCAAGGTCACACGGTTATCTAGTAAGTGTTAACTGTTTGAGGCTGGATTTGAACTCAGGTCCTCCTGACTCCAGGGCCAGCGCTCCATCTATTGCGCCACCCAGCCTCACATAACAATTCTAATAACGTAACAAAAAAATCACCTTTACATAATTTTTTACTCTTTACAGAGCACCTTCCTCACAGCCACGGGAAGGAAAACATTCTGGACTGCAGAGATGACTCGTAATGCACGTACTATGCAATACAGACAAATGGGAATGGATTACCTTTGGAACACTGAAATTTCTAACCAACTAAAGAACAAATGGGATTGGTATTTAGCTCTTAATCATCAGATAAACAGAACTCAAGAATTTAAGTGAATAAAAGTATCACACATGGTAAGGAAGTTAGCTGAAAATCAATAGTGGCATTTTTCCTATAAAGAATGGAAAACCTACATGTATGGAAACTCATTGTACAAAGAACATTAAAAAGTAAAACATTTTATGTATCTAATAATTCTTCCTGGTATGTATTTGACAAGCATTATGCTTGTGTAAGGCAGTCTGACATCACGGATAAAGTGCTAGAAGAAGAGTCAGGGAAACCTGGGTTTGAATTTTACCTCCAGAAATTTTATTAGCTTTGAATTACGGGCAGCTCACTTAATTTCTGTGACCATCGAAGGCCTCATCTGTAAATGGGGGGCTGAAGTCTGTAACCTCTAAAGTTCTTTCTAGATCTAAACCTCTGATTCTATGAACATTTAAACAGTACTTTTACATTTTGCAAAATACTTTACATTAATCAATTTATTTGAATTTCACAACAATCCCCTATAAAGTGGTACTTTCTTTTTATGTCCAGATCTTAAGTTAAAGAGCCCCAGTGAGGAAACGCCTTCAAAAAATGATGGATGAACTGTTTTGCAACTTAAACTAATTATATGGAACTACAGAGCTGGGAAGTTGTCTAGGGCATTGAGAATATAAGCCCAGAACTGTGTAGTCTATGCTGGATAGAAGTGAACTCAGGATATCCTTTGGCAATTCTGAAACTGTACTCTACTAGGCAGAAAAAAGGGAGATAGTAATCACCAATTAGGAAAAAAAAAGGAGCTCTGTGCAGCTGATCCCAAAGTTCAATGCCCTGTCGGAAACCCCATATAAAGGAAAAAATTGGGTGTGTGTTGGGACACAAATCTCCCCACCTGAGTGAACCCATCTGCCCCACTTGTTCTCAGCAACTCCATGGTGAAGCTGTTAAAAATTTGTAAAAATAAAATAAAAAACAATAGTAAGGCTATTTTAATTGAGAAAATGCTATACAAATTTTTAGGCCAGTCATGTAAAGTGAGCACAAGAAATCAGAGATAATGATCGGTTTTAATAAGATTAATTCAAAATAAATGATTTACGAATAAAAACAAAAAAATACAACTCTGGCTAATTTTAAAATGCTTGATAATGGTAAAATTCAGTTGGAAGAACAAAAGATCTAGAATCTCATGGAAAATACTAAAAAATGAGAAACAAGGAAGAGAGAATAGCATTTGTGTACTTCAATTTATCCTACAAAAGTGTAATCATCAAAAATGATTTGCTATTGTTAAAAACAAAAGAGAAAAGCAGATCTTTAAAACAGAGTTGATAAGGAAGAGTCAGATAAAAACTGAACTCAATAACCCAGTGTTTGATAACTTCCTGGAGAACACATATTACTCGTAGAAGATCTTATTTTACGAGAATTGCAGGGGGAAATAAAAGACAGTTTGAAAGAAATTAGTTTTAGACTAACATTTTACACCATCTACCACAATAAGCACAAATTAGATATATGACCTGAATATTAGTCATACCACATAAAGAGTTAGAAGAGAACCCAATCAAGAACCTTTCATAGCTAAGGCTATGAAGATCATCACTCTTAACCAAAAAGGGGATATAACAAAAAGTAAAATAATTTTGATAATGTGAAACTGAAAATTTTTTGCTTCAACTGACATGATATGAGGGGGGAAACCCTCTGCATCACATTTTTAAAAGAGATCTTTTTGAAAAAAGTTTTTATTGCTATGTACTGTGGATTTTTTAAAATATCACTATAGTTTCTCCCTGAGAACCATACCATATAATAAGTAGTACTTTATTAAGGAAAAAAAAAAGAAAATCAGTATTATTGATTAATACATTGAAAAAATAAAAAACCTGGGCAGTGTACAATACTTGTAGACCTCACACCATACATTTTTCGTAAAGGTTGATATTCAGGATATAAAGGGAACACAAATAAATAAAACCAAAAGCCACTGCCTAATAGATATGAACAAAGAATTCTCAAAAGAAGAATTGTAAACTAATAACTACTACTATTAAGAAAAGAAGATTTATGTAACCAAGATTAAGACGGAAGTGGAAAACTGGGAAGAATTTTTACAACCAGTGTCTCTGATAAAGGCCTCATTTCTAAAATATACAGAGAACTGAGTCAAATCTATAAGAATACAAGTCATTCCCCAAATGATAAATGGTCAAAGGATATGAACAGACAGTTTTCAGAGGAAAAAATTAAAGATATCTATAAGCACATGAAAAAATGCTCTGAATCACTACTGATTAGAGAAATACAAATCAAAACAACTCTGAGGTACTACATCTCACTGGTCAGATTGGCTAAGATGACAAAACAGGAAAATGATAAATGTTGGAGTGGATGTGAAAAATTGGAACACTAATGCATTGTTGGAGGAGTTGTGAACTGATTCAACCATTCTGGAGAGCAATCTGGAACTATGCCCAAAGGGCTATAAAAAAGTGCATACAACCTTTGACCCAGCAATACACTTCTAGGGCTATATCCCAAAGAGATCAAAGTGGGAGAAGGATCCATATGTACAAAAATATTTATTGCAGCTCTCTTTGTGGTGGCAAAAAATTGGAAATTATGGGGATGTCCATCAATCAGGGAATGGCTGAACAAGTTGTGGTACATTAATATAAGAAATGACGAGCAGGTGGATTCAGAAAAACCTGGGAAGACTTACATGAACTGATGCTCAGTGAGGAGAGCAGAACCAGGAAATCTTTGTACCCAATTACAGACACAATGTATGTGTGACGACTAACTTTGATAGACTGGGCTCCTTTCAGCAATGCAAGGTTATAAGTCAACTCCAAAAGACTCATGATGGAAAGGGATATCCACATCCAGAGAAAGAACTACAGAGTCTGAACGCAGATTGAAGCAAACTATTTGCTCTCTTTCTTTTTTTGTTCTGTTTTGTTTCTTCTTTCTCATTGTTCACTCCATTGGTTATAATCCTTCTTTACAACTTGACTAATGTTTAATGTGAAGGTATTTGTAGATACTATATTTTATTACATGCTGCCATGAGGGGGAGAGGGGAAGAGAGAGAGGGAGAGAAAATTTGAAATTCAAGGGATTGTGGAACTGTATGTTGTAAACTAAAACTAAATAATTAAAAAAAAAAAACTAAACCAAAAAAAAGAATTATAAACTATTAAGAACTATAAACTATTAACAGCCATATGAAAGAATGTGTCAAATCACCAATAATATGAGAAATACAAATCACAACAACTCTGAAGTTTTACCTCATATCCAGCAAACTGGTTAAGATGTCAAAAGACAGGAATGCTGGAAAAATTATGGAAAGACCAGCAAACTAATTAATATGTGTTATTGGGGAAGCTATTGAATTGTTCCAATCATTTTGGAAAGCAATCTAGAATTATGCTAAGAAAAAGTCTGTATCTAAAACCCTACTGGCTAGGTATATATACTCTAAGGAGGTCAATGATAAAAAATATTCTATACATGCCGAACTACTTATGGCAGCACTTTCTGCAGTAGCAAACAACTGGAAACCAAGTAGATGCCCACTGACTAGGGAAAAGTTTGTAGAACAAGAATTGTATGGAATATTACTGCACTGCAAGAAATGATGAATATGATACAACCAGAGAAGCACGTGAAGAACAATATATATGGTAACTACAAGAATGGAAATGGAAATAATAACAACAAAAAAACCCCAAATGAAACTGATTATCGTTAAATTATAACGACATGAAAATATATTTGGAAGATATGTTGGTTAGTTTTGCTGAACTTTTTTCCTCCCTTTAAATACTTTGTTATAAGGGATAACTCTGTGGGTAGGGGAAGGATACATTAGGAGTCAAAGGTGGGAGAGGCTATGTGGCGCAGTGAATAGAGCACTGGCCTGGGAGGATCTGAGTTCAAATTTGACCTCAGACACTTAACACTTACTAGCGGTGTGACCTTGGGCAAGTCACTTAACCCCAAATGCCCTGCGTTCCCCCTCCAAAAAGCAAAAAAAAAAAAAAAGGAGTCAAAGGTGACCAAAAAAATCTGTATTTTTAAAAAAGGATTCTTCTGATGTCAGATAAAGTAGTACTATGATTAAAGAAAGGAACAGACATGTGACTTCAATTATATAGGGAACTCCTTGAACTTAGTGACATGCCTAGAGCACTAAGTGGTTAAATGATTTGCCCTGAGTCACACAGCCTTTTAGAGGAAAGACTGGAATGCAAGTCCTCTATCTAGTGTCGCACGGCCTCTTGCTATGATTTCCCAAAGAGTTTGTCAAAATTTTCTAAGTTGGTAAAAATATAGATGGCAAAAATATACAATATAAAGCAAAACAAAACAATCTGCAACTGAATTTCAGATCAGCTACGATGTCCTATTACAGATGATCAATTTTAAAAATTCATAACTCCAATACATGGCCAATAAAAAGTAAAAGCAACCCAAACTGTTAGGAAGGTATTGTATTTATGATTAGTTGGGAATTTGAAGATCTAAAACTAAACAGGAAGCATCCATAGTATTAGTGTATTGTTATAGACAAAAGATTATCTAAATACACACAGTAGTAACAGTGGGTAGTTGGAGAACATTTGCCTCATTTTAAGGCAAGAATTTGAGACTGAGAAAAGGGTAATAAAAGAGAATCTGAGGCAACATTATGTCATGGAAAGAGGGCTGGGATTGAAGTCAAGGGGTTACCTGGGTCCTAATCCCACCTCTGACATTTAGCAGTTTTGTTATCATGGATGAATAACTTAACTGCTCTGAATCTCAATTTCCTTATCTGTGCAAAAAGGACTGCCAAAACCTCAGTGCTTATCCATAAAGGGTTGTCATGGGATTTAAAAGACATCCTTACCTTTAAACCCTTTGTAAATCTTAAAGAGTCAACTAATGCAAACAGAGACCTATTAATGGTATACTAGAAAGCATATGAGGCATATTTGCTAAAATGTGAAATAAAGTAAGTCTTAAAAAAAAATATCACAGCAAAGCTTACCTTAGTATAGAGGTGAATTCTGTCTGTATTCTCACTTGCACAAAACATTAGGACATCATATACAGGCAAAGTATCTGAATTCTTCAACTGTTCTATAAAGAAAAAGTAAATGGTGTTTGAAGACTCGTCTAACAGAAGTAAAATGTGTTATAATGGAGAAAACTGTGAGTGTGGAGTCTGACAACCTCGGTTCAACCTAGGTTCAAATCTAAGTCCTGCTATGTAACTACCTGGTAATTAACTATCTTGGTAATTCACTTAAACTTCCTGGGCCCCAGATTCTTCATTTGTAAAATGAAGAGTTTGGATTAGATGATATCTCTGGTCCTTCTTAGTATAAAGTCAATGACTCTATAGCTTAAATTGTGGCCAGGAAAATGTACACTGGGAACAAGGAGGAACTTGCTGCCAGCAATTACTGTTAGATACAGATATTGAAAGAGACTTTGGGGGCAAAGAAAAGGCAAGAACTTACCTAAGCTCTCCCAAATTCACTTCCAAAAAACTTTTAATGGCTTAAAACAGGAGCAGCAGAACACACAAAAGGACAGGGTGAAATAATTTTTGAGCCCAAGACAACTTAGAAAAGGTCTCACTTGAGTAAAAGGGAAGCACGATCCAGAGTAGATGACATCAGGGCGAGCCAGGAAGAGTCTCCTATGACCCAGTACAGGTCAGCAACTGAGGCCCCACAGACTTGACACAGCAGGCCAGGAGTCTAGTTTGCCAGCTGTGAAGCTTCTAGCCTCTTCTGCAGCAGACAAGTGGCCAGGCCCAGCAGACCTGGTGGCCCTGAGGCAGCAGGCAAATGTTCAGGCCCAGAGACCATAGTACAGCAGGACAGTGGGTCAGGCCCCTGGCCCCCAGTGCAAGAAGTCTGGGACAGTGACTCCTGTACCCCAGGAGTCGAGTTCATGATATAGGCTGGAAAATGAGCAAAGCAAAACAAAACAAAAAAAACACAACAAACCCAGAACCCAAAACAAAACCATGACCATGGAAAGCTACTATAGTGGCAGGGAAGAGCAAAACACAAACTCAGAAGAAGACAACAATATCATGCAAAGCTTCAAAGAGGAATATCAATTAGTCTCTGGCCCAAACATAACTCCTAGAAGAGCTAAAAAAAAAAAAAGAATTTCAAAAATCAAATAAAAAACTGGGAAAAGAAATGAGAGGTATGTAAGAGAATCATGAAAATAAGAGCCACAGTTTAGTAAAGAAAGCACAAAAAATGAAAAAGATGTACAAAAATTCACCAAAGAAAACAACTCCCTAAAAAGTAGAATTGGTCAAATGGAAAAGAAGCTACAAATTCTAAATGAAGAAAATAATTCCTTAAAAATCAGAATTGGGGAAATAGAAGCTAATGACTCCATAAGACATCAAAAATCAAACAGACAAAATCAAAAGAAGAAAAAAAGAAGAAAATGTGTAATCTCACTGGTAAAACAACTTACCAAGAAAGTAGACTGAGGAGAGATAATTTAAGAATGATTAGACTATCTGAAAGCCATAATCTAAAAAAGAACCTGGAGAGCATCTTTCAAGAAATTAACAAGGAAAACTTCCTTGATATCCTAGAACCAAATGGCAAAGGAGTAGCTAAAAGAATCCACCCCTACGTCCTGAAAGAGGTCCAAAAATGAAAACACCAAGAATATTACAGTCAGATTCCAGAACTCTTAAGTCAAGGAGAAAATACTACAAGCAGTCAAAAAGAAGGAATTCAAATATTGAGGAGTCACAATGAGGATTACACAGCTTCACCATTAAAGGAGTGGAAGAGTTGGAATATGATATTATGGAAGGCAAAAGGGCTCAGATTACAATCATGAATTACCTACCCAGCAAAACTAAGTATAACATTTCAGAGGAAATAGTGGATATTCAATGAAATAGAGGACTTTCAAACATTCCTGATGAAAAGAACAGAGCTGAACAGAAAATCAGATTTTCAAACACAAGACTCAAGAGAAAAATAAAAAGGTAAACAGGAAAGAGAAAAGACAAATTACTCAAAAAGGTTAAACTGTTTACATCCATACACCAGAAGCTGATACTTATAACTCTTAAGAACTATGTCACTATTAAGGTTGTTAAAACGAGTATACATAGACAGTGTGAATAGGTATAAATTGAATTTAATGGGATGATATAAAAAACAAATTAAGGGGTGAGAAAGAATTGCTCTGGGAGAAGAAGAAAGGGAGAGGTAGAATGGAATAGAATATCTCATATGAAGAGGCACAAAAGACTAATTACAACGAAGGGAAAGAAGGGAGGGAGAGGACATCACTTGAACCTTACTCTTATCAGATGTGGCTCCCAAGAGGGAATATTTACATACACATTCAGTTGGAAACAGAAATCTATCTTACCCTATAGGGAAGGGAAACAGGAAAAGGGGGAGGAGTCTCATAGAAAGGAGGGCAGAACGAAGGAGGCAATGGTCAGAAGGAAAACACTGGTAGGGAGGGACAAGGAGAAAGGATACAGAAATAGAGGAAGAGAGAGAGAGACAGAGAGAGAGAGAGAGAGAGAGAGAGAGAGAGAGAGAAGTACAAGCAAGTGAAAAATAGGATGGAGGGAAATATACAGTTAGTAAGCATAACATGAATGCAAATGTGATGAACTCACCCATAAAATGGAAGCAAATAGTAGAGTGAAATAAAAAACAGAATTCTATAATACGTTTTTTTTTTTTTACAAGAAACACATTTTATGTTAAAGGTAAAAGACTGAAGCAGAATCTATTGTGCTTCAGCTGAAGTAAAAAGAAGCAGCGATAGAAATTAAGATCTCACACAAAACAAAAGCAAAATAGATCTAATTAAAAGAGAAAAGGAAGGAAACTACATCTTACTAAATGATACCATAGACAATTAAGTAATATCAAAGCTAAACATAAATGCAAATGGTACAGCACTCAAATATTTTTTATTTTTTTAAAATTAATTTATTTGTTTACTTTCAGTTTACAAGATTCAGTTCCATAATCCCGTGAGTTTCAAATTTTCTCCCCCATCCTCTACTCCACCCCTTCCCTGCAATGGTGACATGCAATCAAGTATAGGATCTGCAAATATCTTTACATTAAACATTAGTCAGGTTGTAAAGAGGGAGATGGAATGAACAATGTGAAAGAGGAAACAAAACAAAAGAAAAAGAGCAAGCCAGTAGTTTGCTTCAATCTGCATTCAAATTCTGTAGTTCTTTCTCTGGATGTGGACATCTCTTTCCATCATGAGTCTTTCAGAGTTTTCTTAAAACCTTGCATTGCTGAGAAGAGCCCAGTCTATCAAAGCTGGTGTCACACATACATTGTGTCTGTAATTATGTACAAATTTCTCCTGGTTCTGCTCATCTCACTCAACATCAGTTTGTATAAGTCTCTCCAGGTTAGCACTCAAATTTTTAAAGAAGTTAAATGAATTACAGAAGGAAAGATATTAAAACTATATCAATGAGTGACTTCAACTTTCCCCTCTCAGAACTAAATAAATCTAACTACAAAATAAACAACAAAGATGTGAATAGAATCTCTGAAAAGTTATATATGGAGAAAACTGAATGGAGATAGAAAAAAATAAGCCTTTTTCTCAGAAGTACATGACACCTACACAAAAAAAAACCATGTATTAGGGCATAAAACCCTCACAATCAAATGAAAAAAAGTGCAGAAATGTTAAATGCATTCTTCTGCATGTTGCAGTAAAGATTACATTTAATAAAGGGCCATGGAAAGACAGATTAAAAAAATTTGGAAACTAAACAATATAATGCTAAAGAATGAGTGGGTCAAAGAACAAGTCACAGAAAAAATAATTTCATTAAAGAGAATGACAACAATGAGACAACAGACCAAATTTCTGGGATGCAGTCAAAACAATACTTAGGGGAAAATTTATATCTCCAAACACTTTATATCAATAAAACAGGAGAGGGCAGATCAATGAATTGGGCATACAAGTAAAAAAAAAAAAAAGCAGAAAAAGAACCAATTAAAAATCCCAATTAAACACCAAATTAGAAATCCTGAAAATCAAAAGAGAGATTAATACAACTGAAAGTAAGAAAACTTCTGAACTAATAAATAAAAGTAGGAGCTGGTTTTATGAAAAAAAAAAACAAACAATAAAAGAAACTACTGGTTAATTTGATTTAAAAAAAAAAAGAAGAAGAAAACCAAATGACCAGTATCAAAACTGAAAAGAGTAAATTCAACCACCAATGAAGAGGAAATTAAAGCAATAACAGGAGCTATTTTGCCCAATTGTATGCCAATAAATCTGACAATCTAAGTGAAACAAATGAATATTTACAAAAATATAAATTACCTATACTGACAGAAGGGGAAACAAAATATTTAAATAATCCAATCTTAGAAAAAGAAATTGAACGAGCCATCAATTAACTCCCTAAGAAAAAATCCCCAGGGCCAGAAGGACTCACAAGTGAATTTTACCAAATGTTTAAAGAACAATTAATTCTAACACTATATGACTATCTGGGGAAATAGGCAAAGAAGGAATCCTAACAAATTCCTTTTACGACACAAATATGGTACTGTTATTAAACCAGGAAGAGCTAAAATAGAAGAAAGCTATAGATCCATTTCCCTAATATATATGGTCACAAAAATTTCATATAAAACACTAGCACAGAGATTACAACAATATATCACAAGGATCATACACTATAAGTAGGTGGAATTTATACCAGGAATGCAGGACTGGTGCAATATTAGGTAAACTGTCGCATAATTGACCATATAAATAACAAAATGAACCAAAACCATGTAATTATCTCAACAGATGCAGAAAAAGTTCTTTACAAAACACAACACCCATTCCTATTAAAACCATTAGAGAACATAGGAATGAATGGAGTTTTCCTTAAAATGAAAAGTAATATCTATTGGAAATTATCAACAAGCTTTATCTGTAATGGGGATAAGCTAAAAACCTTCCTAATAAGATCAGGAGTGAAGCAAGGATGCCCATTATCACCACTATTATTCAATATTGTCCTAGAAATCTTAGTTTTAGCAATAAGAGAAGAAAAAGAAATCAAAGGAATCAGAATTCACAAGGAAACAAAACTATTACTCTTTGCAGATGATCTGATGGTATACTTAGAGAATCCTAAAGAATCAACTAAAAAAAATAGCTGAAATAACATCTTTAGCAAAGTTGCATTATATAAAATAAACTCACACAAATTATCACCATTTCTATATATTACCAACAAGGTCCAGCAGCAAATTATAGAAAGAGAAATTCCTTTTAAAATAAACTGTAGACAATATAAAATATTGAGGAGTCTACCTGCCAAGAGAAACTCAAGAACTACATTAACACAATTACAAAACACTTTCCACACAAGCAAAATCAGACCTAAAAAATTATAAAAATAACAACTGCTCATGGATAGTCCAAATATAATAAAGATGACAATTCTATCTAAATTAATTTACTTATTCAGTGCCATACCAATCAAACGACCAAAAAAGCATTTTATAGAGCTAGAAAAAAGAACAAAATTCATCTGGAAGAACAAAAGGTCAAATATATCAAAGGAATTAATGAAAACAAATGTGAAGGGAGGTGGCCTAGCCATGTCAGATGGCAAATTGTAATTTAAAGTGGTAATAGTCAATACTGTCTCGCTCTGGCTAAGAAATACAAGTGGTCGATCAGTGGACTAAATTAGATACACAAGACATGGTATTAAATGACCATAGTAATCTACTGTTTGATAAACCCAAAGACCTCAGCTTTTGGGACAAGAATGCACTATTTCACAAAAACTGCTGGGAAAACTAGAAAACAGTATGGCAGAAACTATGTATAGGCCAACAACTTGTACCATATACCAAGATAAGATAAAAATGGGCACACGATTTAAACATAAAGGGTGATACCATAAGCAAATAAGGAGAGCAAGGAATAGTTTTACCTGTCAAATCTACAAAGCAGGGAAGAATTTATGACCAAACAGGAGATAGAGAGCATTACTAGATATAAAATGTACAATTTTGATTATATTAAATTTAAAAGGTTTTGCACAAACAAAACTAATGCAGCCAAGATAGGAAAACTTTTTTACAACTATTGCCTCTGATAAAGGTCTCATTTTTCAAACACATCAAAGAAAGTCAAATTTATAAGAATACAAGTCATTTTCCAAATGCTAAATGGTCAAAGGACATGAACAAGTAGTCTTCAGATGAAGAAATCACAGCTCTCTCTAGTTATAACAAAAAAATGTACAATATCACTACTAGGTCTATATCCCACAGAGGAAAAAAAAAGTAGAAAGGATCTATTTGTACAAAAAATATATATAGCAGCTGTTTTTGTAGTCGCAAAGAATTGGAAACTGAAGGGATGCCCATCAATTGGGGAAAGGCTGAACAAGTTGATTATAATGGAATTATTACTGTGCTATAAGAAATGACAAGCATGTGGATTTCAGAAAAACCTGGAACGACTTATATGAACTTATACCAAGTGAAGTGAGCAGAATGAGAACACTGCACGCAGTAACAGCAACACTGTACAATGATTAACTGTGAATGACTTACCTATTCTCAGCAATAAAATGATCCAAGACAATTCCAAAAGATTCATGACGAAAAATAAGAAGCACTTCCAGAGAAAGAACCAACATAGTCTAAATGCAGTTCAAAGTCTACTATTTTTCACTTTCTGTATTTGTGTTTATCTCTTTGGATATGTGTCTTCTTTCATAACATAAGTTATATGGTAATATGTTTTGCATAACTGAACATGTATAACCTATATCAAATAGTTTACCATCTCCGGGATGGGGGAGGTGAGGGAAGGAAAGAAAATGTGGAACTTAAAAATTTTTTAAATGAAAAATTGTCTTTACATGTAATTTAAAATTGTCCTTACAAGTAATTGGGGAAAAATAAAACATTTTTAAAAATAGGAATGCATAGTGGTAAGTATATATGCATGTACATACCCATATTTAAATATTTACACACAGAATTCTAAAAAATAAGAGACTTCACAATGCTTAGGGAAATTTTAAATTGAGATGATCTCTGCATAGTATTGATGAAAAAATTTAGACATATAGATTATCTCAGGGAACCAAAAATTATGCAGAAGGAGACAGGTATGGTGATAAAGAAAAAAATTTTCAAAGTTCTCTTTAAAAACAGAGAACTGCAGGCAATTCTAAAGCAAGCATTCTTCACATTTTCTGTGCAACAGATTTCTCTGGTTGTCTGATAGAGAATATGGACCTTTTTTCAGAACAAAGTTCCAGGATTAGTTGTGGGGGGAGGGGTAAGTGTCAGGCCTCGAGTCAAGAAGACCAAGTTCAAATCTGGTCTCGGACCCTAAGCAGCTGGGTGACCTGGGAAATGTACTCAATTTCTGTTTGCCTCAGTTTCCTTATCTCAAAAATGGGATAATAATAGAACATACCTCACAGAGTTGTTGTGAGGATCAAATGAGATAATACTTGAAAAGTACTTAGCACAGTGCCTGGTGCATAGTAAATGCCATATAAATGTGAGCTATTATGAACTACTAGTAGTAGTACTATGGTTTAATACATTTTTTTACCTTTTGTCTCAATTCAATTTTCAATTTTGCTTACATTTCATAGGAATCTGTGATATCTCAGACTCAACATGTTCAAAAACAGAACTCATCTTTCTCCCCAAAACTCTCCCCTTTCAAACTTGCTTATTACTGATAACCACCCCTGCAATCGCCTATACTTCAAACCTTGGTGTCACCCTCTCCTCTGGTACTCATCCATCATTATCTAATCTACTGCCAAGCCTTGTCATTCTTACTTTTCACAATACTTCATGTATACAATGACTTCTCTCCTCCAGTAACCACCACCCGGAGGTATTTCCTCTTCACCTCATACCTTTCTGGTTGGTAGCCCTGCTTCAAGTCTGCCTCTTCACTCCTGTCTATCCTCTATTCAGCTATCAACCTGATCTCTGAAAGTTCAAGTCTGAACATGTCATCTCCCTACTCAATAAAATCTAGTGGCTCTTTATCAATCTCTAGGATCAAATACAAACAACCTGATCTCTGAAAGTTCAAGTCTGAACATGTCATCTCCCTACTCAATAAAATCTAGTGGCTCTTTATCATCTCTAGGATCAAATACAAAATCCTCTGTTAGCTTTAAAAAAAGTTTGCTTGATGTGTTTTATTTTTATATTACAAACACTTATAGATTACTCCACCTTTGTAAGATATCTCTTGCAACAAAGCAAAATAATTGATAAAATTAATGAGATAATGATCTCATCTGAAAGTACATGCAACATTTTACATCTGGAGCAAACTCCTAACCTCTCTATTTTTTTAATTAACAGAAATCTATTTTCTCTCCCTTCTACCTCCTACTCCATTAAGAAAAAGAAAAGAAATTTTTTTTCTAACAAATATGGATAGCTGAGGAAAACAAATTACCTCAGTGACTATATATAAAAATATACATGTTTCATTCTGCATTCTAATTCCATTACCTCTCTGTAATGAAGAGCATAGTTCAGCATCAGCCTTCTGGAATCATGAATTGATCATAGTCACTGAATCATGAATAGTCACTGAACTAATCAAAGTTGTTTGTTTTTAGAGTGTTGTTACTGTATAAATTATTCTCCTGGTTTTGCTCATTTCATTGTTCACAAACTGACCCTTTTTTACCTTTCTAATCTTATACTTTTTTCTCCCTATATACTCTATGGTCGAATGACATTGGCTTTCTGGTCAACCACAACTCTCCTCCCCCCTCCCCACCATCTCCTGATTCCATGCCTTTTTACTAGCCTCATACTAGGAATGTTTTCCCTTTCACCTCTGCCTCCTCAGTTCCTTCAAGATTTAGCTCAAGTCTCATCATCTTTTTTTTTACATTTTAAAAAATATTTTGTTTATTTTAGACAAATACTAAAACTTAAATACTTAATGAGAAAAAGAAACAAATAAACTGAAATATAAAAGAAAAGAAAAAAAGTCATGAATACAGTAGAATATAGGGGAAGATTCAAAATATATGGCAATAACTTTCCATTTCAAGAAAGCTTTATATTAAATACTATGTGTTACACTGAAAGCTGTATAATATACAGCAAAGAACAAAAGAAAACCTACAAGGAAGCAAAGAAAAGACGGACAGCTTTTTGTCCCCCCCTCTTTCTTCCCCTACCAGGCTACAATTAAGTGTGGATGTATTTATATATAGATATAATATGTATACATATACACACACACGTATACACATATACACACATATATAAACATAAAGTTTCCCTAAGAGATTCTACTCTGAATGTTTGTGCATATTTTGACCTATTCCCTTATGCTCCCCTCTAAAGATCCCTCCCTTAGCTTCCTTAGAATCCTTCCCTTAGAATACAAATGTATATATATGTATATATATACATATGTCTTTATAGGAGGGTATATATGTGTATGAATACATATCTGAGTATGTGTATATAAGAGTACACAGAGGGCACAGGGTCAACTGAATAGGAAAGGATGATACTTTAAAAGGTGAAATTTTGAGGTGGGAGAGGAACAGAATGAGAGGAGACAAGGAGAGACAGAATGGGGTTAATCATCTCATATAGAAAAGGCAAGGGATAATTGTTACAATGGAGGGGAAGAACGGGAAGGCAAAAGGGAAAGGGTCAACCTTACTCTCACTGAATTTGGCTTAGGGAAGGAATGACATAAACTCTAAACTGGGTATCTTGCCACAGAGGAGAGTAGTGGGGATGGGGATGAGAGGTGGGATGATGGAGGGGAGGGCAGGGTCAGGGGGAGGGTTGCTGGAAGTACAAACTTCTGTAAAGGGACAGGGTAGAGAACAGAACAAGGGAGGGGCAGGATAGGAAGGAGGGACATATAATTAGTCTCTCACAATATGCACACTGTGGAGATGTTCTGCATAATTACACATGTACGCCTGTATTTAATTGTTTGTCCTTCCAGTGGGGGTGGGTGACGAAGGAGGAAGGGAAAGAATCTAGAATTTAAAGTTCTATAATCAAATGTTAAAAAAAAAAAAAAAAATATATATATATATATATATATATATATATATATATATATATATATAATTGTTATTATTAACTACATCCAACTGGGAATTAAGATACATAGGCACTGGGGTAAGGAGATCCATCCTACCCTACTGGAAAGTCAGAGGGGTGAGGAGGAGGAGATAGGAGAGAGCAGATTGGGGGAGGGGTTATATAGTGGGATAGCTGTCTTGAGGTGTTGGGTAGGGGAAAGACGGGGGAGAAAATTTGTAACTCAAAATCTCATGGAAATGAATAATGTAAACAAGAAAATAAATTTATTTATTAAAAAAAAAAGAAAGAATCCTTCCCTTAGCCTCCCATTTGATCTAAAGACCTTTCTAAATCCCCCTTTTATCCTACTCCCTCACCCTCCATTTTAAAGATCCCTTCTTTATCCTCTCCCCCTGTCCCTATCTCCTTAGACTTTTATTTCTTTTTTGAATTTAGAAGACTTTCACATTCTTCTGGATGTATATGTATTTTCCCCTTTTGAACCCATTGTCCACGTAAGTAGATTTTCAGAATTAACAGCCCTCCTCCCCCATCTAATTCCTCTGTATTGGTTCTTTCTTTCAAATCTCATTTGTTTAAGATAATTACTCTTTTAAATGTTCTTGAAAGGTTTTACTTTTTGAAGTCATATACTCAAGTCTACTCTAACCTTTTCAATAAGCAAAAACCAATTAAATTGATTAACAATGTTAATAAGTAACAATCTGTAACAGCAGGCACCCAAACATACCCAGGATGGCTGCTAGAACAGGTTCTTTGATCTGCTTTTCTAAAGGAAAGCAACTTTAAAGGGGTCAATAATCTTTAATTAAACACACACGTACATATACATATATGTGTGTATATATGTATGTGTGCATGTATGTGTATGTGTGTGTGTGTGTGTGTGTGTGTGTGTGTATGAAAAAAATTCACTTAGTTCCGGGGAAAAAGTCAGTACCCTGAACTTGAAAAAATACAAACAGAAATTACAAGCAATCAAAAAATACAGATAAAATAACACAATTCAACAGACCAACAGACAGGGCTTCTAGGTGTCTGACTATTACAGACATACATAGTTAGAGAGAGAAGCACCAACATCTGGGTTTTCAAAGCCGAGGGGCTCCTTAACAGCTACTCTCATCTGGTCAAATCACACAATTCTTCCCATAAGTGAGCCCCAAACCAAAATCTCACCTCAGAGTACATACATATTTACCCTTCTTCAGGGGTGGAAGAAATCATAACCTTTGTAACCCACTGCCTAAATACAATGTAACAAAATGTTCCTGAAAACAAGCCTCCCCCCAATCAAATCCCTCCTCTTAGGTTCCACTTGAGGCCCATTAAGGGGCAGGGAAGATCTTCAAATTCCCTTACCATTATATAACCTAAGACACAGATTTTACAGTTTACATACATAAAAGGTAAACAGTCTCTTGTAACTGGTTGTTGGTATGTACCTTATAGTTTTCTTGGCTCTTGTCAAATATTCTATTAAGTTCAGGATTTCTTTTTTTTAAAAAAAGTCCTGAAAGCTTGACAATTCATTAAACATCCCCTTTTTTTTTCATTCAGAATTATGCTTAGTTTTGCTGGGCATGATATTTTCCATTGGAGATCCAGTTCTTTTGCTCTTTCATATAGAGTGTTCCAAAGACTTGCAATCTTTTATTGTCATCACTGCTGGGTCTTCTGTAATTCTAATTGTAGTACCACTATATGTAAACTGATTATTCTCGTTGCTTGTAACATTTTGTCCTTGAGCTGGTGGTTTTGGAATTTGACTATAACATTCCTGTGAGTTTTCCTTATAGGATCTCTTTCAGGTGGTAATCGGTGGATTTTTTCTATTTCCACGTTCCCCTCTCACTCTAATGTTTCGGGACAATTTTCTTTAATTATTTCTTGTGTTGTAGTATCAAAATTGTTTTTTTTGATCATAGCTTTCAGTTAGTTCAATTATTCTTATGTTTTATCTTCTTGATCTGTTCTCCAAGTCAGTTATTTTTCTTATGAGATGTTCCATATTCTCTTCTGTTTTTCGTTCTTTATACTTTGTTTTATTATTTCTTGGTCTTATAACTTCACTGGCTTCCCCTTGCCCAATTCTGATTTTCAAGGAATAATTTTCTTCCTTAAGATTCTGGATCTCCTTTTCAAACTGGATGACTTTCTTTTCATAATCTTGTTTTTCTTGGATTATTTTTATTTTTCTTTTTAGTTTTTCTTCAATTTCTCTCATTTGATTTTTAAAGTCTTTTTTTAAGTTCTTTGATGAATTCTTTTTGGGCAGGTGACCATTTGACATTATTCTTTAGGGCAGAGGGGGGTTTCTTTGCTTCAGTATCCTCCTCTGAAGATGAATCCCAGTCTTCTCTATTCCCATAGTAGCCCTCTATGGTTGGATTCTTTCTCCTTTGCCTGTGAATTTTTTTTTTGTAATAGTTTAGTTTTTGTAATCACTTCTAGTCCTGGGTTGTGAGGGATGGTGCCTCTGGCCTCTGATCCTCTTCAGTTCTCCCCTCTGACCCTGAACTCAAACCAAGACCTCCAGCTTCCGATAAATGCCCACAGCCAGCAGCATCCCACTCCCCTGCTCTGCACTTACTGGGAGTGTGCTAATTCCTTCCCTCCCCCCCTCCCCCCCATGCCTCTACAACACAGCTGGGGGTCTGGTATTCCTCATCAGCAGAGGTTTCCTAGATCTTCTCAAGCTCAGACATCCAACTCCCCTCACTGTCCTGGAGGAAAAAGTTCCTAGGGCTAGGGCTGAGGCTGTCTCCCAACCTAGCTAACTCCAGGGCTTGCTACCAGTTGTTTAAGCAGCCCCTAGCCTGAAGGTGCTTACTCTTCACTGAGAGGAAACCTCTTCCTGGGATTTGTCTTCAGATCTTCTCTGATTGTCCCAGGAGCATTCCTGATTTTCCCCTACTCTTATTTATTTTCACCACTCTACATTTGCTCTGAGGTGTTATTTTATCTCTTTTGTGGAAGAAAATCTTGAGAGCTTGAATTTTTCTGACCTCTTCCATCTTCCCAGAATCCTCTCTCAAGTCTCATCTTCTGAAAAAGACACACTTTGATCCTCCAGCACTGCTGGTGCCTTCTCACTCGTGCTGTGTGTATCTTGTATGTAGACGGCTGTTTGCATTCTATCACCCCCAAAGGACTGTGAGGTCCTTGAGGGCAAGGAGTGTGCCTCTGCCTTTCTCTGTAGCCCCAGAGCTTAGCACAGTGTCTGGCACACAGTGCCAAACACAGAGTGCTTGTTGTTTTTGCACATGTGAATTTGTTGCAGATGGATGCTGACGATTTCTTAAGCCTAGTAGTCAAAGAAGCAAGAGGAGGAGAAGGCATAGCTATGAGGGAAAATGATGACTCTGTTAAGTGTGGAAGGGGTAATTTACATTTTTACTGGATAAACTGACTTTCTGCAGGTTAAGTGACTTCTGAAAAATATTTGCAAGCTTGAGTGAAAGCATCTGACTCCTAATGAAAGAACAGAATTCATTATTCTTAATATACAGATGGGAAAGAGATTAAATGAAGACTAAAGATAACTAACAACAGACTGAAATGATTTTATATCCATTTCCAGATGAACATTATTCTCCTGATCCAAGCTACTGCTCTATTATGTTAGAAGCTTTAGAACATTGGTTTCATTTGTTTTTAAGCTGGGAATAAGAAAAAACAAATACATAATAATATTCTTATTCCAAGTACATGCTGCCTTTTTAAATTGCCATTAAAGTTAAAAGAACTAAACCAAACAGTTCAGTTCAATTCAATTAAACATGCAATAAGCTACATGCAAGGCCCTACTAAAAACTGGGAACATAAATATGAAAATGACAACCCCTTCCTGCCCTCAAGGTGAGGTATAATGGAAAATGGGTTGAATTTGTAGCCATAGGATATGAGTTTGAATTCCATTTCTTCTGCTTACTACTTATACAGCTTTTTCATTAGAACCCTCTGGACTCGGTTTCCTCATCTTTACATTTTATAATGAGGTGGCTGGGTTAGATGAGTTTTGAGATCCCTTCCAGCTCTCAATTTTGATTTATGAAACTATTTCTAAGGAACTTATCGTCTAATTTGGTATATCAAATATACATACATACATATATATATATATATATATATATATATATATATATATATATACACACACACACACAAAAAAAAAAGCTATGAGGTCAAAGAGATAGGGGGCGGCTAGGTGGCGCAGTGAATAGGGCACTGGCCCTGGAGTCAGGATGACCTGAGTTCAAATCTGACCCCAGACACTTAGCACAAAACTAGCCATGTGACCTTGGGCAAGTCACTTAACCCTGATTGCCCTACCTTACCCCCTCCAAAAAAGAAGCAAAAAAAAAAGAGAGAAAGAGAGAGAGAGAGACAGACAGACAGACAGACATAGGGACAAAGAGCTATGCCCCACTGAAGGATGAACATACTTTCCCAGTGGTGGGGTGGGAAAGAAAATTCAGAGATAGCTTTTTGAGGAGCTAGCATCTGAATTAAGCCCTAAAGGGAAGTATTTCAACAGAGAAGGGGATGGATGGGAGAAGCCTCTGAGTCTGATGGACATGATCTTAGTAGTGTCTTAAGTAGATTTATATGGGAACATTTTGGAGGATAGATTAGAGAGTTGAAAAACTGGAGGCAAAAAGAACACCTCAAAGGTTAATAGAACAGATGAGAAGGAATAAAAATCAGTCAATAAAAGTGCCTACTACATGCCAGGCACTGTGCTAAGTGCTGGGGACACAAATACAACAAAATAGAGAGTCCTTACCCTCAAGGAACTCATAATTTAATGGGGAAAGACAACATACAAATAGAAGCTGAAAAAGGCAGGGAAGGAGGGAAGAAGGGACTCATTCAGGAGGCATAATGGAGTTTAGTTCAAAGGAGTACAAATGAGAGAAAAATGAAAGCATGGACTGAAGTGGTTAAGGCAAGAGTGGACAGAAGGGTAGGGACAAACAAAAGAGCTGCCATTAAGGGCTTGTTGACTGATTAGACTGTAGGATGAGGGACAGGGTAGAGTCAAGTGTGACTCCAAAGTTATGAGCATGTGTGACTTGAAACACAGTCATCACAATGCAGAGACAGATTAGAAGCAGGGAAAGGTTTGAATAACACAAAAGAAAATCTAGATTTCTGTTCATGTAAGGAGATGGAACAAATCTAAGTAGAAAAGGTCCAGAATAAGGAGTTTGTTACCAAAGGAAATGGGGTATAGGGGATGATAGGAATTAAGGAGGAATATGGGTGGTTATATTTTTTTGGAATAAATGTTCTCAAGTTCTTTTTTTAGAAAACCCTGGGGTCAAGATGAAGTAGAAGGAAAGCTAGAGGACATTTCTGATTTTAGAATGAGAAAATCTGTCATTTAAATAAGAACTTTGGTGCACAAAAATTTAGAAGTGGTATCTACACTCACTTCAGTTCACTAGCATAGTAATTTCAGCTTTAAATGGACATTACGTGTTATATTCATTAAATTACTACTGCAGAAACAATGCAAGCAACATGGAGGCAATACATTATAAACTCATTTGAACAATTTTAGGCAATTCTATTGAGAATGACAAATGCAAAAGCTACCAAAGTAACATATATACTACATATAGTAACATATCTTAAAAACAGCGATTCCCATAATGTTGCCAATTCTTGCCAGTTGGTCCAGATTTGACATCGATATTTGATAGTTTACTGCTAGCTAACCACCATATACGTACATACGTATATGTATATATGTTTATACACACATCTAAGTATAACTATAGATATTGAAAAAAGTCACCCAAAAAAACCAAATAAACTGAAAATATTTTATAGTCTCCCCTGCAATACCTTGAGACATACTGTCATTTGTTGCATATCTTTACAGAGCACAGTTGAATAGTCAACTTCAAAAATATGCCACATATAATAATATATAATACCTACCAACTGTCCAAAAGAATACACCAAATATCAATAAGAAAATTCCAATTGTCAGAATAGACTGGGTTTGGGTAGAGTTGGGAAAATAATTGGCTGTGGATCCTTTAACAATTTATTAGCTTCATTTATGTGGAAGGATTAAGTGCCATTAATCAGATTCTATCATCATCAAAAGTAATAATCACTTATCTAGCCCTTTAAGATTTTAAAATGCAGCCCTATCCTTAAAACAGCCCTGTAAGGCATGAAGTATGGGTATTTTAAATCCCATTTTATAGCTGAGAAAATGAGACTCTGATAAGCAGACCTGCCTGTGGTCACAAGTTAATAATTGTTTGAGGTGGAATTTGAAACCAGGTCTTAAAATTCCAAGCCCAGAATCTCGCACGTCTGTTGTTCTTTTAAATACTGAGTTACAAAAAGCGGGTCTAAAAAATTAGAAGATGCTGTGAATAATATCTATTTAAAGCTATTTTTTATGTCTTATGCCTCCTCAAATCCTCTCTGGAATCACAACATTCAACTGATGAAGTCCATTAAAAGAAAGAAAACATTTAAATGCTAGTAATTTTGGAGATCATCTAGTCTAACTAACCACCTTATTTTAAAGACAAGGAAATTAAGGCTCAGAGAAGCTCTGAGACCTGCCAAAGGGTACACAGACATAGCAGAGCTGGGATTCAAACCCAGATCCTCTGACTCCAGAGGCAAGAGTCTGTTCCAGGGTTCTACATCACTCATTTGTTTTCATACAGACTAAAATACGAATGGAAACAACATTCACCTTTTCGGGATTTTAGTCCATCTCCTTCGTCTTCATTTTCACTTTTGGCTTTTTCTCCTTTGCTTTCCACAAACTGTTCTGTTTCTGACTGTTCAAGGACTTCCTGTACACAGGAAGAGTTGGTTTCAGCTTGCAAGATGCTGCTTTTCTGGGACTCATTCACCTGATTTCCTTTTTCATCCTGGATATAGTTGGGATCATCTATTTGCTGCTTGTTCAGATGTGCTATAATCAAAGAAATGAGAAATCAATTTTAAAAATTCATCAATAAGCATTTATTAAATGCTTACTATGTTCAACCATTGTGCTGGAATGGGAAATACAAAATGTAGGGGAAAAAAAAAATCAAACCTGTTACTTACTTTATTCTAATTATACTATTATTCTAAAATCATAGCATCTTATAGTCAGAAAGAACCTCAATGTCATCAAGCTCAAAATCCCACCTACTACAAAATCTCTTCTTCAACATTCCTGATGGGTGGTAATCTAGCCTCTCATAAACAGGAAACTAATATATAATATCACAGAGTGGTTTATGTCATTGCTGCAGAACTCTTAAGTGTTGTAAAGTTTTTACAAAGAGTAAAAGTGTGCCACTGTGTTAATTTCTACCAGTAAATCTAGACCTGGCTTCAAATATGACATAATAAATCTAATCTCTTTCACATAAGTGGTCTTTCAAATAATGAAAGGCTGTTTTGATGATCCATGAAGTTTTCCATTTTCTCAGCTAAACGTCCCTCTTGGTATATTACCAATGACAAAAACAACAGTTCGCACTTATGCAATATATTTACAATATTCACAATAAATTACATATTTTATCTCATTTATTCCTCACAATACCCTAAGTAGATAATACAACACAATATATTCATTTCACAGAAGAGAAGACTGAGGCTCAGAGAATGAGTGACTTGTTCAGGATCACACAGCTGTTTAGTGTCTAGGCAGAGACTTAAACCTATTCTTAATCTAATGCTTTTGTTGCCATAAACATAGCTGCTTCTAAAAGAAATAAAAACAAAAGTTATCAGCAGTTTCTTGAAAGTGAAAAAAATATATTTATTACTTCATTTATTTGTAACTTCAGAAAGACCTTGGCACAGATGGAAGTTAAAGCAATAATGACTTAAACATTAGAACTGAATGCAAATTATGCCAAATTACTTATAACGCACTGAACGAGTGATTCCCAACCTTTCGAGAATCGTGACACCTTTCTACTGTTTGATTTGCTAACAGCTGTCCCCTTCCAAATGTGCCATATGGTGTGTATTTTTTAACTGAAAGTAAATTAAAATTAATTTTGTTTTTTAAATTATTTTTTCCATGATACCTCTTGAGTTAATTGGAGATATCCTGGGGTGTCAAAAAACCGGCAGGCAGTGGGAATCACTTCACTAAACAGTAACTTAACCTTCATTAAACTAATTATTATAATTTTTGTATAATGACATGATCGCTACTAATAAGAACATTCTTTTTTCCCATCTTTAATTATGCTGACAAAGTTAGTGAAAAGTCATTAAAAATGTTGTTCAAATATAAGTGAGACAATCTGCCTATGACCTTATCATTCAAGAGGCAATTTTAGGACTGACTTTTGATAGCACAAGAGAAAAAATAAGAAACTATTAACCAATATTAAATTCCAAATTATGCTGCTGAGTCATTTATCTTATATACTTCATGTGCTCAGAAATTATTTTACAGGCAAAGAGTACTTTATTTTTATGTTTATAACAGTTGGGAGTTGAATGAAATCATGCTAATTGCTATAGGGATGGTCTGTGAAATGAGCTTGTGGTTCCAATTTAGTTTGCAGACAACAGGTGTCCACATTACAAATACAACTACCCAGATGGCAGACTTCGTCAATTTTGGCAGGAACACCAAGAACTGAAAGAGTAAAGCCTTTGCTACAGATTGCATTTAGCTTTGGATCAGAACTAAGAGACCCTGGAGGGAAGGACAGAGAGCAACTCAGACTATTACAGTCCAAGTAGCTGACTTCATTGACTCAAGAGCTCTGAGGCCAAAAAGTACCAGATAAATCAGTTGTATGATTATTAGAACTCATAAATAAAATTTGTACTTCATTTTCCAGTGCTATCAACTGACAGTTTCCACAGTCATAAAAATACACTTCCAAATTACAAAACAAAAAAGGAACATCAATGGCATTCTTCATAAGACAAATGTGGAACCATTCCCCAAACTACACAGTAGAAAATGATTGATCCTGGTATAAAAATACACAGAGTCAGCAGTTTAGGACATCTTTATTTTTGCTTTAAAATCACTTCCTGTTTTTAAAAATATATTAAATTACTAAAACAGATGGTCCAGTTAGCTTCTTTAAAGAAATGAAACCTGGGGGAATTTTTTATTATTTACCACACAAAAAATACTATACCTCACAGACTTAGGAAACAAAGTAACTCAAGAGAATTATTTGGCTATTTAGAACATAAAAATTTATAATTTCCCTTTAAAATCATAACATCTACAAAAGAAAAGAAAACAGCAGATCTCTGACTATAAGGCATATTTGCTGCCATGGCAACAGAGCTTCTATTCCTGCCCATTGAATTCGCATCCTGCTGACATTAGTCAGAAATGTCCATTTGTGCCAAATTAATGCCATGTCACAGACACTTGGGGATATACGTTCTTGACAAAAATGGGAGCTTTTCACATTCCCAAAGAGGATAAACTCATAGGGTCTTCACTATGTGAAAGTCTTATATCTAGTATTCCAGGCTCAAGTCACTAAGCTTTGATAAGCTGTATTCTCTAAAAGCAATAGGGTTTCTGTTCTAGTTAGGAGCAAACACAACTCTCCCCCAACCTCTACTCACCAGCACTGCCTTGAGGGGTCTCACACATTTCACAATAAGGCAATAATGAACTATTAACATAGGTGCAGAGACCACACTGCCAATTTTTTCCAGGAAGGGATATGTTGGTCGAATTAGACTTTGTTTCCTGAATTGTTTCTTTTATAAATTCAGCATTTGTTGGACTAGACCAGGATGGTCTTTTCTCTTTTTGACAGGAATTGTTCTGAGTGGCCACTGATTTCCATCTTTTAGCTTCAGGTTCAAAATCACTTCCACAGTCAATGGCATCCCTCGTAGCTAATTTTCTACAATCCAAGGCCTTCTCAGTATCTTTTTCCTGTAGTACATTTGATTCATCACAGGATGACATTGTGTGCCTTTTCTTACTATGTTTTGGTAAAAAGAAGACTCGAATATCATGCTGTTTTTCTTTTTCAAACTAGGGAAAAGCAGACAGATAATTTAGGGTTTTAACAGTCTGGTCAAATAAAAGAGTTTAATAAAAACATTTTTCTTATTAGCAAGATTTAAACCATTACCCTTTGAATTCACTTAATTTTATGATTCCTTGGTGAAAGAGGCAATTTCAAAAGTCTTAGTATCTTTTTTTAACATATTAGAACACTGTTAAGAACATCTACATTTAAGAAACTTTAAAATATCTTACTTAGAAATTATCTGTGCTGGGTTTCTGTCAGAGAAAGGTCTTAATAAATGCTCAGGAATTGTCTACTTCCATCACCCTGAGTCAATAATATAATCAGGAAAAAATGCTTTCATGTTCAAAGTTGGAAGAAACACTGTGTCCAGAGATTTGAGACAATCATATTAATATGTTTTTTACTTGAAGATGATTTGTTTTTGTAAATGTAAAAGCAATTCAGGAGTAGAAAAATTTATGTTCTTTCTTGTTTCAAAAATTAAATGCTACATTCCTATGAATAGCTATAGTAGTATGTCTCATTAACCATTCTTTCCCCTTTGCAAATATAAGAATGACTTCACATTTGGAAAGTGTGATGGATACCCATTAGCACAATTAACTAAGAGACATTATTCAAAAGATAATACAATTTAGAGCTGGAAAAGACTTCAGTGCATATAGTTCAGCATCTTTATTTTAAAGAATGAGAAACCAAATGATATCAGCAAGGTTACACAAATAGTAGGTGGCAGAGCCAGGATGGGAATCAAGATCAACTGGCAACAATTCTAGTGTTCTCTCTATCATGCCATACTGCCTCGCCAATGGTGGCTAATTTACTGAACTTAGGTAAAGCTGTGTAAGTTCAACTTGTACTGAAAAGTCATTATAGAATCACAGAATCCTAGAGTAGGAAGGGACCCCAGACAGCATGTAATCCAACCATATCAGACCAACATTCTCTGTAATATCCACAACAAATGGTTATCCAGCTTTTGACTGAAGACCTCCAGGTGGGGGAAACCCATTACTTTCCTAAGATGGCCATCCGCTCTTAATGGGAATAACAATAGCCCCTAACTCGGGGGTTTTGGTGAGGATCAAATGAGATAATAACACATGCTGCCTATTGTTATTGTTGCTATTATAGTTATTACTATTATTGTTATTATTTTTAGAAAGGTCTAATTATTACAAGTTTTCCTTTATATCAAGTTGAAAACTGCCTCTGGGCAACTACTGCTCATCGTTCCTAGTTAGACCTTTTTTTTTTTTCCTTTTCTGGAGGGGGGAAGGCAGGGCAATTGGAGTTAAGTGACTTGCCCAAGGTCCCCCAGCCAGCAAGTGTTAAGTGTCTGAGGTTGGGTCCGAACTCAGGTCCTCCTGACTCCAGGGCCAGCACTCTATTCACCGCGGCCACCTAGCTGCCCTCTAGTTAGACCTTTTGAGACCAAACAGAACAAACTTATTCTTTCTTCTACTGGATAATCCTTTAAGTACTTAAAGAGAGACACAATGACCCCAAGAAGTCTTTTCTCCAGGCTAAATGTCCCCAATTTCTTCTGCTGATCCTCAGGGAATGGTCTCTAAGTACTTCATCAACCTGGTCACAACCTCCTTTGGATACATTCCAGTTTGGCAATGTATGTCCTATAGATGATGTTAAAACCGCATAGCACAGAGAAATGGACTGCCTGTGATTTCATTAGTTCATTGGAACTCTCAGATGCATGAAGCCACCTTGCTGTAAATGTATAGTCCAGAGGTAATAAACATGTGGCATGCTGGCTGCCACAAAATTCTCAATGCTGCTGGAACTAGATAACATGTAACTGGGAATAGTTAACAAAATTAATTTTAAAAATACAACAGAACATAGATAATGTTAATATGTGATTTTCTAAGTCAATACGCAGCAGCAGGGATCCTTCTTTAGTGGTCCCCTTTTCTGTTTGAATTTGACACCACTGGCCCTTCAGCACTGAGAGGTTAAGAGACTTGATTAGTGTTACACAGCCAGGCTGTATCAGGGACAGGACCTGAATCCAGGTCTTCCTGGCCTTGAGGTTATTAGCCTTCTATCCATTCTGCCACACTGACTCTCAAAGCAGAGCATATGAAGAAAATTTCCATAATGAACTTAGTCTGCCTTTGCAGTGTTGCTAGGCAAAGAGATTCAGATTGTTTCTATACTGGAAAATTATGACATATTACCACAGGCTCTCCCAAAATAATACAGAACCTTTACCTTGTGTAGCTCTTTTTTCATATGCTATTCAAACACATTTCAAATCAGCTGGAAAAGTTTCAAAATTTATGTGAAAATATAAAACAACAGAATATCATCAAGGGAACCGAATAAGTCAGGAAAGATAATTTCAGCTGAGTTTTAACAAAAGAAAGAATGCTAGAAGAGGGATACAGAAGAAGTATTTCAAATATAGGATCTTTAATTGAATAATAAATTTTAGAAAAGAACATAAAATACACATTTGTTTGGTCCTGAAAAGAAATGAAAATAGATAACCAAAGATAATGTATTATACTTAAGAGAAATATAGAGAAAAGATGAAACTATCTGAAAATCTATAGCAATTTTAAGTGCATATTTATTATCAGCTACTTCTAGTTAAACTACATTAAGTTATTTTGATAAGCCAATTTGCCCCTGACTTGGTTTAAATGACATGGTTAGGAGACCAGGCTGGATTGCCTCTGGAAATAGCAAACTTATAGTAAACTCGTTTCTCTCTGAAACAAAGGTCTCTTATTTGTACACCAATATTCTTCCACTGATGTTATATGGTTGCAGAGTCACGGAACACTAATCTTAGAAAACTAAAGTTGATGCTCCCCAAAAGGGCATTAGCAAGGTATAACATGTTACAAAGGAGGAATTATACTGCAGAAATGGTATAAATTATGTTAACAAAGAAATGTATGAACGAAAAAGAAGATAGCTAGCAAGAGTGAGGAGAAAACAAATGGAGAGACTGCATGCTCCACTGGTGTCCTAGTGATGTCAGGAAAAGCAGTCTACCCAGCATGGAAGATGGACCAAATAAGGTTAACTTAAAGAAGGCCAAGGAAAAGAGTTACAAAAGATGGGCAGGCATAGACTGGTTGTGATTTGCATCACTACAGGGAATACTTCATATCACTGAGAACACAAATTTGTTTCTGTTTATAATGAAGATTGTTATTCATTGTATCATTATATATTATAAATTGGGGTGAAATTCTATGGCCAGTTTTGACTAACTCAAATGCTTCAATGTAATTACGGGGGTTGTAAGAGTAAAGACATTTTGATAAGTAATTAATAGAACACAGGGCCAGAAAATATTTGTATACCCTATTTTCCTTAAGATGAACCCTTTCTGGTTTTCTTAGCAAACTACTCTCCGCAGCCAAATCTGACCCAATGCCTATTTTTTTTTCAACCATTGTATTTAAAAATGTAAAAATCAGTCTTGGCTCTCTGGATATACAAAAACATGCTAGAGGCCAATGGCAGTAGTTTATTTATTCCTGATCTGTGGAAAAATGTTCACTAAGCAAGCTTGACTATAAATAAGATTAAAAGGGGAAGGTTTAATCTACTTAAAAGAACTATTCTTAATCATATAAAGTCTTCCTTTATGTAAAATTATTTAGCCTTTCCGGACTTCATTTTCTACATGTCTCTCCCCATTCTAGTTTATCCTTCACTCAGCAATCGAAAGGAGTAGATCTGACCATGTCACTTCCCTATAAATTCTAGTGGCTCCCTGTCACCTGATGGATCACATATAAAATCCTGTGTTGACATTTTAAAGTCTTTCTAGCATTTTTTCTTACATACATAACTCCTCTCAGACCCCATCATGCTGCCTGCCTTCCCGTTCCTTGCATAGGACATTCTCTTCCTAACTTCATGCCTTTTTACTTGCCTCCATTTTTAGAATTCTCTCCTTTCCCCCATCTCTCCAGGTTCCTTTAAATCTCAGCTAAAATCTACCCTTCTGCTGGAAGCTCTTCCTGCTCCCCTTAATGTTACTGTCTTGATCTCCCATTTATTCTGTATATACCTTTTTTGTACATCGCTGTTGGCATGTTGTCTCCTCTATTAGATTGTATGCTCCTCAAGAACAAAGAAAAAAAAATTCTAAACATGGAATAGGGCAAGAGAATCTCATATGCAGTTTCTATGACAGTTGTTTTTTTTTTTTGTTTAAAGCAGAAATTACATTTATCATTTTAACAGGAATAGAAACTTTAATTCCAATCTGATCTTTTACCTCTTCAGGAAGATATCATGAAATATGTATGCAATAAAACCTTTGTTTTTCCCTTTCTATGTATCTCCAACATCTAGCACGGTGCAATAGTTGTTTAATTAATGTCTGTTGACTTGCCTTGAAAGATTAAAAAAAAAACCAGTGCTTAAAATATACTCTAAATTCAGATTTTCAGCAACCTCAAACTGGTCTTCCCTCCAATTATTCCAAATTAATGAGGTTTTATTGCATACATATTTCATGATACCTTCCAGAGGAGCTAAAAGAACAAGTTGTTAAAGTTTCTATTCTGGTAAAATGATAAATGGAATCTCTGCTAAGGAAAAAAAAAAAGACCACTGTCATATAAGCTGAGTATGAGATTCTCTCACCTTATTCCACACTTAGGAAGTTTTTTTTCTTTCACAAAGTCTGAAGTTTTAAAAAAATTCTCCTATTCTCTACCAAATGCTTGCTCAGGATTTATTAAAATAACAACAAAGTACATTTTCACTATAGGATTATTACTGTCTTTTAAAAAATGCAAGCATTTTCAGTCAGTCTCAGTAAGCTATCAAATCACTTTTAGAAGAACTTCCTTTCCTATTTAAACAACATCTAATTTAGGAAGTTTCCACTTGAGACACTCTGCTTTATATGCTGGAGGGCAGTTTAGAGTGAAGGGTAGCAATGATTGACAGTAATCAGATACTGATGCTTACATCTGCCACCATGGGGATTCTACCTGGAGTCTACTGTGCCATCAGAATACTGGGGATATTTTGGACCCATACTGTTATGTAAGACATATGTGATAGGAAGTGCAGAAACTAAAATAATATAGTAAAGAGCCATTACACACTAAGAAGAGGGAGCAGAGATTAATTAGCAGCAATGTCAATAATTCATGGGATTCCTGATTAAGAGTTAGAAGGGGTCTCAGAGCCCATCTATTCCAAAGCCATCATTTTAAAGATCAGGGACTGAGGACCAGTGAGTTAAAGTGACTTGCCCATGTTGAGCCAGATAGTAAATGGCACAGCCACAATCTGAAGTGAAGTCCTCCATACCCAGGGGTCTTTCACTGCATTGCCTGCCACCAAATTCATATGATGATGAACAACAGTGAATAATGTGGTTGAGAGTGAGCCTTAAAAGATAATATCCTGGTCAAGATTTGGTGAGAAGGTGCAAGGCATCAGTAACTTGACCTTCATCATAAGTCAGGTTTTTGGAACCTGGCCTCTTGGCAATCTTAGACCAAGAGTTCATTTCTAAGTGAATTTAGCACTAAGCCTACTGATTGTCAATCTTGTGTTGCAACTGAAATGTAGGAAAATATTTCAAGAGATGATCTCACATTCCTAAATGTGAGATCAAAACACTAAAAAGGGTCAGTGTTTTGCTATCTATTGCAACAAAATATCTGGCTTTAGAGAAATTCCCATTAAAAATCAACTATGGGTATGGTCAGAATATCTAAATTTTTTGCCTTAATTGCCTGACACAAACTTGTTCTGTGACCATGAGTAAGTCATTTATCTTCTTAGTGTCTTTGGAAATAATCTAAGTATAAATTACAGGTAAACTGCTGATGAGTAGCACTGTAGGGATATTCCATACTAGGATTTCCTGACAGTAATGAAGTCGTGGGTCTGGACAAAAAGGGAAAGTACTGTGTTGACAGAAGGAAGGATAGTGAATGTACTATTTGCCTTACTGTTATGAAGAGAAAGACAAAGACATCTCTAATTAATGATCTCCCCTCCCAGGTTTGTCCTAAAATTAGAATACTTTTAAAATAGGGCAACTAATAACACTGCAGATAATCTGCATGGGCAGAGGGCATACTTATTTAGCATTTATTCCAAATCGACTTGCTTTTATTCCACAGCGTCTAGCATCAGACAGCCAGAGCATGAAAGGAATTTCTTCATGGCAAATCAAAGAAAAGGAACCATTCATGAGGTAAGCAGAAGAAACGAAGTCTATTACATCAATTCTGACAGCCAGGGATGACAGAAGACAAACTGTGCCAGCAAGACACAAAGGGACAGTAAATCAGTTTGAGTCCAAGTATATTATCCGAGATTCTTAAAGAAAGATGCTAATATGAAAAATAATCCTATGGCAACAACTCATGCTGTCAACCAAATGAAAAAATAACAAAGCAACATCAGTCATTTCTAGACATTTATACATGAGGGAAATAAATACAAGTGTTTGCATCTTATTTCCCTACTAGATCAAGAGGACTTTAAACCGAAAATGAAGGGAGGAGAAAACTCCCTATATTTTTTACCAAGTCACATAATCACACTGAGTTGCAGGTATAAGCTATTACTAGAAAGGACAATTCACAGGAGACAGTATTCGAGAAGATAACCAGCAATAAAGCCTGTAATCTCAGGTTTATACATGGATGTATAAGATATGAGTAACAAACACACTTAATACAAGGGAGAAGATGCGGCTGCATAGGGATTACTGATATTTGGTGCTATGGAATTAGTGACTAGAATCTGACTATATCAGGGTGAACCTGATACAAATGGAACAAAATAAGGAAAGAGAATTACGTATTCACACTTTATATTAAGATGATATATTCCTATGAAGCCAACTAGGAAAGAGAAGGGGGAAACTCTTGGAAAAGGATCAAAGGAAAGAGAAATAGAAGTAATAAAGTCATGGGGATTATATTACAGACCACTATGAAGTCCATGAAAAAGATCATAAAGGTGGTATGAAAGCATGATAGGGAATTTCCACTACAAATCTTTTTGATCTCTCTCTCTCTCTCTCTCTCTCTCTCTCTCTCTCTATGTGTGTGTCTCTTTCTCTCTCTCCCTGCCCCTCCTCCTTCCCTCTCCCAGAAGGCAGCTAGAGGTGTTAAGAGTACTGGATATGGAGTTTGAAACCTGCTTCAGGATTAGTTAGATGACTCTGGTCAAGTCACTTAACCTCTCTGCATCAATTTTCTTAAATATAATATGCAGGAATTGGGCTTGATAATCTTTACCTCTATAAATCTATGATCCTCTTTCTGTCAAAATCAAGGTAGCAGACAAGTTCTCTAACTTGATTTGGGGTTAAGGCAGTGGTTCTCAACCTTCCTAATGCCGCAACCCTTTAATGCTCCTTCGTGGGCATATCTGCATGTGGGCAGACCCGCCTGGAGACAGATAGAACGGCGGTTCCTAAGACCATTGAAAATATGTGTTTTCCAATGGTCTTAGGCAATCCCTGTGAAAGTGTCGTTTGACCCCCAAAGGGGTCGCAGGGGTTCTGATTCACAGGTTGAGAGCCGCTGGGTTAAGGGATGCTTCTGTCATAGGGATTAAAGTAAGGGACTTAGAAAAGTTGGATTCAAATACTGTTTTCAATATTTAATAGCTGTGGAATACTAAGCAGGTCATTTAATTGTTCTTATGCCTCAGTTTCCTCATCTGTAAATTAAGAAGGCTGGATCTGATGACCTCCAAGGTCCTTTTACCTTTAACTCTACAACTCTATAATTGTACGTGAGGAAGCAATAAGAACTGCTATTCTGGATTTCATATTTGATCACTGAAGATGACAAAATAAAAATGATAGTATTGTGAGGGAGTGACTACATCTTAATTAAGGATAATTAATTAAAATTAATTAAAGAGTAGTCTGACATGAATCTTAGATTCAAAGAATTCAGAGTTCATAAAAGGTTTATTCCATTTCCATGGCCTAAAATTCAATAAGGAAGTTGACCCAAGATGGATGGGAAGTTCTCAAGAATGAAAAATATGAAGGCAAAAAAGGACATGACTCAGATGATGAAGAAAAAAAAAAGAGCTACCCACATAATTTAATATACATACATAGCGAACTTGTATTTTTAAATTAAATTTTATTTTATTTTCAGTTCTGCATTCTCTCTTTCCCATTCCCCAATTCCCCTGCCCCAATTGAGAAAATTAAAAAAAATAAAATAAAACAAACCCTGTTACAAACATGCAAAATCAAGCAAAATAAATTCCTGCAATGGTCATATCCATATATCCATATTTAATTATTTAAATATATGGTCACAGCCATATATTTATTTAGACACGTGAACATGCATGCAGAACCCCCCACCCCACCCCAATCTATACTCTGTGTCTATTGCCTCTCTATCAGGAGGATGGGGAGGTGGGAAAACCATATATTTTAAAGATATATACAGAAGATGAAAGCGTAGATAACTGACAATGTATACATACAACATCAACTGCTCAAGAAGCACTTATTAGTAAGGATATGCTAAGCTGCCAGGTACTGAGACAGGTTCTGGGATACAAAGACAAACAAGACACTGTCCCTGCCCTCAGGGAGCTAATGTTCTACTGGGGATGTCAATGGGTGCACTTGCATAAGCTCATATAAGACACACAAAAAGAACATAAAGTAACCTTGGATGGGGAGGCACTGGCAGGCAAGGGGAATAGGAAAGGCCTTGACGAGGAAAGTGGCAATTGAGTTGAGATTTCAAGGAAATCAAGGTCAATAAGCAGTCAGTCAAGTGAGCATTTACTGGACACAAGTACCAGACAAGAAGAAGCAGATGTGAGGAAAGGGAAGATCCCAGTGCAGGGAACAGTCACTGTGAAGGTAAAGTGATAGAGATCGATGTGTAAGAAACAGCAATGAGGAGAGTACGGCTGGATCCCAGAGAGCATAGAAAGGAATCATGTGTGATGAAACTGCAGAGACAGGAAGGGCCTGGTTGTGGAGAGTTCTAAATGCCAAGTAGAAGGGTTTATATTTGGTCTTAAAGTAATAGGGAGTCACTGGAATTTACTGAGGTGGGGAGGGTAAGAGGGGGAAAACCATGAATGGGAATGGGGAGAAATTTGAGAGAGAGACCAATAAGAAAGCTACTGTAATTGCCCAAGGGAAAAGTGATGAGGGTCTGAATGATGGTTGTGGCTGTGTAAGTGGGGGGAAGTAGACATATGTGAGAGATTTGTGAGGACAGAAATGACAATACACGGCAACTGAATGAATATTTATAAAGGGAGTGAGGCATCCCAGATGACATCTGGATAACTGTAGGGATAAAGGGGATCTTCACAGTAATAGGGAAGTAAGAAAGATGAGTAGGTTTGGAGGGAAAACATAATGATTCTGAGAAGCTCATAGGATATCCAGTTTGAAACATCCAACAGACACTTAGTGATATAGGACTGGAATTTAGGAGACGTTAGAGATGCACATGCAGATTTATGAATCATCTTTATAGAGATGATAACTACACCCACTGGGGATAATGAGGTCGCCAAATGAGAAAAAAGAGGGAAGAAAAGAGCCCTCAGGGTAGAGCCTTGGGGTACACTTAGTCAAGGGAAGTAACACGGATGATAAGCCAGCAAGATAAAGGAAAGGCACTCTCAAGCAGAAGAAAAGAAACACTGAAAAACCCAAGAAAAGAAAAATATCCAAGAGCAAAGAACAGTCAACACTGCCCAACACCTCAGTGTCTGGAGGGAAGAAGCTTGAAAAAGGCCATTAGATTTGACGATAGGAGATCTTTGGTGACTTGGGAGCGAGGAGTTCAACTGAGTAACGCGGTCGCAAGTCAAATTACAGATGGTTAAGAAGAGAGTGAAAGAAGAGCCAGTGCAGAAGCTGATAAATTTTTTTTTCAAGGAGTTTGGCTGAGAAAGGGGGAAGAGATACAAGATGACAGTCAGTAGGCCAACAGGCTAAGCATTCCTTTAATTTATCTATTAAGCACGAAGTATGTGCCGAGCAGGGATGGTAGTTCCTAGTGAAGAATTTTTAGGAATGGGGAAGACTTGAGCATATTCACAGGCAGACGAGAAAGAACCCTGAGATAGGGAGAGTCGAAAAATTAAAGAGACAGGAGGATAATAGTGGAGACAATCTGATGAAGAAGGAAGGAGGAAACAAGATCAAGAATACATGCACAGGGGTTATCCTGGGAAGGAAAAGTGTCATTTTCTCAGACTGTAGTAAAGGACTTAATAGGGGCAATGGTGTCAAGGGGTTGTAAGAGAAAGAGGAGAGCAGGCTCTAATAGTGAATAATGCAATTTTCTATTAATTAATTAATTAAAGATGATGTCATTTTCTTAGTGAAATATGAGTCTGGGTCTCTAGCAAAGAGAGTAAGAGAAGGGGGATGTGTAGGAAGACTGTAAAGACGGTTTGGAACTGCTTCTGTGGGGAGTGAGAAAGGAAAAGGCAGGAATAAAAGGGCTGCCTTCTTACAGTGAAGGTCCAGTTGAAGTTGTATTATATAAATCTGTAATATACTAAGTCATCTACATTCAGTAATACATGAGTAGAAACAGGAGGTAGAAAATGGGGCAGAAAAATGGAGGTAGAAAAGAGAACTGGCGTTTCATATGAGAATAACAGCAATATTCTAGACAGAGTATATATTCTCTAGATGATCTACAGAATAGGACAGAGTGCTGGTGAGTAGGTTAATTATAGGGTTGGGATTGGGAAGGAAAGTAAGTGAAATTAGAGCAGGTGTAACAGCCTGAGAAAGTACTGAAGGCAGATGAATTGGAGGCCTTGACAAGGGTGATGAATAGATTCTGGAGGGATGAAATACAGGGAGAGAGAGATTTATATGAGGGTAATTTGGTTTGGGGAGTGCTGCAGGATGCAGCCCATGTGCAGGCAATTTGATATCACTGGTGTCATGAATAGCATGGAACCTGAAGTTACGAACACATGGGTTTTATTCCTACCTCAGATGCTAGTTTTGTAACCTTGGTAAATCTCTTACATCTCTGATCCTCAGCTTCCTTCATTATAAAATGGGGCTAATAATAATGTCTACCTTGCAAGGCTGTTGTGAGGATCAAACTGTAATTTGCATATAAAAGCACGAGGCAAACCTCCAACTGCTACATAGTGATAGCTAGTATTAGTAGTATTATTAATCTTGGATAGGCTATCACCCCTGGTGGTTTTGTAGGTCAGTTCTGCTTTGCTGTTTTTCTTTGTTACAAGGAAAAGTTCAACAGGGGCAGTGGGTTTAACAAGAAATTACTTTAATGTAAAAAATGAAAGGTGTCTAAACAACTTATGGTGGGGTTTTGGAGGCCCTGTTTTGCTTAGCCATTTTACCATGTTTCTAAGTTCAAGTAAATGAAGTAGGTCTAAGAGGAAGTGACTCATGTAAAAAATGAAACACATCAATAAAACTTAATGAAAAAAGAAAAAGAAGTTAAAATATCAGCTTTCCCATTTCTTACTGAACTGTAAATAACAAAAGTATATAATTACATATGTAATAATTTGCTATCACATTTTGTTTTGTTTAACTATTTTGGCTTTTGATGGGCTTATCATGTTAAAATTTTTCAATTAAAAAACAAATATGAAAAATAGCTAAAGAAACAAATGATCAGCAAAGGTTATTTGGTTACTGTTTACTGAAAGATAGATTCAATTTAAATACAGTTGTTTTTATAGCATTTCTGGTTTTAAAATTTTTTTCTATATAGATATATATTCCACATAATTATAGAGAATCTATTCATTTTGGTGACACCTAAAATAAGCACAATTAATAATAATCTCACCCTAGCAGTCTGATGGTTAACACAATGTAAAGAAAGGATCTAGGATTACTAATGAAAATACTAAACTTATGTAGCCCTATAAACCAACTTTAGAGATGGAGTGTGTCAATATCAAGTAGACTAGAGAAAGACAGCTTTGTCCACCTCACCTCATTTTCCAGAATTCAAAGTCTTACAGCAGAAATATACCAAAAATGAAAGTCTAGTTTACACTTATATTTATACTTAAAACCTCTAATAGTTTGAGCAGACTTCTCAACTTCTATAGCTCAAAACTTCAGTATTTGCTCACCTATTCTGTCTTTTTTTCTTCCAGTCCCAGAGGATACACTGCCCCTTTTCCTTGCTAAAGCTAACTTCTCTTCCTTGTGTCCTTCCTTGGACCAGCCCTCCTCCCTCCTCTATCAGTAGTTAGGACTACTGACTACTCCCATTCCCAGCTTTCCCCCATAAACCCCTGACCTCTTCTTTCCCCACATCTACTATTTCAAAATTCCCTACTCTCTACAAAAATGCTCAGTTGTCTCTTATCCTTTAAAAAAAAATCCTTCCCTAGCCACTACCAATCCCCTCCTTCCCTTCACTGCTAAACTTCTAGAAACAGTATCCTATACTTGCTCAATTCCTCCTTAACACCCTGGAATCCTGTTTCCCAGTGTGTGGCTCTAATGTAACTGTTTTCTACAAGGTGTCTAAGAACTAGTAGGTTTTCCTCAGTCTTCAACTTCCCTTAATTGACATTTTTGCAGCAACGGACACTGCTGACTTCTCCCCACCTCTGCCCCCATCCCATTTGGTTTATAAGATGCTGCTTCCTTGTGGTTTTACCGCTGACTACCAGTCTCCCCTTTCTTAGTGCCTTTGTTGGTACACTGTCCCTTAGTCTCTTACTGAGAGTGTCCCTCCAGACTCTCTCCTAGGCTCTCTATTCTTCACTTTCTTTTTTCTTGATTTGGGCTGCCTCATTCACTCCAATATCTTTCATTCCAAAGAAATGGCTCTCAAATCTACACATCCATTCCCCATCTCCACCCTAAGCTTCAGGCTCACGTTTCTAAGGGTCTACATGGATGTCCCTTTATCATTTCAAACTCAGTATATCTATCTCCTCTTCTTCACCTACATGGCAACCATGATGATTCTGGCCCTCATAAATTCCAGCCTGGGCTACTGTCACAGCTTCCAAACTGAACCCTCTTTCAGTCTTTACCCTCTCCAATACTCACTTCACATGACAGTCAAAATAATCTTGCTAAAAAATAAATTTTTTTTCTCTCTTTTTATTTTTGTTTTTTTTTAATTGATTTGTTTATTTACTTTTAAGTTTAAAAGATTCAGTTCCACAATCCCTTGAGTTTCAAATTTTCTCTTTCTACTTTTCTCTCCCAACTCTTACACCTAAAAACCATCAGTGTCTCCTTATCACCCAAAAGACAAAATGCAAATTCATTAGCCTAGGAATTAAGCCTTTTACACTCTGGTTCCAACCTACGTTTTCAAGGGTTGGTTTTTAGTTTGTTTGTTTTTTTAAACACAACTTCCCAAGCAAGACTCTTCTATAGCCATCCTAGCCATTCCAGTCCTCTTCCTGCATATCCATGTGCCTCCACCTACTTGTGCAGGTAGTTCCTAATACTTACAGTACACTTCCCCCTCATTCTTTTCTTCCTTCAAGGCCTACTTCAAACGCCCACTACATCATGAAATCTTTTCTGAGTGGCCCACCTGAAAGCTAGTTTACACTCCTCAAATTTCTTATAACATTTTTACTTTTTCTTTTTTTTCTTATAACATGTTTAAAGATCTTTACTTTGCTCTGACCTTATTCCACCATGTATAATATATAACTGCATTACTATATGTACCTCTGACTGTAAACTTGAGAAGAAACTGCAGTTTTGTATGTTTGTACATACCCAGTACCAAGAACAATCCTTAGCACATGGTAGGTATCTAATAAATGGTCAATTGATTTTGTATTTTATAATGTTAACTTTATTTTCTGATCCATTTAGCACATGAGGAGTATGGAATATGGAAGGAAAGGAATCAACACAGGTTAATCAAATAAACCTTATATGCCAATATGTTTTGGTAGTTAATGGCAAAATTAAGCTAAAATGTGTTATCTTCAAACTTCATTCTTTGTAACTAGAAATAACTTTCTAGGATGCCAAATGGTATGAATATAAGACTCTAGCTAATTGAGTCCTGTTATTTTCTTAGAAATAATTATTTTAAATTACTTTTTTAAACTGTCAAAAAATCAAATGAAGATTATTTTAAAATTTAAAGTGTTATCTAAGTGTGGCAAAATATTAATTTTCAGCATAAGGTTTTTTTTTTTGGCAACAAAGAAATATGGTTAAGAGAATGTGTCCATGTGGCAGACTGAACATGAGAAAAAGAGCTGCATTTTTCTCCCCTCATTTATACAGCTGGCAACTAAGTTATTGCTTTGCTTTTCATTTATTCAATATTGCTTTTTGTTTAAAATGCTAGGAATAAAAACTGTAAAATGCTTAAGATGTTGTATTTTTTCTGAAAGGTTCAGGGACCTAATCTTTTTGCTCTGTTTTACACTATAATAAACTATTGTTCTTCTGAGATGATTCTCTTGGCAATGGTGAAGATATACATAAAGTATTAAAACTGGAGGAGAGCAAAAGGAAATCTAGTAAAACCAATAAAAGCAAGACAAGCATTTGACAGATTACTATGGTAGTGGCTGAACAAAAAATACCCAAGCAAAAGGGACTGGTCTCAGTACATGACAGATTCCTTTCAAATGACAATGCTGATGAAAAGCCATTAATATCCTGATACATCAATACTATGCTTCTAATCAAATAAACTTCAGTTCCTAAAAAAACTATATCCTTATGTTAGTCACATGAAAACTGGAATATTTAACAGTTCATGTTTATTTAGTTTTTTAATATCTAACAAGCCCTTTCTTTCTTGCAACAAAATAAATCTTTTAAAAATATATTCAAAAAAGTCTAAAAGAAGAATATCTTCAATTATTTAATTCATGAAAATAGCTGTGATTTTCCCTCAAAAGCAGATAATTGAATTTATTTTTCAGTCATATCCAAATGTTTGGTGTTATGCAGACAAATTTTTGACAGTCTGTTGTATTTATACAAATAGTCAATTTTTCCATAATAGAAAGCTAATTTTCTTTGAGAGTAAAAATATGATTTATTTTCTATTATATTTTAAATGATTTTAAAATAATTAAAATATTAAAAATATGATTATTTTCTATTATATTTAAAGATGACTATGTAGACAATAAATACTAATATTTTGCATTCTTTTCCACCATGACCTGAATTCTCATAATCAGTAGCCAGTACAAAAAGTAAGATTACCTCATACAATTATCAATTTATCAATTAGAGTATTTCAAAAGGTTTAACAATTTGAAAAATTTACTGGGGCCCTACTATATGCAGCAATGGTGTTTTGGATTTTATTTATGAATTCATTACTGACTCATATAGATAGGCTGAATGATTTTAATCAATCTGGATCTTGATAGATGAACTGATCAATTTCTAATCACATGATGAACAAGATGGAGGACAAGACATTTTCTCTTATACCGATGAGCTCTCAAAGCTCTACAAAACAGAAATTATGTGCAAAAGATAAAGCAATTTCAGGTATCTCCATGGTCTAGTACACCAGGAACCCAAAAAGACTTAAAAAATGAAAAAAACTCCATGAACAACTTCCTGCCTTGAGCTAACTCAGCACCCCTTATCCCAACATTTGCTGGGCTACTTGCAGCAGGATTGTACCAGCTGATGCAACTTATGGCCTTGCAACAAAACCCAACCTCATATTCTAATCCCTACAGAAAGAGAGAGCTTCTTCCAGTGTCTTGGATATCTGGGTTCCAGGCTCCAGAAGTTTGCTGGGGGCCTCAGTTGCTAGCACCACTGCAGCATTCTATTTGACACAAGATCTCTGCATGACACTGGAGAAAGAGAGGGAATGGGGCAGAAAATGTGTCCACTCAACCCCACAACCCAACTCCTGACCCCTTTTTCCCAAAGGCAGAGATCCAAACTACCAAAAAAGAAAAAAAAGCCAGCTGTAGTAGCACCACTGTGGAAATGCTCTGTACTGTTGGGGCAGAGAACTGAGGAACAGGGTTTGAAATGGGACAGAACACAATGTGTGGGAGGAGTGGGAGCAGGAGGCCATATAGTACTCCTCTAAGCCTGAAGGAAAGGGTTCAGGATTCAGTTGATGTCAGTTCTGTCTCCACAAAAATGAACTAGAGCAGAGTCCAATGTGGGAGGAGACTGAGATGTTTGGAGAGCCATCTCCCATGGAAACCACTATGAGAGTGGAGGGAGTCAGAAGATGAGTAACAGAGGAAAATAAGGTAAAAAAAGACTGAAATTACCAAGATTTCAGGAGTAAGAAAATTCACAAGACTTGAGCACAAGCACATAAATCAAAAGGGAAAACATTAACAGCAGAAAGAAATATGGCCTCCAGATCTAGTAAAGAAGTTTATGAAAAAATACTACAGAAAAAGGAAAATGGCTCAACAATGGAGAACCCTGTGGAGTTTGAGGAGAACACAGAACTACAATCAGCTGTTTCAGACTGGATTAAAAGAGAAATAAGAATGATGAAAGCAGAATTAATGGCCTATACAATAGAAATAATTAGTAAAATAGAAAAACTTGGATCTATCTTGCCAAGTCTCAACAAAAAAAAAAGGAGAGGAAACTGATTAGGAATTCAAAAACAAAGAAGTGAAGGACAATCTTGAAAAAGAAAAGCAATAAGCAATAAAGAAAACATGGTTTCAATTCAAGCAAAATATAATGGTCTTACAATGTACAGAGACAGCCTAAAGATTCTAGATCTCCTAGAAGAACAAAAGTAAAAAAAAAAACAACAACTGAACAATATAATTCAAGAAATAAAACAAGAAAACTGTAAGAAAACTTCAGAATACAGAAAAGGAAATATCAATTAAAAATGCATAGGTTGCCTCCAGAAAAAAAAAAACAACCATAGCTGAAAACTCTGAAATACATAGCGGTTAAATTTAACAATTAAATTTAGAAATATCTGTTTGGCAGCTGTGTACAGGAGTGAAAGGAGAAAGACTAGAAAATAGGTGACCAATTAGGATGCACTGTTAATAGTCTAAGTGAGAAGTGATGAGTGCCTTTACTAAGCTGTGAGTAGAGAAAAGGGACAGAAGAGAGAGATAATTGTTAAAGCAGAATCAAAAAGCCTTGGCAACTGATCAAATGAGATAATATTTGTAAGGCACTTAGCACAGAGCAGGAATTTAAATAAATGCTTATTCCTTTCTTCCTCGCCCTTCTCCCCCAACTGGATATGAGAGGTGACAGAACAAGATACAAGAATGAAAATAAGATCCAAGTTCATGAAAAATTTTTTACAGGACTATGCTGTTTGTCATGGGGGTGGGGTTGTGAGATGGTGGAAACTGACAAGGTGCTACTTCAGAAATTTATAAAAAATGCTGAGTTCCCATAGAACTGGGAAAAATCAACTAGGACTTTTAAAATTCCATAATACCAAACAAAATGCTGTGATTGTTTTAATTACTTAAACTGAATTAGCAGAGTATTTTGGCATTATATAGGCACAGTCTTACTATTTAGAGTTAACTTTGGATTATTTTATACTAGAATCCACCAGCCCTGATGATTCAAACGCCAGTTTTCTGAACATGGCAACTGATGATCCCCTGTTTACAATTTCCATTCTTGCACAAACAGCTGCACTGCTGCCTCATCCTACTATGTCTTGATTTTCTATGATGATTTCCTTACAATTTACTTGGTGGAATGACCATGTGGAACTCAGAGCTATTTCCTATACCATTTCCTTGACTACCATTTTTCTGAGCCTATAATAATTGCATTTAATGAGTAAGCTTCTTGCTAAATAAAATCTGGAAACGAGTCAGATTTCACACAGTTTTAGTGACCTAAACCTGAAATATATTATCAGAATTGAGAGTGACAATTTAAGGTCAGAATGCTGACTAAGGTGGCAAGGGGAGGGAAGTCTAGGGTACCAAATATTCCTAAAAATAAAAGAGGACTGGGAAAACTTTGGAGAAAACTGAAGGAAATTAAAACCATTTCCGTAATGAAAAATTAATACATGCAGAAATTTTTTATTTAAATATAACTTAATTTTTAATATATTAGTGGGAAAGTGGCTGTTAGCTTTAAAATTCTGACTTAACACCTTTATCTGCAGCCAACAGAACACAAGATTTCATGGAACAAAGTTAGGGGAAAATGATCTAAGTAAATATCAGGGGTATTTGAGAGTTGTCTTTCTTGGCAAATCAGTGAGCTCTTTTTACACCAACAGGAATTTTTGGTATTATTTGCTTCTTCTTATCAATATTGTTCTTGTCAATATTTGAAGCCACTTCAGCAACTAGGTGCCACAGTGGATGGAGTGCCAGGTCTGGAGTCAAGAAGACTCCTCTTCTTGAGATCAACTCTGGCCTCAAACACTAGCTGTGTGACCCTTGGCAAGTCACTTAGACCTGTTAGCCTCAATTTCCTCAACAGTAAAATGAACTGGAGAAGGAAATGAAAAACCACTCCAGTATCTTTGTCAAGAAAACTTCTGCTGGGGTCACAAAGAATTGGACATGACTGAAAAATGACTTAACTTCTTCATTAACACAGATAATGGAAAATGCTGTCTCATTTTGAAAACTATTACAAAGTGGCTGTAATTGCAATACAGATGGGAGGAGTTAAAAAAAAAGCTTAAAGTAGCCTTACCTGGGTGAACAGAACTTCATTTTTGATTTCTTCAAAATTTTCATTTGGAGTCCAAGCTTCAGCAAATTTCAGGAAATCCCACTTTTCTCTGTCACCTTCTTCTGCCTCTAGTTTCTCTTTCCTACCATTCAATGCACTACCAGTAACAATAGCCTGAAGGATTGAGAAACAGATGAATTTTTCAGCTTTACATTTAATTTTTAGCTGTGAAAGTTAATGAAACCTTAACTTTATCTTACACTTAAATCAGACACTGCAGACCAGGAAAGATTTCTTTGTGCTTTAATGTTAATAACATGATGTAGCATATTTTTTCAAAATAATTAAAATACCTACTCAATGATACCTATATTTGATAGATAAAAGTCCTCAGAGAATAATACCAAGATTTCTTTAAAAGTTTTTTTTTTAATTTCTTAAGAATAAAAAAATTCTCATATTTTGTTTGGAGTCTTCAGGTTTTTTTGAGTGTTTGTATCCTTACCTTCAACAACCCATAACTTGATCAGTGTAGACACTTTTTCCAGAATGCAGTTCAGAACACCTCTAGATCTCAGTGGGCCTTCTTGAGGTATGTCCCAAACCCTCCATCATGTAGTAGCCTGCATCTAGAGATGAGCTTCTTCCCATTTAATTAGACTGAGCTATGGACAATAAATATGTACAAACTTATACTTAAAGCCTTTCTAGCCTAGGAAGACCTGTTATCTCTAACCTAAGATGAAAGAGACCATCAGAAGAGGATTCTAGTGGATGAGTTATATATTTTAAAAACTGCCATAACTAATTTCTTTAAGGTTACCAGAAAACTCTACTACTAAATCCAGGACATTTTTCTCCACAGGTATTCTATTCGACCTCTGTGCAGCTTTTCACATTGCTGACCAAGCTTTCTCCTTCTGGACACTTTCTTTTCCTTTGGCTTATGTAGCACTCTCTTGGATATGTCAAATAAAGAATTAATTACATTTCCCTTAAAACCCATTTCTCTATAAAACTTTCTTATTTCTAGTGAGGCTAAAATTTTTAGTCACCCAGGGCTCAAACCCCCAAACCAATCACTTGCCAAGTCTTATCAGTCTTACCTACCTGACATCTGCCTCACCTGTTCACTTCTCTCTACTTCTTTTTTTTTTGTAATCTTTATTTTTATTTTTTTAAATTTTTTTGAGTTACATATTTTCTCCCCGTCTTTCCCCCGCCCACCGCCCCAAAACTGCCATCCCAGTGTTTCCCCCCTCCCCCAGTCTATTCTCTCCTATGTCAC